>CM041776.1:79793618-80338211 GCA_023374045.1 Limonium bicolor | reverse complement strand
CACTGCTGTATCTTACGACGGGTATGACATCAATGGGTTCACCTATTGGACAAAACGACAAGATGATAGATGTTTAAACCAGAATAGCGGGGTGGTGAAAGTAGAAGCAACAACTCAGTACACCCGAGGTGATCCAGCTTCAGCGATTTCAACCTCGAGGTTGTATTATGGATGTATTGAAGATATTTGGGAACTTGATTATCAGTTTCAAAAGTTTGTTATTTTCAAATGCAAGTGGGTGGATAACAGACACGGTTATCGGGTTCATGATGGGTTTAATTTGGTTGATTTATCAAGTCTTGGTCCTACACAAGATCCGTTCATATTTCCCAAGGACTGTGAACAAGTATTTTACATAGAAGATCCCATCGATTCCAGATGGTCAGTAGTTTTACCAGGGAAAAGATTTGTGATCACAAATGTTGATCAAGATGTTGATGACGATGAATTATTATTTGATGAGACACCACCCTTTTCTAACAGTGTTCCTGCCACCAACATTGTTGATATTCCAGACGATGTAGTGTATACTAGGTCTGATCATGATGAGGGTCTATGGGTCGAAAAACCATAAATGATGTGTTTGTTTGTTAGGTAATTAAATATTAATTTTTTATGATATCTGATTACGTATTTTTTATATTATTTGTTTTGTTGTTATTAATATCATATTGTTTATCTGTGCAGACAGTTAAATGGATGATATGGACGACCCGTCGGCGAGATTCTGTGTGACGCAGCCCGACGAGGAAGAGGCAAACACGTGGAGGGAAGGGCCGCACGTCACGGGCCCGAACTGATGAGGGGGGTAGTGGCAGCCGAGATTATAGTGTCTGATGTGCCAGCTGCAGACACACAGGCTGGACCTTCTGGGTCACAGATCCCAGAGACCAGGACCGTAAAACCTCGAGGTCCTACAAAAGCTCTGAAGTCAAAAAAGATTGAGTCGAAGCCGCTGCAGTTTAATGAGTATCTACACCGACTGGGGAATGGGCTGGAGACTTCACTACTGAGCTGGGCATCATAGTGCGAGAGTATTGTGATATCATCTCTCCTGGCCTCAGGTTGACGAAGGATTGAAGAAGCAGATGTTTGAGATCGTACAGGTAAATAAACAATAGTTGCAGTATTTATTGATACGATTATAAGTATGCATAACTAACATCCTTTTCATTTATGATGATATGCAGAAACGATATCGAATACCTGCAGAAAGCGAGTACTACACCATGGTCAAATCGATGATGCACAAGAAATTTTCAGATCATAAGCATGATCTGGTCAAATGGTTCATCACCAAGAAGCTTAAGCGGCCTGACGGCGACACACGCCAGCCTTGGGAGATCTACACAGCAATAACCCAAGAGAAGTGGCAGCAGTTTTATGATAAGAAGATGGAGACGAAGGTACATACTAACTCTTAAATAATTAAGTATTGTATATACATACAAATAAGTTTACATATGTATATGTTTTTAATCATCATCGTGTTTGTATGTTTACTTGATAATAGGAGTATCGTGAGGCCCAGTCAGCGAATGCGAAGAAGAATGAATATCGTCACTTGCTGGGTGCTAAAGGGGTTAACAGAAGAGTTCCTGAGTGGGTGGCAGAAGGGGAGTTGCCATCGGATATGAGCACTCTGGATGACCACCAACGGGGTACATTTTGGAAGCTTTCACGCACTAAGAAAGACCCAAAAACTGGAGAGCGTCTGTATCCCTTCGAGAAAACGAAGGAAATTGTTGATAAGATGGTAAGTACTTTTGTTTAATCCTTTTTTTTCAAATTCAGTATTACAATCCTATAATTTATTATAAATCCTATATGCATTTACTTCTAAAGGGTGAAATGAACGAGCAAGTAACCCAAGGGACTTGGGCTCCTGATCGACATGATGACCAGCTGTCTCGGGCGCTAGGAAAGAAAGATCATCCAGGCCGAGCAGTGGGGTTAGGGGGGTTAACATAGGGATAAGAAAAGTATTTGGAAACCCCGGGTCGAGAAAGGAAGAAGTAGTAGTCAGGAGAGATGATCTCTTATGATGAGCATTTACGTGTCCTCAGTAACATCAAAGATCAGTGGAAGAATGAGATCCTTGCTGAAATGTGTCAGGGGACTGGTGCACCCCAGCCATATGCTCCTGCTTCTGATCCTTCTTATGCATATGCTCCTGCTTCTGATCCTGCTGGACTGCACACAAGCACCGAGTCTAATGATCCGTATCCTTACGCATATGTACAGGTAAATTTTTATATCTTTAACTGTTTTATTACTTGTCATATCGTTTATTACATATTTATCAGTTCAATCATCTACTAATCTGAATAAATTGTAGGATCCAATAAACTGCAACCTCTTGCTCCCGTACAACAATCAAAATATACATGTTGCGGAAGGAAGAGTGTACACATCACGCTCGAATGACGTGGTCCATGGCATGCCATTACAGCCGTATCACGGGAGAGTGTCTGTGGACGAACCGATTTATACGTGTCCTGATTTAGAACTCCCTGTACCTACGGAGGAGTACAGCACGGTTCGGTCTGCAAAGGGTGCATTTCTTCAATGGCCTGTTCGCCTGATTCAGAAGTGTATGAAGGTACGCCCAATACAAACCTTTAATATAGTTATTGTAGTAAATTATAAGTGTTGGATGTTCAGTTCATGATTAGTAATGTATGTCGATTGCAAATAGGCATTAAAGGAGAAATCAAAGTCTCCTGAAAAAAAGAAGTCAAAGATTATATCTTCTGAATACAGAGCATCCACCAATGTCGTTCCCAAAGAAAACTTGGTGGATGATTCAATATATGCACGCTTGGGGCCAAACATGAAAGTGTTGCATGATGTATCCGTGACTTCCCAGCTAAGAGATTCTATCCTTCTTAGCTTTGAACCTGACCTTCTTCACTATGAAGAAGTTTTAGAAGTCGACTTGTGGACAACCGACGTGCAGGACATCCTGAAATTTGAATGGGTGCCTATCACTGTTGTCCACTCATTCATTCTGTAAGTATTAGTCTTTTTTGGTAATTAAGTTATAAAGTGATGCCCTGAAACAATGTTAATTACTATATCTTTTATTAATGAATAGGTTTTTGCATGAGAAAATGCAAACTTTTTCACTTACCAAGTATGGATTTCTATGTCCTGAGAGAACGTCATACACTTGTGACGTCTGATGACAAGGTTGTAAGCTCTACTTGCAGCGTGCGATTAGTAACAGCATCAAGCGAAAAAGAAATATCTCCTGCTGCCCTACCATCAAAAGTAATAACTTGTGTTTATCATTTTAATTCCATTAAATGTTGTACTTGTTGATTTTGACATTATACTGACATGTTAGTGTTTTGGTATTACATAGTGCTCATTGGGTCCTACTGGTGTTGTGTTTGGATCGTGCACGTATACTATATCTTGATCCGCTTCGGCACTCATTACCGAATAATATCAAGATAAAGCCACACCTTAACCTGTAAGTACATTATAAACCACTTCTTTATGCATTTCAATTCTTTTAATTTAATTTTGTTGTGCATGGATATCCTAATTTTATTAATTTACATTTATGACATTTAATGTGCAGTATATATCAAAGTGTTATGATGTCAGAGCTGGTGTGTAAGGATAAGAGGTGCTGTCCCCTGGACTGCAGTGAAGGTACATGCATCACTGTTTATCATTGATAGAACAAATGTCTTATATAATTAATCCTTTTTTTCTGTGTTTAAGTGTCCACGTCAACCCGGGAGTTCGGAGTGTGGGTATTATGTCATGAGATATATGCATGACATATCACCCTTTTTGGTGATATGCAAGATCAATTAGAACAAGTATATGAAGTCATATATTTTTTTATTTTTAATGTATTTGTTTAATGATTAACTCATTTGTATTGTTTTGCTTTTCAAAAGGTTTTCCCTAGTGTTGGCGAATACGACAGACAAACGATCAACGCTATGTTAGGATTGGGCGGAGTTTGTCTGTATGAATTTAGTTTGATTTTCACTTTGTTTTTTCGATCGAATTGTTATTTAGAACATTGTTTAGAATTTTATGGCTAGTTAGATTATGAAAGATGACCGGTTTGAGTACAATGAATATCTTGGTAGTTGTATATGTATATGGTCATTTGTGACCATTTGAAATGCTTTGTATGGTCAGTTGGGACCATTTGAAATGTGTTGTTGGTCATTTGTGACCATTCATCATTATTTTGATTTTTTGACAATTCTCTTACAAAGAGTGATTGACATCCTCTACAATATGATGTAGAGAGATGTTGGATATATCTGGATGTTGTATCTATATTTTACAGGTTGTTGACATATGTGGGATTGTAAACTAAAACGAAAAAAACCAAAAAAAAAAAAGATTTTCGGCGGTTCCTAGTAAGAACCGCCGAAAATAAGTGAAAATTGCCCGGTTTTTACCTCATTTTGAGTTGCGAAAGCTGCTATTTTCGGCGGTTTTGTCTTTAGGAACCGCCGAAAAGGTTGTTATTTTTGGCGGTTTTATAACCGCCGAAACTTTTGGAAAGGCCTCATTCGGCGGTGTATGCCTAAAAGAACTGCCGATAATGACTCTTTTTCTACTAGTGGTCTTACTTCCCCGGTTTCGACCCTACTCTGGGTCTAGCATGGTGGGAAGACTCAACTAGCTCCCGGAACTCTCTCGTAGTTCCTACTACTTTCACATAGGTCCGACTACTCTCGGACTTCTCACATTCCCATACACTCCTCTCTCGGAGTTATAATATAATTATGTATATTAGTCTAGAAGCATCACTCTCAATGTTTCTAATGACTTTGGGAACATTACTTAAGTTCGGGTAATCTTAGGTTTAAGGGTTAACCTTACATTTCGTATACTTACACTTTCGGTTATTTTCTCATACCGGGTCGAATCCTCATATAGGAGGTCGACCCTGTCTCAAGGGAGTTAAATGGTCCCTTAGGTCTCTTTTTACTTTTCTTACAAGTTCACATCTTTGAACTATCTACAATCCTCTAGATGGAGGTTCATATACCTTTCCACATTTATTTATTTCGTGGATTGTTTTAATTTGGTTTTCTACAATTACCGGGTGTTCACTAAACCCGTACAACTCCCTCACATGCTAGTGAGTTCATAAGTTTACAATATCGTTGTTCTTAAATCTATAGTTTGTTTGTTTGCACGTTTTCGTTATTTTACGATACGACCCGATCTACGAGTCTCTAGCCAATCGTCACTCATCTATGAGTCGGTCTATACACTAAGTTAGACCACACCGGCATTCAAGTATGTTAGTTCATACATTACACCTCAAGACACACATAACAAGCAATAGTTCAATTCCATGCTTTAGTCTTGATTAAGCCGGCACACAAACACACAAATCAACGTAACACGGTTAGCATACGGGGTATGAGTACACCTTGGTTTCACTTTTACCGTATCATCTCACGTTCCTTGGTTCACACTTGTTCCACTGATAACATTCAAATGTTTTATTAACATTGAGGTGTTACGGTACGTAAATAAAGACTACTCCCGTACTTACCCCGTTATCCCGTTATCTCGACTTTACTCTTGTTAATACAAGTTCTTACTTCTCATTTACTTCTAGCACATTTTTACACTTCTTAGGACATTTATATGTCACCAAACAAGTCCTAAACAACATCTAAAACCAATACCCATCAATCCTCCACCTTTAGAGGGCTTAAAAACACTCACGGATGAATTTTTCACTTGGTCCGGGACATGGTCCGGGTCCCTAGTCCGGACCAATGCCAGAACGTACTCTCAGGTGATTTTTTTCTCTGGTCCGGGACATGGTTCGGGTCCATAGTCCCGGACCACTTCATTTTTCAACTTTCAGGGCTTATTTTGGTGCGGTCTGGGACTTGGTTCCTATCCTAAGTCCCGGACCCTGCTAAAAACTGTTACTTAAGTGATTTTTCACCTCCAAATCAACCCTTAATTCATACTCAATCTCTCCCAAATCTTTTCACATGTTTTATACATGTTTAATCACCTTAAAACATACTCTAAACCTCTTCAAAACATAGGTTTAGTCCTTACTCAAATTCTTGCTCAAATTCACAAGTTTTCCATTCTCATTCCAACACTTTGCACACTTGTGCATTTTCTAACTTCTCTTGGCAATTTGCATTTTGTTCTCACTCCACTTGACCATTCCAAATACTCCAAGACAATGCACTTCTCATGCCAAGGTTCTTGCCTCACTCTTAAAGCCTTAAATTCTCATTCTCGCTAAAATTCTCAAGGTACCTCAACCATTCCTTTTGCTACAGATTTTTGCACAAATCTCCTATCCTTGAACAAGCATTCCCAATGTGGTTTACTAACTCAAATCAACCTCATTCATACCTAGCTAACCCTAGGTTATTCTTCACTCAAAACATCACTTAAATCACTTAGATTTCTACTAGAATTTCGCCATAGTCCGACTACTTTTCTAACATTGCCCAAAGCTCATACCATCATTTAATTCAACCTAAAACTAGCCAAACCCACAAGGGTTCTAATAGCACACATAAATACATCAAAACTCACCAAATTTCATCAAGCACCACATAAAGCAATAACTTAAACACTTGGCACTTAGGCCCTTAAATCATCCCACAAGTTCTCATTACACTAGCATAATCACAATTCCTCCTCTCACAATCAAATACATATTCCAACACAATTTGGATTCATTCTTTAATTACCCTTCCCAAGTTCTTAAGCATTTAGATAATTTCAAGGTAGATTTCTTACCTTTAGCTTTCAGGGGTTTCTTTTTCACTTCTCCTCTTTTCTTCTCCATCTCTCTTGCTCAATTCTCTTGACTCCCAAAATCGGCCAAGGCAAACCACTTGCCCAATACTCTATCCAACATTCAAGGATGGAATAGGACTAAGTCAAGACACTTAGACTCTTAAAATAGCCCTAGAATTTAAGGAGGGAGCTTAGAACACATAATTAGGTCGTTACCTTTGAAGCTCTAAGATGGATCTTCATCCATGAATTAAAAGAGGGAACTCCACCACAATTGGAGACTTGGAATATAGCTCAAGAAGGAAATAAACAAGGTATCAAGGGAGGCAAAAATCGGCCATGACAAAGAGATGAAGAAAAATGGATTTTTCTTAGATTTTTCTTACCTTGAATGAAAGAGGAGATGTCTACTCCAAGAACATGTGATTTCCTTCTCAAATGGGGTATACCCATGACTATGAACCTCTTCCTTTTTGAATTTTGAAAAGAGGGAAGTGTAGTCCTTGCTCTAACTAGCACAAATCTACTTTCGGTTTTTGATTCAGAGCATTATTGTGGCTTAAGGAAGCAAGGGAAAAGGAGCAGCCATGGAAGCTCTTTGGTGCAGCTCAAATCGCCAGAAATGGGGAGGAGGAAGGGAACTCACGGTGGAAGGAAGGAAAGGAAGGAGAGAGAAGAGGGAAATGGGAGGAAAGAGAGTAAAAAGGTACTTTAATACTTTTTACTTTATTGACTTTTCCTTTTTCTTCTTAGCTAGGTGAGAGTGTGAGTGAGGGCTGTTTAATACACTAAAAACCGGCCCCATATATGCTTAATTAAGCTGGAGCGTTTTTCGTCTTTTACAGAAAACGCTCGTTAATTTACCCAGTTTGGCACTATTCACTAACCGGGCCCGTTTTTCGGATTTTTCTCGTTTCTTTGATTTTAATGGTTCTTAAGCTTCCATTAATACTTAATTACATTTATATAGTCAACTATAATTTTTACGGGTCTATTTGACCACTTAAAGTCACATTTTTGGGTTTTCTCGAAAAACGTGCTTTAAAACTCCGTTAGCGTTTTAATCCATTATTTGGATCCTTTTCTTCGGGATCATTCCCACATACTAATTAGGCATAATTAAGCCTTAATAATCTATCTTGGACCCTAACGAGATCATATATCTCCTTTACTCATTTAATGCGTGTTTTAGCGTTTTTCGCGTTTTACATTTTCTCTTTTCTTTTGGTTTTATTCTCTTTACCAACACTCTCTAGGCACCATTAGGCCTTAAATAATCATATTAGAATTTTTAAGTCACCATTTTTAAGTCCGGGGTATTAAATTGAATATCAACTTCTTAATTTGATCGTCAGTCCATGTTGTCGACTAATATGTCATGTCCTTGAGCATCTTGGAAGGTGTATTCACCACGTGATATGACCCTCCACATCCTTGGATCATCAAACTTTATGTGGAACTCTATCTTGTTCTTCCAGTTAGTGTAGTTGTCTCCATTGAAAAGTGGTGGTGGATTTGGTGCAGAACCTTCTATAGACGCCAGTAAGTTTGAATGAGACATTTCGATTGTCTTCCAAAGTAGTTAGATTTCTAGAAGAAACATGCTCTGATACCAAATGAAAATGATTGGTGCTCCTAATGCGTCCTCGATCGATCGTGGACGTATCGTTGTCCTATATGAACTATTTGATAGTTGAGGAAAAGCACTTAATAAACTCAAACTGAAAACTCCTTTTTTTATTGAGAATTTACACACAGAAATTCACTCAATCTACCTCGCCCTACCAAAGGACTCTGGGACAGTTTAGGACTTTTATCCCTAAGTCTTCTACCCTCTCTTGATAGTCGGCCTACAGTTCGCCAACCATTCTCCGACTGATCAGTGTATCAAATACACGAGGTATTAACTCTTAGACCTAGTCCTGTCCGGCTCACTAACTCCCTAGTACATATACACACTTTTGTCTGACTCACACTTGCTTTCATTATCTCACTCTTTTTATCTTTTTGCCAAGTTATCTTTCATAGGACATTATACTTGTATTTGTACAAGTTAGTTAAGATATAACCAACAACCTATTATCTCCTAGACTCTAGGAGTCGATTGCTTCTTCATCCCTTAGCAAAACAGCCACGCTCGAATGTAGGTTAATTTTCAGCTTGATCTGTAGCCGTCAAGACATGTGTTGCCGTGTGATTGGACCATCGGCGGCAAGTACTTAAGTGGTTGGTCACCACTAGCACTCTCCACTTGTCTGATCTCGCTTGATTCATTTATGCTCATAAATTCTCTCTTAGACTTCATTATTTCTCTGTAATAGATGCAACTTAATGGCTCTGACTTATCGTGTTATCTTGCACATTAATGAACTATGCCTTTGTCGTGAGCTGGTTACTTATGTGATGTAAGAGTCGGCATGAGTTTGTCGAACTTCTTGAAGTATTTTTTCCTTGTATTACGTCTGATGCATGAGAGATATGGTTGTGTGGTGCTTGACTTCTTGTGTGTACTAGAGGTTCTATCGAAATCTCTCCTTGATAGGTGCCCGACTGGTTGGGCACATGTCATGAACGGAGTGCGCTTGCAACCTTGCGTGCTAAACCACTCCTCTACCTGTTTATCTGAATCTCAAAGCAAAACAAACATATTAGATAAACTAAAGGATCTTGACTTAATAATTGATCTTCTCAATAAATATATTGTTGAGCTTTGGGGTTTTGCGGTGGATTGGGGTTGTTATGGTCTAACAATATTACTCTTCACATTCTAGGCCACAATAATCAGTTTATACATGTCAAGATTGATTCTGGGAATGCCTATGTCCTTGCTACCTTTATATATGCTAATCCTTCATAGAGCTGAAATACCCCAAACTAATAAAACATGGATTAAACATCTAATCACATTAATTAAGGCCTAAACATGACTTAAAAGTCAACTGAGAACAACAGTGGTCAACACAAAGCAAGATATTGCACCCTTTGACTGTTTAGGGTAAATAAATACCCAAATGAACTTCTTAGGACCTAAAACTTTGTCCTAAGCTTATTAACACATAACTAAACATATTACAATTGTTGGACAACACTCAAACACAAAGAACAAGCATTTTCATGCTTTAAGGTCAAGTAGGGCAAAAATGTGCTCTAAGAAAACCTTAAAGGTCTAATGACCTCCATTTGATATAAAATTGGATTATATGGTCAATTATCATGCAAGGAACACAACAAAACTGTTCTCAAAGAAAACTATGCTCGAAACACCTTGTGACACAAAATGTGCACTAAAACACCTTAAAGCACGTTTTTGTATGAGCTCTAAGATAATGACTTTTTGTCATTTAAAACTAGAGTATATTCTTTATAACATTAATGTGACATGATAGACTATATTATAAAGTCTAAATCAAAGTTTGAAAATAAAATCAAAATGGGTAATTTTGGATGAATAGTACCCAAAAATAACATTTAATTACTAAGTCTTAACCATGGTCAAATGTCATCCATTGACCAAACCCAGCATTGCCGACCTCCATTAGCTGTCATACCCACCCATTAATCAATCTCCAAACAAATATCTAGCCAATCTAATGAGTCACCTATTACTATTTGATAAAGTAACATTAAACTAACTTAAAAGCAAAACTAGCTTAATTATCTCATTTACCTTGCTTCCCTGCCGACACAAGCTGCCTTCATCCTCTCTTTTGATTCTCCAAACCGTGGAGAACATGCTAAGTTCAGAAGAGAACACCAATTGACATAGGTAAGCTTATTAAGCCATTTTATGTTCATTCTCTTCACAATTCTCTCCTCTTTCCATGGAGCAAAGCATCAACCATTTCCATCCATGGTTTTAAGTTGTTTTGGAGGTTAAAAGGAGGGTGAATCTCGGCTGTAACAAGGGAAGGAGGTGGAGAAATCTAATCTTGTTCTTAAGGTATAAAAATGTGCTTTAAGCACTTATCTTTTGATTCCCTTCAAATCGGGTTGAGAAACTTTGTTTACTAGGCTTATAATCTTATTCTTAACATACTTATTCAGTTGGTATATCAAGAGCTTCAAGGTATAGCCAAATCCAAGCCAAAAACACCATTTTTGGCATTTTAATCAAGGTAAAAATTAACCATCTTCTAATCTGAGTTATACCAGTTTAAAGTTTGGTTTTAGTAGCTCTTATTGTTCTGTAAAAACAGGCTGAAGTACATCTTGGTTACCTTGGTATTCTAAGGTAAATTTTACCTTGAAAATTGACATTAAACACTTCTTATGGTTAGATCTTGCGTGGAGACTAATCATGCCTTAATTGCTGTTTGAAAACATGTAAACTAACCTGTGTAAAATTAATCTCCAAACAGCCGTGGCCAAACAAGGCCTAAACTTGGCAAAAATAAGGTATAAATCACTTAAACCTTCACTTGGTATATTAATATGTGCTTATACATATTTGTATAATATGTGCGTGAGTGAACAAGGTTTGTAGGTCTTATTTTGACCTTAGGTGATTAAGGAATGGTTTAGTAAATTTATAAGTAATTAACTAACATAATTGTCAAATTTAAGACATTATGTGGAAAATTGGTAAATATGGAAAAGATGGTGGTAAGGTCGAGAGTTTAATGCATTTTTGGGCATTTATGAGTAATTTATTTTATAAGCTAATGTTTTTAATAAGGCCATGTACTTTAGGCCATTTTATTTATGTATTTATAAGGTTTTAATTAAGTTTAGGTAATATATATGTATTACCGCAAGGAATAGGGGTATAAAGTGTGATTAAATTAAATTTGGGGGCTATATAATAATTAAGCCGAAAATTGGAGGTTTAAATGAGTTTAAATAAAAATTATAAGATTCTATAAAGTTTTGGGGTTAAATGGTAATTTCTGAAAAATAAGGGTACAAACCGTACTATATGGAGATTAATGGTCAAGGAAATATTAAGGTGGTCAACCTTGACCATATGGTAGGTTTTGACCAAATTAGATAAGTTAAATAACTTATTTAAGGTTTTATTATAAGATAAGTATTTAATTGTAACAATTTATAACATATGTGGTAAATATGTTATTACCGAAAGTTAAGGGTGTAAAATGGTATTATAACACCCATGGGCTATTAGGAATTTTTAGGAATTTATTGGGCTGATTTTGGGAATTAAAATAAACTATATATGTATAATATATAGTTATTATGTCATTAAGACACTTTGGAATAAAAGATGGGGTGGAATAGTAAAAACCGAGAATATATGGGTTAATGATGTTAATTATAACCCTTTAGTGAAATTTGGTGATTTTTAGAATGATATAAGAGTATTTTATAAGATATATGTATAATATATAGTTTTAATGATATTATAAAACTATATGTTATAAATTGGGCCAAATGGCAATTATAGGAACTTGGTGGGTTGAAAAATATTATAGGATATACATTGAGGTCTGTTTGGAAATTTTACAAAATAAAACCATATGTTATACCATTTTATAGTTTAAAAATGTTATATTATATGATATATATAACATGGTATAAATAATGGGGTGATTTTGTAAATAAAGGAAACTATGGTATATGAAAAAGAATAAGGTTTTGATATGGTGCCCATGCGGCAATATTGTATAGTTTTGTATAAAAACTATAGGTTATAAATTAAAGGAAATAAAGATATCATATCATATGATATTAATATATGGTATAACATTACATAATGTTATGTGGTCAAAATGGAATTTAAATTAATTAAAGGGTTGTACCGAATTATAGGAGTTGGAAATATGAATTCTAGACTATGGTCTATAATGTTATAACAATATATGGTTTAAAAGGAGTTAATAAGTAAGGATATTCACATTAAATAATGTGACAAACTATAAATAAATAAGATTTATAAGCTAAGGTATATATTGAATAAACCTTAGGAGTTGTAAATATACAACATAAATTGTTACATAATATTAGGATAATAATCTTAATATAAGTTGTATAATATAATACAACTAATGGAATAATCATCTAATATAAGATGATAAAATGTAACATATAATATAAGAGTTTTATAACTCATGAAATTTACCTATATGGTAAATATACAAGAATAATGTATATAAGGATGAATATATATTATGGTTGGAAACCATATAATCTAATGGTGGTGGTTATTACAAAAAATAGTTACAAACTATAAGTTATGAGTTTTTGAATGCAAATATAATTTGCTAAGATATGGATTATATAATACAATGTATTATAATGGATGGTGGAAAATAATACAATATAATAAGTCATGCATGCATACATGCAACTATAGGTTATATACCTAAATTTAATGGTGGATAAGATTAAAGAAATATAATGAATTAAACTTAACAGTCGAAATATTTTGACATACGAGTTTTAGTAACAAAGCCGACCGGTTATAGAAACCCGTAACAAATAACTGTAGAAATCCGGGGATGAACTGTCGGGGGTTACTTGTTATTCGGGAATACCGGATGTAGTTAGTCATGGAGACTGACTTATAGTTTTATTACCATTTAGATCATACTTCAGACGAAGGTGCTTGACGAGCTAGTGGTCTACACTGCGCATCCTAGGTCTTGGTGAACGGTATGTAAAGGGGTTTGATTCGAGTTGTCCTAAGGGATTCCTTAGGCTCGGATTTGGTTGATATCACTTGTGTGTTAAGTGTGTTGGATACGTGTATGTGATTATGTGTTACTGCATTAATTATTTATGCACGAGCGTCCTATGGGACTAACACTACGTCGATTATAGATCCGCTTATATAAACATACATATACGTTATTGTGATGACAAGACGGTTACTTGATATAATACCATAGTATTAAAATTAAGTATATGGCAACCTAAGTAAAACACTTAGGAACGAGTCACGACATTGTCGGTCTCTAGAGCATGGATCTCGAACATGAATATAACCTAGATTACTTCTAGGTATGCGTGAGACCCATTGGGCAGCTAATTAATAAATTATATTCTCCATAAGACTAAGAGCAGATCTTAAACATTATGAGAGAGAGATGGTGTGAGTTGAGGTGAGGAATCCAGTGTAGTTTACGAACTATCTGGTTGCGCATTTGTGATCACTGAGGGGTTCCCGATCGGGTTCCGCTCCAGGTTTATACCCAACGATCCCTATTTGGATCGTGGGTCAGGTGGCTACGGCCTTTATATGGACGTCTTACGAGACAAAAGAGAATAGTCAGGGGCCTCCGGACCTCTGGCGAAATGAGCACCTTTGTGTGTACGGGAGGACTACTGTCCATGGTGAGGTTATCGGGTTGTCTTAACATGACGCCCAACTGGTATTTAATTAACAAGGTTTGGATGGGGCCTTAAAGGCCAAATTAAATTAACAAAGGATGGTGTTCGCTACGGCATTTATTCAGTATTATTATTTGATACGTTCGATATACAGTTGTTATTTGTGATATTAAATGAATGTTTGGATGGTTGATTATGCATATTATGCATGTATATTACAGTATTGATTATAACTGTAAAATGGTAAAGCATGAAACCAATCTAATAATAAGATGGTTAAAATGACTAAGTGACCATTAGGGTCCAGGACCGGCATACTCAGCGTTTATCGCTGATACTACACCATTATGCAGGTTGTTGATTATTGTCGAAGCCGAAGTGCGGGAACAGGGTAATTAGAGTTTATTTTGATTACCGCACAGGGAGTTTGTTTGTGTAACAATGTAGATGGTGGAATTGTATCATGGTACGGTTATGTATATCCGGGATTGGGTAGACGCTCACTTGTCGACGTTTATGAGTATGGACTTAGTATGATGTACAGGAATTATCTTGTTATCATAGCGGTTAGCAGTTTGTTTTTATTGGTTGTTGGATATAGTTTGGCTTCGTTACTCGCATGGGCGAGTAATGGCCGGTGACACCCGAGTGAGTATTATTATTGTTATTGTTTCTTCCGCTGTAAGACGTTTTATTTATTGCTACGTGAGAGATTATTACGTGTTTAAAGAGAGGGGTGTTACAAACGTGGTATCAGAGCGGAGTACCGCTCTGATGACGAGAAAATAGGTTAAGACAGTGAGCTTAGGACTTGGGAAATAACGGGAAACGTTTGTGAGGTATGAGACGACTCGTCTTAAAAGATATTGTGACTAGTAAAGCAATTGCGTGATATGTTAGCCTTAAAGGCAATTCAATATCTACTGGTTGTGTACGGTGAATTACCGAGTATTTATGTGACATACTGTACTACAGATATCTGGGGAACTAGAGGGCGTGGTACTGGTAGAGGTGGAGGTGGTGACCCCGTGATTCCAGAAGTTGCTGAGACGATTGTTGCCGTTCTCGCACAGCTTGGTACTCAAATTGGAGGAGCACCAGCCCACCCGCCACAGCCCAGGGAAACGAACTGGCTGAAGTTAGTTACCGAGACCCGACCACCTACTTATTCTGGGGAGCCAGACCCCGTAGCCTTAGAGCGTTTCATTGTGGAACATGAGAAGGCCTACGAAGCTTTGCAACTACCTGCAGGTCAGAAGGTCGTCATTGCTGCTTTCCATCTAAAGGATGCAGCCAACACTTGGTGGAGGTTGGTCAAGGACCATCACCTGGCTATACCCGACTTTTCGTGGGCTGTCTTTGTCGAGTTGCTGAGGGGGAAGTACTACCCAGCGCATCTCAAGCAGAAGAAGCGCCATGAGTTCGAGACATTATCCCAGGGAGGTCTGACCGTGGATGAGTACTACACTCGATTCATTGGTCTGCTGGACTTTATCCCTTGTGTTGATTACTCAGAGACCGTGAAGGTCGAGAAGTTCCGGGGGGGATTGTTGTTTCGCATCCAGATGGCGATGGGTGCTACCCTCTACACTACCATCCAGGTATTAACATGAAAGCCATAAATTCTTTACTTACTACATTCTCGATTAACTTTGTGAGAACTTACCAATGAGATTCTAGGAGTGTTATGACGCTGCCTCGAGGACGGAGCTAATGCTCCAGACTCGGGAAGAGACTCTCGGGGCCAAGAAGAGAAAGAACCCTGAGGGAGAGTGAGGGTGGAGGAGCATCTCCAGGCGATAGCCAGAAGAAGGGAAAGTAAGGACTTATCCCATTCTAAATTGTTACCATATTAAATACCTTATGAATGCTGACCCGGAACCTTAAACAGGAAATTCTTTCAGAAGAAAGGGCAGCAGGGTCACCAGGGAGCGAAGGGGAAAGAGCCCGTCCTTCGGTTGACCGGCCCAGTTATAGATGCTCAGCCTCTGAGATCTGCGCCTCCTAAGGGTGAGAACGCCTACCTCTTAAATTCAATTGTGACCTTAACCTTTACATCATCAGATTGTAACTTAAACTAAATGCTACCATTAGGCACCGGACAGCCCCAACGCCATTTCTATTGCAAGTGTTGTGGGAAGGACCATCCTGGGGTCGACTGCAATGGCCACAAAGTTGAGTGTCAGTGCTGTAAGAAAGAGGGCCACCAGGAGTTCGAGTTCTGGATGAACCCTGAGAGCCGTAACTACAGGCCACCAAGGAATACTCAGAACACCTCAGCTGAAGGATCTGGAGTAACACGAGGCGGTCAGGATGACCACACATCTACTGATGCTGGAGCCCAGAAAGGGAAAGGAGTCGTTAGGGCATGAGTACCCTGAACTCCGTGAGACCGCTGGTGGAAGACTTTTACTTATCTTGTTATGAACTTACCTTGGATGTTAGACAGAGCTATGTTATAAGTATGTGGGAGTGTGTCATTGACCACTCGCCTTTTGTGTATGACCTTTGAGACTAGTGATGTGGACTCGATACGAGTAACCTTGGAACCTTGACGGATTATATATATGAACAGGATGTTAATGCTTACATTATCATGTAGTCCATACTCAACGACGCGGAGTCAATGAGACCGGTGATTGCTGAACCAATATTTCCACCTGCATGGCGCACTTGCTATTGCAAGCGCTATGACAAGTACACCACTGAAATTTCCATCTGCCTTGCGCACTTGACAGAGCAAGTGCTACAACTGCAACTACTACTACTTTTTTTTATTATCTCTTATTATATATATACCAAAATTATTTTTTTCATATTTTCCATATAAACCTCAAGATTAGAAACCTATGCAACCTTGGGAAGACCGTTAGTCCAACCACTGCAATTGAAGAAATTATACAGCTACTGTGATTTTAAACCACACCAGTTTAATTATTCGAGAATTTTCAGACAGGGCTTATTAGCCAAATACCATCAGTGTATACCCGCATTTAATGCTAATCACTACTAGTGATGAATGTTTAGTCCTTATGGACAAGCATACCCTTTGTAGATGCACCACCGTCAGTGAGGATGGTTGGGAAGTGAAGAGCCAAGTTGCTCAAGCTATTATGCAATCTGCAATACATCCAATTAAACGGATGAGGGAACGAATATGAACTATGGATGAGATATGATCATAATAAACAGGGAGAAAAGGAATATGTGTTGTGCTCAATGAGATCGAATAGGAGAACCAATTTTGCTAAATATAGCACGAATTTTACTTACACCGAGCTGAATAATGCCGGTTTATGGCACGAATTACCACCGATGCCACTTGGGAAATAACACTTATTACAAGATAACCGACATCAAGAACTAATAAACAACAAAAAAAAGATATCCATCAAAGGGAGATTGACAACAGAATACTTCACAATACCCGTGTGACAGACATTACCAGTTTACTAAACGAGACATGGAACGACCGCACTCCGATAGAGCATGTGGGCCTGACAGACTTATTTATGAGTTAGTCGGGTAGTAGTAATGTATCATACGGTACCCCATGCATGTAGACAAGTGGTGTTAGGAACACGAGAAGTAGTCAACTCCATACTAAGGACAGTAATACAGGTTACCTCGAAGATGGACGAGAAGAGCCACAGTTAAACCAACGGGCTAAAGAAATCAAGAACCTTCAACACAGAGCAGTAGACAATATACAGTGAAGAAACATGAAAACCCATTATAGATGAATAATATGTAGAACCCTCATAAGGATCGAGCAATTCTTGCAATCCAGAGGAAATCTACCAGATGATGTGAACATAAACGCGTGACTACGCAATGATGGGAGACAAAGCTAATATACTAGCAGATACCTTAAGCAAGGAACAATAGACTTGGAATGTACCACTCACATGATAATTCGCTCATCTTATCTGTTTGACTCATTAGATATTAGCTGCTGAGAGTTTACGCCTCTACACTCTGTGGGACTGAGTGTTTTGGTATTGCACTTGTGCAGTTATTAATCTAGTGGGAATACGGGAAGATGTAATGGATATCAACACGATGTGTATCAAAGAACTACAATAGTGTGTTACTCCGAACTAAATCACCAGGAGACACGGATGACAAGCTTTATCTCCGTGGACATGTAGGCTGGTACGTCTTAATATTACAAAGACAAGTGCAAAGAGCACTAAGTACTAACAATAGCCAATGTCATATACACCTCAAGCTGAATATCAGTGAGAGAAGACACACGCATGTACGCTAGTGATCCAGATGAGAGGATACACAGCAATGAAAAGAGGCAAACTGAGCCTATGTTCATGGGTCTGCACCTCATACGGAGCGAGTGGGCCCATTAGAACGAATTAGGGAGAGAGCACAAATAGATCAGTGCCTCACCCTTTATGTATTGTGGAGCCCAGAAGGGCTAGAGTCATACCCGTCTCTCTGATATGAGGATAATCCACGAGTTGGTGAACTCTATGAGAGCCAAGTATCCAGCGCTCCTTGTTGAGCGGCTATTGTATACATGTGGGTACGGGGGCGTAACCCTTTTTAAGGGGGGTAGAGCCTCTTGCCTGTGCACGTGTGTGCACTAAGTTTTGTTGTTTCGTATGCATGGCATACAGTGAAATGGTGGTATGCGGGGCATACGAGGTTTTGTTGGTTATGTTTGGTACGCGGGGCATACGTTGCTGGTTTTTTGTTGTGATGTGCACTTGTATGTATCTTATGAGATACTTGTTTGAATGTTGTATATACACCCATGTGTGTAGTACTTGTCTTATACTACTTGTGATATATATATGTATATATGTATATTGCCTTGTAGAATGATTACATATGGTATCGCCTAGATACGAAATGAATCATTAGATATGAAATGTGGAACGATGGTATGTTATGGACACCTCGGGGAGGTTGTCAGGGTTTGTAGAATTGATAAGAAATAATGGTGCTGATGGATCACCTATATCCATATATGATTGAACTAACGCCACAAAGTGATGGCTATGTGCTGTATAAGCGCAATAAGATGTGTGTAAATGATATATCACATAGATATACATTATGGGAAAAATGGGTAGTCATATATTTATATACTTACCTATTTGATTAAGCGACTTCGGGACGAAGTCTTTTTAAGGGGGGTAGATTAAAATACCCCAAACTAATAAAACATGGATTAAACATCTAATCACATTAATTAAGGCCTAAACATGCCTTAAAAGTCAACTGAGAACAACAGTGGTCAACACAAAGCAAGATATTGCACCCTTTGACTGTTTAGGGTAAATAAATACCCAAATGAACTTCTTAGGACCTAAAACTTTGTCCTAATTTTATTAACACATAACTAAACATATTATAATTGTTGGACAACACTCCAATGCAAAGAACAAGCATTTACATGCTTCAAGATCAAGTAGGGCAAAAATGTGCTATAAGAAAACCTTAAAGGTCTAATGACCTCCATTTGATATAAAATTGGATTCCTATGGTCAATTATCATGCAAGGAACACAACAAAACTGTTCTCAAAGAAAACTAAGCTCGGAAACACCTTGTGACACAAATGTGCACTAAACACCTTAAGCACGTTTTTGTGTATGAGCTCTAAGATAATGACTTTTTGTCATTTTAAAGACTAGAGTATATTCTTTATAACATTAATGTGACATGATAGACTATATTATAAAGTCTAAATCAAAGTTTGAAAATAAAATCAAAATGGGTAATTTTGGATGAATAGTACCCAAAATAACATTTAATTACGAAGTCTTAACCATGGTCAAATATCATCCATTGACCAAACCCAGCATTTCAGACCTCCATTAGCTGTCATACCCACCCATTAATCAATCTCCAAACAAATATCTAGCCAATTTAATGAGTCACCTATTACTATTTGATAAAGTAACATTAAACTAACTTAAAAGCAAAACTAGCTTAATTATCTCATTTACCTTGTTTCCCTGCCGACACAAGCTGCCTTCATCCTCTCTTTTGCTTCTCCAAACCGTGGAGAACATGCTAAGTTCAGAAGAGAATACCAATTGACATAGGTAAGCTTATTAAGCAATTTTATGTTCATTCTCTTCATAATTCTTTCCTCTTTCCATGGAGCAAAGCATCAACCATTTCCATCCATGGTTTTAGGTTGTTTTGGAGGTTAAAAGGAGGGTGAATCTTGATAAGTGTGAAATATATAGACTTTTAAGGGTTTAATTACCTTATAATTTGCAGTATTTTAAGTAATATTTCTCACTTATCTGACGATTTTCCTAGGTTTATGTTTTGATATGAATTGATATATTTTATGTGTTAAATGTAGGAAAAAGTGTTGGAATCAAGTAGTTTACTTCACAAGCTTTCCAACGCAACAAACGGCGAGTCAAACGGACTTATAACGAATAATCTGGAGCCGATTCAAGATTGGACTACAATCGTGTATATATATATATATAGCATAACTGGCGGACAGGAGAGGCGCAGACACAACAGAGGCGTCCGCCTCTTATCTCGCGGTCAAGTTAGAGTCGTCCGCCTCTTATCTCGCGGTCAAGGGAGAGGAGTCCGCCTGGTTTGGTCGCGGACAAGGAACAGACGTCCGCCTGGCGGACAGAGCAGAGACTACCGCCTCTTATCAGGCGGACAGCACACAGATGACTGCGAGGCGGACGGGACCAACACGCGCGGACAAGGTAGAGACGACCGCGAGGCGGACTGAGCTAGGCGCGAGGCGGACAAGAGCATTTCAGCGCACGGAACAGAATTCCGAACAGAGTTTTCTTCTTCTTGTTCAGGCGCCGCAGTCGAACTACTTCATTAATTGCGATCGCCCACCTTAATTTGCGCGAGCGTGACGCCGGCTCTTCAATCAATGGCTGCTGCAGATCATCAATTAAATCTGTCTGAAATCAATTGCACTGCCCGATGAAATCTCAATCTTCACGGATCTGCACCAACTCCTCCGACTATCTTGATTCACCCTGTCACTTCTCCTTTGTCTGTTTCCCATGTCCTCCGCCTATATAAACCCACACTACTGGAAGCTAAAATACACACGATCCATCCATCATCCATTCCATTTATCAGTCCACGAATTAATCCGTTCACCCACGCATTCTCCCACGATCGCACTCCATTCACTTCATCAAAATTCTCATCCCTCCACTCCATTAAATTCCCACGTAATACATACACCCCACTTTTTTTATTTCCACTATTACGCACCAGCTCTACAGAAATAAATTAGCAGACGGGGCAACGCAAGACGAAGTTGAAGCGAGGAACCGGAGTGAACTTCTAAACTGGAGTTATCTCTTACCCTTACTTTAATTTATTTAATGCATTCCTTTTCTGTTATCGTTGTTTCTGTAACGATGAGCGAGTAAGTATTTTAGCTTCCCGGGTTGGGAAGCGAACCTATTTCCTAAATTCTGTTATGTATTTCTTTAAATAAATTTAGTTAACTGCAACAGTTCAATTCCTGTCCTTCAAGTGTTTTAATTATTTGGCCGGTAATTATAACAACCCTTGTAGTTATTTTATTAAAATGCGAGAGCTGAGATAAATAACTAGACGAAGGAAGTTGAACCTAATTAACAGCTAGAAGCCTGATCCGGCCTATAGGTTAATTAGACTCCAATAGAAACTGCTCTTTATGCGATTAATTGTGTCCGGTCTAGAGCATTAGCCTGCTGCTAGGTCTAACAATTGGTTAGGATTCATTATACTTAGTCGTTAATGAATTAATTAAAGTTTCTGAGTTATTGCAGTAAAATTAAAGGAAGAATTTAACAGATATAAAAGGAATAGGTAAGCAAACAACCCGGGATGCGTTTTCTATTTATCACATTCACCACTCTTTAAATCCCTCTGTGTTTATTTAAGTTGTCTTAATTGTCCTTGTTTTAGTTTCTTTTTAATTAATTAATCAAAACCGAAAAAGTGATATTTCCTGTTTTCTTTAGTTTAACTTAATTTCCCAGTTAATCAAATATTTGTCAATTAATTATACGAGGTCCCTGAGATCGACAACCCCATTTAATCACTATACCCGCAAAACGATAGGTACACTGCCTATGTGGTAGAAGTAGTCACATATTTCTCCATCAAGTTTTTGGCGCCGTTGCCGGGGACCTCCGGCACGGTTAATTGACAATATTATTTAATTGGGATAAGTTAAATTTTTCATTCTTTTATTTTTATTTTCTGTTTAATATTTTCTCTTTATTTTTGCCACGTATATAGTTAATCTAGTTTTTCCATATTCATACCAACTCGTCTCTTATGCGTCGGACCCGATCTGCAGGAGAACCTATAGCTGAATTTCAGCCAGAGATCGAAAGAGTTCTCCACAGCAGGCGACAACTACAGTTTGCCATGACGACCAGACAAACTCTGGGGGAGTACCAGCAACCATCAGTAGAAGGACGATCTTCTGCTATCGTCCTCCCTCAAGTGACGCAAACTGAGCTCGACGCCTGGCAATTCAAGACGAGCTTCATCACCACGTTGTACCACCAGGGACAATTCAGCGGACTTGACTCAGATGATGCCCCACACCACATCTCTGCATTCCTGGACTTCTGCAATACATTCAACAAGACGGGGAACCTGAACGAGCGCATTCGTCTACAGCTGTTCCCCTATTCTCTGAAAGACGGAGCGTCCAGGTGGCTAAGGAGTCTGCAACCGGGTAGCATCCACACTTGGGCTGACTTGGCAAACAAGTTCCTGGCGAAGTACTATCCACCGTCAAAGACAAGGGAAAAGATCGCTGAAATCACAAACTTTTGTCAAGAACCAGGTGAGTCCCTGTATGATTCTTGGGATAGATTCAAGGAGCTGCAGATTCAATGCCCACACCATGGTATGAGTAGCGAAGAACTAGTACTGTCATTCTTTAAGGGATTAAATGATTCAAACAATGGTACTAAGTTCCTCATCTGGAGGAAACTTTATGGCAAGAACTGGGGATGAAGCGATGGAGCTTTTGGACACCATGACCGCTAGTACCAGACAGTGGTGCAAGAACAAGGGGAGAGGTGAGCAAAAGCAGGTATGTATAATATTCCCCCACAGGATCATTTATCCGCTCAACTAACAGCTCTTACTAAAGTTGTGGAAAAGTTAGCTGTAAACCAGACGCAACAGCAAACCGCGAAGGCAGCTACTTCTTCGCCTTTCCTGAATCCTTGCTGTGAGAATTGTGGAGGAGCCCACGAAACGTTCAACTGTGAAGGTCCTAGCTTTGCAGGTAACCCCGAAGAGCTAAAATCGATCAACAACAGACCAGGTAACCCCTATCCTAACAATTTCAATCAGAATAATTGGAGGAACAATCAACAACCTCCATGGAGGGGTAATGATCAGTCTTTAGGTAATTTTGGGTTCAATCAAAATAGACCACCTTACTTTAGACAGCAGGAGCAATCCCAAAATTCTCAAGGAGGCAGTGGTAAAATTGAGAATATGCTGGCAGAAATCCTCAAACAAGGCCAAACTACAAACTCCAGGATTGCCGAAATAGAAGCTAAACTTTCTGAACAAGCCGCTAAAAACGCTGATCAAGCTTCTATCAACCTGAGCCTAGAGAGGCAAATGAGTCAAATTTCACAACAGCTGGCACAGCGACCGACGGGGTCACTTCCCAGTCAGCCTGACCCTAACCCAAGGGAGCATGCAAAAGCAGTAACTCTGAGAAGCGGCAAGGAACTAGTTTCTGATGTTCCAGAAGTTGAAGAAGATTTTAATAAGCCAGCTGAATCTCAACCTGAAGTGGAGGAAACAACAAATCCCAAGGAGAAGGAGTCTCCTGAATCTCTCACTATTAAACCTTCTCAACTCTCTTATAATCCTCCTATTCCATTCCCTAACAGACTAAAGAAAAAGAACATGGACGAGCAATATGGGAAATTTCTTAATATCTTTAAGAAATTAACTATTAATCCCTTTTTCTGATGCTTTGTCTCAAATGCCTATGTATGCTAAATTTATGAAGGATATTTTGTCTAACAGGCGTTCTTTGCTAGAGTCTGACACAGTCAAGTTGACAGAAAGAGTATCTGCAGTTCTCCTGAAGAAACTGCCACCCAAGTTAGGAGATCCGGGTCTTCCCATCATTCCATGCGCTATCGAGAAGGTTGATTGCGGTAACGGTTTATGTGATTTAGGAGCAAGTATTAATTTGATGCCTTTATCTATTTTCAAGAAATTAGGTGTAGGTCAATGTGCTCCCACATCTGTTCAGTTACAACTAGCAGACCGTTCCATAATTTATCCTAAAGGAAAAGTTGAGGACCTGGTAGTTTCTATTGATAAATTTATCTTCCCTGCTGATTTTATCATCATTGATATGGAGGAAGATACAGATGTACCACTAATTTTGGGCAGACCGTTTATGAGAACTGCCCGCACTCTCATTGATGTGGAAGGAGGGAAGATTATTCTAAGATTTCATGATGAGCAGGTTGTTTTCGACATGACACGCAACATGAAGCGTCCTGCCACTGTTCAATCCTGCTTTGCTATAGATATTATTGACTCTTTAGTGCAGGAAACTATTTTAAGCAGAGAAGAAGAGGAAGTCCTGGAAAGATGTCTTATGGCATCTTGTGAAGCTGATGATGAGGATCCAGATATGGCCCTCATGGCTGAGGAGTTAAACAAAAGGCGGCCACACTTCCACAAGTACCAGCAGCAATTTGAGAAAGTTGAGCGAAGTGCTGACCGGCCAAGACCATCTATTGAAAAACCTCCTACAGTGGAGATGAAACCTCTTCCCTCTCATTTGAAATATTCTTTTCTTAATGAACCATCGGAATTACCTGTTATAATCTCTTCTGACTTGACAGGAACTCAAGAGAAGCAACTACTGGAGGTGTTGCGCAATCATACATCAGCTATTGGTTGGTCGATAGCAGATATTAAAGGAATCAGCCCTCAGTTGTGTTCTCACCGAATCTATATGGAAGATAACTACCGACCATTGGCTCAGCCTCAGCGACGTCTTAACCCAGTCCTAAAAGAGGTAGTTAAGAAAGAGGTAATCAAACTACTCGATGCAGGCATTATTTACCCTATTTCAGATAGTAAATGGGTAAGTCCAGTTCAGGTAGTACCAAAGAAAGGAGGAATCACTGTGGTTCCTAATGAAAAGGGTGAGCTGATTACCCAGCGTCCCACTACAAGTGGCGGGTTTGTATTGATTATAGAAAGTTAAATGATGCCACTCGTAAGGACCATTTTCCATTACCTTTCATTGATCAAATGTTGGAAAGACTAGCTGGACATGACTACTACTGCTTTCTGGATGGCTTTTCAGGTTATTTTCAAATCCCTATAGCTCCTGAGGATCAGGATAAGACAACTTTTACCTGTCCGTATGGAACCTATAGTTATAAAAGAATGCCATTTGGATTATGTAATGCTCCTGCTACGTTTCAACGTTGTATGATGGCCATCTTTGCTGAATATATTGAGAAATGCATTGAGGTTTTTATGGACGATTTTTCTGTTTATGGTCTAACATTTGAATCCTGTCTAGAAAACCTTGATCTTGTGTTGTCCAGGTGTGAAGAAACCAATCTGGTGTTAAATTGGGAAAAATGCCACTTCATGGTTCGAGAAGGAATCGTCCTGGGCCACAAAATTTCTTCAAAAGGTATTGAGGTAGATCGGGCTAAAGTCGAGGTAATTGAAAAGCTCCCACCACCATCTTCTGTTAGAGATATTCGTAGTTTTCTTGGACACGCAGGTTTTTATAGAAGATTCATCAAAGATTTTTCCAAAATCTCTAAACCTCTGTGTGATCTATTGGCGAAGGATGTTAAGTTCCATTTTTCTGAAGAATGTCTGACAGCTTTTAATTCATTAAAAGAAAAGCTAATTTCTGCACCTGTCGTTGTGTCTCCTGATTGGTCACTCCCTTTTGAGATAATGTGTGACGCTAGTGATTACGCTGTGGGAGCCGTGTTATGTCAGAAGGTTGATAAAATTCTTCGGGTAGTATATTATGCAAGTCGAACTTTAAATGATGCCCAGAAAAATTATGCGACCACAGAAAAAGAATTACTAGCTGTAGTTTTTGCTCTAGATAAGTTTCGATCTTATTTACTGGGTGGCAAAATTATTGTGCATACTGACCACTCTGCTCTTAAGTATTTGTTTGCTAAGGCAGAGTCTAAACCCAGGTTGATTAGGTGGATTCTCCTATTGCAAGAATTTGATATTGAGATCAGGGACAAAAAGGGAACACAAAATGTGGTAGCTGATCATCTGTCCAGAATGGAAGCATCTGATGACGGGACTCCCATCAACGAGTCATTCCCCGATGAGTCAGCATTTGCAGCTGAAGATGTTGAGGATCCATGGTTTGCTGATATCGCTAACTACCTTGTTAGGAAGATCGTTCCGGCTGATATGACTTATCAGCAGAGAAAGAGGTTCTTTTCCATTGTCAAACATTATTTTTGGGATGACCCTTATCTGTTTAAAGTCTGTGCAGATGGTATCATTAGGAGATGTGTCCAGAAGTCAGAAGTCAGAAATATTCTCCTCCATTGTCATTCCAGAGAAGCCGGTGGACATCATGGCGCCACTCGAACCGCTGCAAAAATACTAGAATCAGGTTTTTTCTGGAACACCCTTCACAAGGATTGTCATATGTTTGTTTCGACATGTGATCGGTGTCAAAGGCAAGGTAATCTATCTCGTCGGAATGAGCTACCACTGAATAACATGTTAGAAGTTGAGCTATTTGACGTCTGGGGTATTGATTTTATGGGTCCCTTCCCAAACTCTTTCGGTAATCTTTACATCTTAGTAGCTGTTGATTATGTTTCAAAATGGGCGGAAGCCCTTGCCTGTTCTACTAATGATGCTAAAATTGTTGTGAAGTTCCTGAAGAAAAATATTTTCACTCGATTCGGCGTTCCTCGAGCCATAATCAGTGACGGTGGCTCCCATTTCTGTAACCGCCAGTTTGAAGCACTATTAAAGAAATATGGGGTTCGACATAAGGTTTCCTTACCCTACCATCCTCAAACAAATGGGCAGGCCGAAGTGACGAACCGAGAGCTCAAGTGGATCTTGCAAAAGACGGTGAACTCTTCTCGAAAGGATTGGTCACTTCGATTAGATGAAGCACTCTGGGCCTACCGCACTGCTTCAAGACACCAATTGGCATGTCTCCCTACAAGTTGGTTTTTGGGAAGGCATGCCACTTGCCTGTGGAATTAGAATACAAGTCATATTGGGCCTGAAAGCTCTTAATTTTGACCTACAGCAAGCCGGTGATAAACGCAAGTTCCAGCTGACAGAGTTGGAGGAACTCAGGAACGAATCTTATGAGAATGCTGTAATATATAAGGAACGTACCAAGCGCTGGCATGACAAGATGATTGCCAATCGGGAACTCAAGGTGGGGGACCAAGTTTTACTTTTCAACTCCAGGCTCAGATTCTTCCCAGGTAAGCTGAAATCCTACTGGTCAGGACCTTACCCCATTACTAGCATTTCCCCATTCGGTGCGATTGAACTCGCCAATGCAAAGGGGGAAACATTTAAAGTCAATGGGTCAAGAGTCAAGAAATTTCTGGGTACTTCACTGGATCAAGCTGCTACATATGAAGTATCTCTTAAAGATCCAATGCAGGTTAGCTACTTCACAAAGTCCAGCCAATGACTATAAAGAGGGCAGCTGACTGGGAGGCAACCCAGGGGTAATTTTCAAATTCATGTTTTATAAGCTACGCATCTATTTCTCTCTAATTTATTGTGATATATATAATTAAAAAAAAAAAAGGGCGAGGAAGAAAGAAGAGCAAGGAGATACTTGTACCTGTGCTATTAACGCAACGCTTCCTAGCGTTATTTTGGTATTTGACATGTGTGTAGGTAAACCGTTTGTTGCAATCACTCCAAGCTGAACCCTTGCTTAGACTCAAGTGTGAGGAACATCGACCCCACCGCCAATGCTTTAAGTGTGAGGAAGGGCACCTTCCTCAATCTCACGATATCAGGGGAGTCTCAGTTCCTTTATTTTTAATATTTATGTTCAGCCACTCGAGCTTTAACTGTTGATTCATGAGTCTGGCATATTTTGAAAGGTCTTTTCTTGATTATTTTATGAACAATGAGGACATTGCTCCTCTTAAGTGTGAGGAAGTTTAGACCTTTCCCTGAAAATATGCCAGTAGTACCTAATGCCACACTTGATTTTTATTGTTCTCTAATTATGATAGTAAGCTTCTCTAAAGGCCAATACATGTTGAATTTTCGGGCTAAAATTTTTTGGAAGTTTTTGAAATCGAGCCTGATGACAACCTCAAGAATCGTTCTGCTTGACGTTGTTTGTATGTATCAATTTCTTTCTTCAAAATTTAATCTATTTTCACTGAAATCTGGTGGATAAGCTGATTGTGGAAATTGAGTTACCTTAGCTTGGCAATCATGGGGCTAAGTGAAGTTTGGTATGGAAAGGATAAGGCAAGGTACTCCTCTGATCATATAATGAAGTTTTCTGAACCAAAACAGGCCTCGTTCATTCGGTTATTAAGTCCTTGGGGTGCCTTATCACCCATCTACCTAAGGTCTTGTGATCTGGGATAGAAGGCCCAAAACCGCTACATGGGTGAAGAGAAAAGTCTGGGGGATGAAAACAATTGTGCAAACAATGAAAAAAAAACAGAGAAGAGAAAAAGAAAAAAATGAAATGCAAAACTCTTAATGCTGAATAATTGTCACAATTTTTCATATTTCGATCATGAGTATGTGGTGTTGAAAGGTATCACGGAATAAGGTGTTACTTCACACCCCTTGTCATCCAAAGGTTAGAGAAAAGAAATTGGTGGAAGGTTCCAAGCTAATCTATGTTCAATTTTTACAATCTGACTTATCCATGCTCTTATTAAAAATTTTCTGTTTCACTGTTTACAAAAACCTACATCTAAGAGCAGGATTATTCTTTTGATTGCCATTTAGCTTGATTTCCTTCCACGATTGTTGAATCCCGGAGTTTGATACTGTAACCTTAGAGAAAGTTTGTTCTTTATTTGCTTGAGGACAAGCAAAAGATAAGTGTGAGGAAGTTTGATAAGTGCGAAATATATAGACTTTTAAGGGTTTAATTACCTTATAATTTGCAGTATTTTAAGTAATATTTCTCACTTATCTGACGATTTTCCTAGGTTTATGTTTTGATATGAATTGATATATTTTATGTGTTAAATGTAGGAAAAAGTGTTGGAATCAAGTAGTTTACTTCACAAGCTTTCCAACGCAACAAACGGCGAGTCAAACGGACTTATAACGAATAATCTGGAGCCGATTCAAGATTGGACTACAATCGTGTATATATATATATATATAGCATAACTGGCGGACAGGAGAGGCGCAGACACAACAGAGGCGTCCGCCTCTTATCTCGCGGTCAAGTTAGAGTCGTCCGCCTCTTATCTCGCGGTCAAGGGAGAGTCCGCCTGGTTTGGTCGCGGACAAGGAACAGACGTCCGCCTGGCGGACAGAGCAGAGACTACCGCCTCTTATCAGGCGGACAGCACACAGATGACTGCGAGGCGGACGGGACCAACACGCGCGGACAAGGTAGAGACGACCGCGAGGCGGACTGAGCTAGGCGCGAGGCGGACAAGAGCATTTCAGCGCACGGAACAGAATTCCGAACAGAGTTTTCTTCTTCCTTGTTCAGGCGCCGCAGTCGAACTACTTCATTAATTGCGATCGCCCACCTTAATTTGCGCGAGCGTGACGCCGGCTCTTCAATCAATGGCTGCTGCAGATCATCAATTAAATCTGTCTGAAATCAATTGCACTGCCCGATGAAATCTCAATCTTCACGGATCTGCACCAACTCCTCCGACTATCTTGATTCACCCTGTCACTTCTCCTTTGTCTGTTTCCCATGTCCTCCGCCTATATAAACCCACACTACTGGAAGCTAAAATACACACGATCCATCCAGTAATCCATCCATTTATCAGTCCACGAATTAATCCGTTCACCCACGCATTCTCCCACGATCGCACTCCATTCACTTCATCAAAATATCACCATCCACTCCATTAAATTCCCACGTAATACATACACCCACTCTTTATTTTATTTCCACTATTACGCACCAGCTCTACAGAAATAAATTAGCAGACGGGGCAACGCAAGACGAAGTTGAAGCGAGGAACCGGAGTGAACTTCTAAACTGGAGTTATCTCTTACCCTTACTTTAATTTATTTAATGCATTCCTTTTCTGTTATCGTTGTTTCTGTAACGATGAGCGAGTAAGTATTTTAGCTTCCCGGGTTGGGAAGCGAACCTATTTCCTAAATTCTGTTATGTATTTCTTTAAATAAATTTAGTTAACTGCAACAGTTCAATTCCTGTCCTTCAAGTGTTTTAATTATTTGGCCGGTAATTAAACAACCCTTGTAGTTATTTTATTAAAATGCGAGAGCTGAGATAAATAACTAGACGAAGGAAGTTGAACCTAATTAACAGCTAGAAGCCTGATCCGGCCTATAGGTTAATTAGACTCCAATAGAAACTGCTCTTTATGCGATTAATTGTGTCCGGTCTAGAGCATTAGCCTGCTGCTAGGTCTAACAATTGGTTAGGATTCATTATACTTAGTCGTTAATGAATTAATTAAAGTTTCTGAGTTATTGCAGTAAAATTAAAGGAAGAATTTAGTAACAGATATAAAAGGAATAGGTAAGCAAACAACCCGGGATGCGTTTTCTATTTATCACATTCACCACTCTTTAAATCCCTCTGTGTTTATTTAAGTTGTCTTAATTGTCCTTGTAGTTTAGTTTCTTTTTAATTAATTAATCAAAACCGAAAAAGTGATATTTCCTGTTTTCTTTAGTTTAACTTAATTTCCCAGTTAATCAAATATTTGTCAATTAATTATACGAGGTCCCTGAGATCGACAACCCCATTTAATCACTATACCCGCAAAACGATAGGTACACTGCCTATGTGGTAGAAGTAGTCACATATTTCTCCATCAAATCTCGGCTGTAACAAGGGAAGGAGGTGGAGAAATCTAATCTTGTTCTTAAGGTATAAAAATGTGCTTTAAGCACTTATCTTTTGATTCCCTTCAAATCCGGTTGAGAAACTTTGTTTCCTAGGCTTATAATCTTCTTCTTAACATACTTATTCAGTTGGTATATCAAGAGCTTCAAGGTATAGCCAAAAAAACCATTTTTGGCATTTTAATCAAGCTAAAAATTAGCCATCTTCTAATCTGAGTTATACCAGTTTAAAGTTTGGTTTTAGTAGCTCTTTTGATGCTCTTATTGTTCTGTAAAAACAGGCCGAAGTACATCTTGGTTACCATGGTATTCTAAGGTAAATTTTACCTTGAAAATAGACATTAAACACTTCTTATGGTTAGATCTTGCTTGGAGACTAATCATGCCTTAATTGCTGTTTGAAAACATGTAAACTAAGCTGTGGAAAATTAATCTCCAAACAGCCGTGGCCAAACAAGGCCTAAACTTGGCAAAAATAAGGTATAAATCACTTAAATCTTCACTTGGTATATTAATATGTGCTTATACATATTTGTATAATATGTGCCATGAGTGAACAAGGTTTGTAGGTCTTATTTTGACCTTAGGTGATTAAGGAATGTTTAGTAAATTTATATTAGTAATTAACTAACATAATTGTCAAATTGAAGACATTATGTGGAAAATTGTTAAATATGGAAAAGATGGTGGTAAGGCCGAGAGTTTAATGCATTTTTGGGCATTTATGTGTAATTTATTTTATAAGCCAATGTTTGTAATAAGGCCATGTACTTTAGGCCATTTTATTTATGTATTTATAAGGTTTTAATTAAGTTTAGGTAATATATATGTATTACCGCAAGGAATAGGGGTATAAAGTGTGATTAAATTAAATTTGGGGGCTATATAATAATTAAGCCGAAAATTGGAGGTTTAAATGAGTTTAAATAAAAATTATAAGATTTTATAAAGTTTTGGGGTTAAATGGTAATTTCTGAAAAATAAGGGTACAAACCATATTATATGGAGATTAATGGTCAAAGAAATATTAAGGTGGTCAACCTTGACCATATGGTAGGTTTTGACCAAATTAGATAAGTTAAATAACTTATTTAAGGTTTTATTATAAGATAAGTATTTAATTGTAACAATTTTATAACATATGTGGTAAATATGTTATTACCGAAAATTAAGGGTGTAAAATGGTATTATAAACACCCATGGGCTATTAGGAATTTATTGGGTTGATTTTAGGAATTAAAATAAACTATATATGTATAATATATAGTTATTATGTCATTAGGACACTTTGGAATAAAAGATGGGGTGGAATAGTAAAACCGAGAATATATGGGTTAATAATGTTAATTATAACCCTTTGGTGAAATTTGGTGATTTTTAGAATTATATAAGAGTATTTTATAAGATATATGTATAATATTAGTTTTAATGATATTATAAAACTATATGTTATAAATTGGGCCAAATGGCAATTATAGGAACTTGGTGGGTTGAAAAATATTATAGGATATACATTGAGGTCTGTTCGGAAATTTTACAAAATAAAACCATAGGTTATACAATTTTATAGTTTAAAAATGTTATATTATATGATATATATAACATGGTATAAATAATGGGGTGATTTTGTAAATAAAGGAAACTATGGTATATGAAAAAGAATAAGGTTTTGATATGGTGCCCATGCGGCAATAAAGATATCATATCATATGATATTAATATATGGTATAACATTACATAATGTTATGTGGTCAAAATGGAATTTAAATTAATTAAAGGGCTGTACCGAATTATAGGAGTTGGAAATATGAATTCTAGACTATGGTCTATAATGTTATAAATGTTATAACAATTATATGGTTTAAAAGGAATTAATAAGTAAGGATATTCACATTAAATAATGTGACAAACTATAAATAAATAAGATTTATAAGCTAAGGTATATATTGAATAAACCTTAGGAGTTGTAAATATACAACATAAATTGTTACATAATATTAGGATAATAATCTTAATATAAGTTGTATAATATAATACAACTAATGGGAATAATCATCTAATATAAGATGATAAAATGTAACTTATAATATAAGAGTTTTTATAACTCATGAATTTACCTATATGGTAAATCTATACAAGAATAATGTATATAAGGATGAATATATATTATGGTTGGAAACCATATAATCTAATGGTGGTGGTTATTACAAAAAATAGTTACAAACTATAAGTTATGAGTTTTTGAATGCAAATATATTTTGCTAAGATATGGATTATATAATACAATGTATTATAATGGATGGTGGGAAAATAATACAATATAATAAGTCATGCATGCATACATGCAACTATAGGTTATATACCTAAATTTCATGGTGGATAAGATTAAAGAAATATAATGAATTAAACTTAACAGTCGAAATATTTTGACATACGAGTTTTAGTAATAAAGTCGACCGGTTATAGAAACCCGTAACAAATAACTGTAGAAATCCGGGGATGAACTGTCGGGGGTTACTTGTTATTCGGAAATACCGGATGTAGTTAGTCATGGAAACTGACTTATAGTTTTATTCCGTTTAGATCATACTTCATACGAGGCGCTTGATACGGCTAGTGGTCTACACTGGCGCATCCTAGGTCTTGGTGAACGGTATGTAAGGGTTTGATTCGAGTTGTCCTAAGGGATTCTTGGGCTCGGATTTGGTTGATATCACTTGTGTGTTAAGTGTGTTGGATCTGTGTATGTGATTTGTGTTACTGCATTAATTATTTATGCACGAGCGTCCTATGGGACTAACACTACGTCGACTATAGATCGGCTTATATAAACATACATATATGTTTTGTGATGACAAGACTGTTACTTGATATAATACCAGTATTAATATTAAGTATATGGCACCTAAGTAAAACCTTAGGAACGAGTCACGACATTGTCGGTCTCTAGAGCATGGATCTCGAACATGAATATGACCTAGATTACTTCTAGGTATGCGTAAGACCCATTGGGCAGCTAATTAAAAATTATATCTCCATAAGACTAAGAGCATCTTAAACATTATGAAGAGAGAGAGAGATGGTGTGAGTTGAGGTGAGGAATCCAGTGTAGTTTACGAACTATCTGGTTGCGCATTTGTGATCACTAAGGGGTTCCCAATCGGGTTCTGCTCCAGGTTTACACAACGAGCCCTATTTGGATCGTGGATCAGGTGGCTACGACCTTTATATGGACGTCTTACGAGACAAAAGAGAATAGTCAGGGGCCTCAGGACCTCTGGCGAAATGAGCACCTTTGTGTGTACGGGAGGACTACTGTCCATGGTGAGGTTATCGGGTTGTCTTAACATGACGCCCAACTGGTATTATTAACATGGTTTGGATGGGGCCTTAAAGGCCAAATTAAATTAACAAAGGATGGTGTTCGCTACCGCGTTTATTCAGTATTATTATTCGATACGTTCGATATACAGTTGTTATTTGTGATATTAAATGAATGTTTGGAATGTTTGGATGGTTGATTATGCATATTATGCATGTATATTACAGTATTGATTATAACTGTAAAATGGTAAAGCATGAAACCAATCTAATAATAAGATGGTTAAAATGACTAGGTGACCATTAGGGTCCAGGCCCGGCATACTCAGCGTTTATCGCTGATACTACACCATTATGCAGGTTGTTGATTATTGTCGAAGCCGAAGTGCGGGAACAGGGTAATTAGAGTTTATTTTGATTACCGCACAGGGAGTTTGTTTGTGTAACAATGTAGATGGTGGAATTGTATCATGGTACGGTTATGTATATTCGGGATTGGGTAGATGCTCACTTGTCGACGTTTATGAGTATGGACTTAGTATGATGTATAGGAATTATCTCGTTATCATAGCGGTTAGCAGTTTGTTTTTATTGGTTGTTGCATATAGTTTGGCTTCGTTACTCGCATGGGCGAGTAATGGCCGGTGACACCCGAGTGAGTATTATTATTGTTATTGTTTCTTCCGCTGTAAGACGTTTTATTTATTGCTACGTGAGAGATTATTACGTGTTTAAGGAGAGGGGTGTTACACTAGCAGTAGAATCTCTCTTTGGAATGACCTATCTAATTTAAATATTAATTTTGATGGCCTTTGGTTTCTTACGGGTGGTTTCAAAGTCTATTCTTTCCTTTAGGGATAAGAAAGGGGGTAATAGAACTACTAATAGAGGTTGCTTGGCTTTCATTGATTGGGTTCATTCAAATAGCCTTATCTATTTTTGTGAAACTAGATAGAACTTTAGTCTCGCATAACTGGTTTGATAAATATGCTCATAGTTGGGTAGAGGTTCTCCCTAGAACTTCTTCAGATCACTGTCCTATCCTTTCTACCTTTAGCAGCTCTATGATTGCCTAAAAATTAAATAAACCCTTTCGATCTCGAGTGGCTTGGACCACTCATGATAATTATAACCAAGTTGTCAGCTTCACCTGGAATCACTCTCTAACCCTAAATCAGAATTTGTCCAATCTAAGTGAAGCCCTAAATACTTGGAACCGAGATCAGTTTGGTAACATTTTCTATATGAAGAAAGAAATTCTTGCTAGATTAGCTAGTATTCAGAAAAGCCTCGAGAGGCACCAATCCACTTTCCTTAGGAACCTAGAGAAGGATTTACAAAAGGAATATGAGATTATTCTATTCAGAGAGGAGTTGCTCTGGTATCAGAATCTAGGGGAAAATGGGTTCTGTGTGACGATAAAAATTCATCCTATTTTCATAGGAAGGTGAAAATTAGGAGGGAAAAATCTAAAGTGCTTAAGTTAGAAGATTCTAATGGAAAGACTATAGAGGGTCTGGATAACCTTGAGAGTTTAGCTTTAGACTTTTATAGGAACTTATTTAAAGCCCATCTTCTGAATCCTCAGATACCTTTAGGCCATGATTTTCCTCTGATCAGTTCAGACCAAAAAGAGTTTTGTGCCTTTTTTTCCCTCTTTAGGATAGGGATGTTATCAAATCCATGGGCAGTTTTAAAGCCCCTGGGCATATGGTTTCAAATCTGGTTTTTCAAAAATCATTGGGATATTGTAAAAGATAAGGTCTTGGAACTTTTCCTCAATATCTTTTCTAGCAACAACATCCGGAGGACATCAACTCCACCCTCCTCTGTCTAATTTCCAAGATTAACCCTCCCATTAACATGAAACATTTTAGACCATTAGCCATTTGCAATGTGTCTAAAAATATAATCTCTAAATTACTTGTCAATAGAATTAAATCTTTCCTCTCAGAGGTGATCATTTCCCCTCTCCAAAGCAGTTTTGTGCCTGGAAGGCACATTCATGATAATCAAACTATTATGCAAGAAATTGTGTTTTCCATGAGAAAAACTAAAAGTAAGAAGGGTTGGGTTATCCTAACAAATTGACTTAGAAAAAGCATATGACAATCTTTCTTGGGATTTCATCAAAAACACCCTAAGTTGTCTTAATCTCCCCCCCCCCCCAGTTTTATTAACCTCATTATGTCCTGCGTTGAGACTGTGAGTATGAAAATCCTTTGGGAAGGAACTCAATCTGATAGTTTCAAGCCTCTAAAGGATTAAGGTGAGGGGACCCCCTATCCCTCTACCTGTTTTTGCTATGCATGGAAAGACTATCGCATTTGATAGATCAAGCTATTTTAGGAAAGGACTAGATTCCCATAAAACTTAGTAAGAGTGGCCCTGTTATTTCTCATTTGTTCTTTGCAGACAACTTAATTCTTTTGGGTAGTGCTTCCATGAGAAATGTGTCCACCATGATTAATGTCTTAAAAGTTTTCTGTTTGATGTCTGGACAGAAAGTTAACTTACAAAATTCTACAATCCTATTCTCTAAAAAAGTTAGCGCTCCTAGGAAAATTGATATCAATAAACAAATTGGTATCCCTGTTGCGGATAACCTTGGAAAATACCTACACCTTAATTTGAGCCATGGTAGAAACCGATCTAATCTTTTTGTGGATCTTATTGACAAAGAACAAAGAAGGGTCTTTGGATGGAAGGCTAAAACCTTATCCTTTGCGGGAAGACTGGTTTTAGTCAAATTTGTTCTCAGTTCCATTTCCACTTTCAATATGATGTGCCAAAAAATCCCTTCTTCAGTATGCCAAAGACTGGACAAAATTTATAGGGCCTTCCTATGGGGTCATAAGGATAGTGAAACAAAGATTCACACTATCTCTTGGGAGAAAATTTATAGAACCAAACATGAAGGGGGTTTAGGAGTCAGAGAATCCCACCTGATGAATAAGGCTTGCTTAGCTAGACTTAGTTGGAGACTCCTTCATAATCAAGATGGGCTTTGGACTAAAATACTCAGGAATAATATAAAATCCTGACGCCAAAATTGCTTCCAACACTTGGAGAATATTAAAGATTCTAGAAAGATCATTGACAAAGGGGATAAGTGGAAGTTGGGTAATGGGAAAGCTATAAAGTTTTGGACGGACAAGTGGTTACTAGATAAACCACTTTGTAATGATGTGAGCCTGCCTAATTCTATTAATAAAGAGTGTATAGTGGCTGATATGTGGGAAGCCAACAAAGGCAGGAAGTGAAGTTATTTATCTAATAAGTTACCACTTGAGATTCTTAGCCGCCTTCCTAGTAAAGCCATTTTTTTTGATGAATTGGACGATTCTATTGTATGAAATTGTGGTAGAACTGAAGAATTAACTGTCTCTTCTGCTTATGATCTTATTAGGACTCAAATGGATAGTAATATTCCGTGGAAGCTGATTTGGAAAACAAAAGTTCCTGAAAAGATTAAAACCTGTTTATGGATATTGCACATGATGGTTTGAAAACTAAAAATCTACTGTTTTCACATGGACTTCCCCTTAATAACTCTTATGATGCCTGTGGGGAAAGGGAAGACACTGCTCATGTCCTAAAAGACTGTCCAGTGAGCTTAAAAGTTTGAACTTTGTTGCTGTAGAATAATTCGATTATTCAAGAGTCTTATGATGACTGGGTTTATCTAGTATCCAAGAGTATGAGATATGGGCGGTGCTCGATGGACTTCAGTTGGCAGAACACTTCAGTTTTGTAGGATCGGGTGGCTAACTCAAACCAACCCAAGGTGTGAGTCTAAGAGTTGGTTTGACTCAATCAGCCCTCGAAGTGAGAAACACTCTGTGATGTAGAGGCACTCAATCGAATAAACTAAACTAATGAAGCGGAGGACTTTAGCGGTAATTGTAGCGAAACAATGTAAAGAGAGAAGGACTCTATGGAACTCAGCAGGATACACAAATAAGCTATTTCATTTCCTGGTCAAATAAAATAACTTACAAATGCCCACTAAGTAGAAGAGATCTACTTAGCGGTTTTCACTCACTTACCCAACACACTCTCTAATCAGAACAATGGTAAGTGTAATGAAGCTAGGAACTTCCTAGGTAGAGTCTATCTTAAGGTGCTAACTGACTAGGTACGTATTCTCTCTCCTCTTTGGCTTACAATGCGATTCTCTTTTTCTCTCTAAGCTCTGAAAATAATACTCAATGAAAGCACACAAAAACTATCTATTACATGTCTTATTTATACTCTAAGTGTAGCAGCCAATCGAAGGAGTTAGTTCCGAAAATACCGGAACTAACTTAGTGGGCAACTTCCAACGGCTCTTACTTGGTCTTCTTACTTGGGCCGCGATCTTCGGTGTTGAGGAAGAGCTTTGTGACCGTTGAGGCGCTTAATGTGCTCCGAGTTGACTCCTGATTTTTCGCAACAGCATGGCAGACTCTGTGGAGTCTTCTTTGTTGCGCGGACTCCATCGCAGAGGCTCGGTCTTTGTGTCTGTCAAATGATGCTCGACTCTGTCGCGGTGAAAGGCTATCTCTGCAACACTCCGATGTCCCAACAATTTCCCCCTTGTTGCTGATGATAGCAAACCTTCGTGAATCCCGATGGAGTCAATCCTGAAAATGGAAAAACACAAGGACTAGGGGAACCGACCCTAGCAAATAAGTGCAAGGACTCTGTTTAGGTTCCCCCTTGATCGGAGAGGGACTCCAGGCAAGCAAACCACAAATAAGCAGTGTAATAAGCAGGATGGTATATAAGGCAGTCAAAAAATACTAGACCACATGGTCTAGCAGCGCAATCCGGAAAGCAGTTTTAAACCAGCAACAAAATAACCCGTACACCAGACGGGATTCACCGCTTCCCCGTTTTGCTTTCATCAGAGGGGAAGCCCATAGTAGCACAGAGTTAGTCAAGTATTCACACAAACAACCAATAAAAAGTGTTTAGAACTTAAAAACATCCTAAGTTCTAACACTACAGCCACGTCATTCTAAGGGTTGGGGGTAAGGGTGGATTGAAGGTCAAGGAGTTGTTCCTGCAGGCCGACACTGTCGTCTCTATCCCGGCGAGTCGGTCTTCCATCCGCTTCTGGCCCTGAATCAGCTCGGCTGCATGCGCAATGAGGCGCTCCACTTTCTCCAGGAGAGGTTGGAGTGAAGCTTGAGGAACTGCCTCTTGAGAAGTGGATGTCCCCGCCGTCGTTGGAGTAGATGGAGGGGGCAGCAGCTTTGATTTGTCGATTGAAGTGAGCCGATTCAAATACCGCAGGTTGATGGTGTCTGCCTCCTCGGTGGACTCTGGCGTCGAAGACGCCAAGGGTACCTGAAAGAATTGGAAGATACGAGGCAGCCAGAACACGTACCCCAAGGAGTGTTTCGGGGTGTCGACCGACTGGGCTAAGTGATGGAGAATGATGTGTGCCAAATTGATAGAGTGACGATTAATGATGCAGTACATAATGGTTAAGTCCAAGCAGTTGACCACAAGTTTCCTTCCTTTCGTGGGACGATATTTTTGATGACCAAAATGTGGAGGAGTTGGTGTAGGATAGAGAGATCACCACGGGGTATGGGGGAGCCAATCTTTTTCTTGGAGGAGAAAAAGCGGTAGATTTTAGTATGTGGTACCCCGGGGATCTCAGGAAGGATTCCTTTTTCATAAAATGACAGGCCAGTGGCAGGAACGCCAAGAATTTCAGACAGCTTTGCAAGATCAAAAAATATTGGGGTGGAATTGACAACAGACTGAGCAGCACCGTTACGGATAACAAGGTTTTGGAAGAAGTCGACAGACTCTTTGGGATACCACTCTGGAATTTCGCAGAAGAGGTGTTTCCACCCCTGAATTTCTAGCATTGTGACTAACTCCCCTAAGTTGGAAGACTGAGCCCAAGAAAAGTCTAGGAACTTACCCCTGACTATGTTACGGTCGGAGGCAGGGTCCCCGAGCATGTACCTTTGAGTGAAGGGGTCGACCTTCACACTCCGACGGTGGGGTTTTGGAGGTTTCTGATCTCTGGCGGAGGTAGCACCCGTGGAGGCATCGTGACTGGCGGTGGGCAGTTCTTGGACGGGCGACGATTCACCGGAGCCAGAGGAGACATGGTGGGCCTTGACAGAGGAACGGAGGATTCTTTTTGCTGTGGGTCGGGATGAGGTTTGGCCTTTGCGCTTGCGGGTTTTGGGTGGAGGTTGTTGAGGTGGAGTTGCGGATTTAGCGGGGGATGCTGGTGGGGTTGGTGTAGGAGATTTTGTCGGTGATTTGCTGGCATGGGCCTGTGGCTGATCTGTTTTCGGGGAGGGTTGTCAGCTTGTGGGGTTGGGGATGGTGGTAGGGTTTGGATTGGGGTAACTTCTTCAATCGGTGTCAAGAATCTCCGTTCTTGCAGCCGATGGTGGTGTTTGAAGGGTGGATGGGTCGCGGGTATCAGGCGGTGGTGTGGAGGAGTGTGTGGGCGAAGAAGTGGCGGTGGTTTTAGTGGGAGATGTAGTGGTGGTGGTGGTGAGTGTAGGTGGGTTAGGGTTTGCCATCGCTTGTAGATACGCCTGAAGGCGAATGGGATCGGCGAAAATTTCGGCTGGGATTTGGATTCCGTTGAAGTTTATGCCGGCCATTTGGAGTTGGAGGGATGCTTGAGTGTAAAGGGAGTGGAAGAGATAGAGCTGGACTGTGCGGGTGATTGATATAAGGCAGGCAGTTGCAGAGTTTGTGTGTCAGGTCCGATAAATGTGGCGACGTCATGGGGGGTTAGATGAAGGGCGACGATTTAGGCGGGTTAGGTGCGGATAGATGACGTGGAAAGTAGCGCTAGAGCAATAGGTATGCGAAGTAACAAAACACAATTCACTGATTCAAGTGCAAACAAAGACAGACTCTATGATACATGAGGGAGTACCTGCTGAAGATTGCGGTTGGGGCAAGGAGATGCGACCGTCTAGGTAGACGGAGTCAATCCGATTGCTGATCGCAGTGCTTCGAATCTCGCTGTAGACAAAGGCTTAGTAAAAATATCTGCAAGTTGATCTTCTGTGGGCACAAAATCAAGTTGGATAAGCTTTTTCTCGACACAGTCTTTCAAGAAGTGAAAACGTATTTCTATGTGTTTGGTTCTTGAGTGTTGGACTGGGTTTTCGGATATTTTGATTGTGCTTTTGTTGTCACAAAAGATTGGGATTTGTTCTTGGGTGATATGATAGTCTTGAAGTTGTTGTTTCATCCAAAGGAGTTGGGAGCAACATGCTGCAGCAGAGACATACTCTGCCTCCGCTGTAGACAGTGCTACGGAGTTTTGTTTTTTGGAGGACCATGAAACAAGGCAAAGACCCAAGAACTGTGCATTACCTGAAGTACTCTTTCGATCTTGGAGAGAACCGGCCCAATCAGAGTCACTATATCCAGATAAAGTAAAAGTAGGAGATCGTGGATACCATAGATAGAGTGTACTTGTACCTTTAAGATAGCGAAAGATACGCTTGACTGCTTTGAGGTGAGACTGTTTTGGTGCTGCTTGGAAGCGAGCACAAAGACAGACTGCATGGAGAATGTCTGGGCGACTGGCAGTCAGGTACAAGAGGGACCCTATCATTCCTCTATACTCAGTGGCATTGACGCCGACTCCGTCATCATCAGGATGCAATTTTGCAGATGTACAGCTCGGTGTGGACATACTCTTGGCATTTTTTAGGTTGTACTTTTCAAGGAGTTCCTTGATGTACTTTTGTTGATGGATCTTGATCCCGTCCTTTTCCTGCTGAATTTGTAATCCTAAGAAGAACTTGAGCTCACCTAACTCATTCATGGAAAACTCTTGCTTCATAAGGTTAGCAAAATGGTCGCAGAGGGTGTTACTTGTAGAACCGTAAATGATATCATCAACATAGATCTGTACTAGAAGTAAATCATGTGATGAGTGTAGAATAAAGAGCGTTTTATCTACGTTACCTCGAGAGAAACCATTTTGCAATAGATGATAGTAGACAGTCTTTCATACCAGGCGCGTGGAGCCTGTTTCAGTCCGTAAAGGGCTTTACACAGTCTGTAAACGTAGTCGGGATGGACGGAGTCTGTGAACCCTGGAGGTTGTTCGACGTAGACTTCTCGATCAATGTAGCCGTGAAGGAAGGCTGTCTTAACATCCATTTGATATAATTGGAAACCTTTGTAAGCAGCAAACGCAATGAACATGCGAATTGCTTCAAGACGAGCTACTGGAGCGAAGGTTTCATCATAGTCGATCCCTTCTTCTTGATTGTAGCCCTGAACGACGACAATCGAGCTTTATTCCTGAAAACTTGGCCTGCAGTATCAAGTTTATTACGAAAGACCCAACGAGTACCAATGGCTTGTTGATGTGTGGGGCGAGGAACCAACTCCCAGACAGCATGGCGCTGGAGGGAATTGAGTTCCTCCTGCATAGCAGTAACCCAATCACTATCAAGGAGTGCTTCTTTGACATTTCTTGGTTCAGTACTAGACAGAAACGCACCAAAGGCACAGAGATTTTGCATAGCTTGTAAGCGTGTTTGAACACCAGTGTTTGGGTCTGTAATGATGTTTTCAGGAGGGTGAGCAGATCTTTGCTGGAACTGGCGACGTGAAGCAGGAGGGGGTGTTTCTTTGTCGGAGGAGTCAAAATTCAAGTTTTGTGGTAAGGGTGTCTCCAGGTTATTGTCTGAGTCAGTAGATTCTGATGAATTGTTTTGTTGGCTGGGGAATCAAGAGTGATGGAGTGGAACTCAGGGAGTCTTCCTATTGGGACAGTGATGAAGTGTGGATCGGTGAGAAAATCATCGGGGGCAAAGTCAAGTTGATCAGAAGATGCCAACATTGTGGAACTCATCGAACTTGACATGTGGGCTTTCTTCTAAACATTGAGTTCTCAGATTGATAACACGATAAGCTTTGCTTTTAGAAGAATAGCCAAGAAAAATACCCTCATCACTTTTAGGAGAGAACTTACCCAAGTTGTCCTTACCATTATTGTGAATAAAGCACTTACATCCGAAACGCCTGAGATGGATAAGGCTTGGTTTACGTTGACGGAGTAGTTCATAGGGTGTCTTGTGAAGAATGGATGAATCAACGCACGATTTAACACATAGCAAGCTGTGTTAACGGCTTCTGCCCAATAAGATGGAGTGTTGACTGTCGATGAGCATGGTGCGAGCCATTTCTACCAAGGTTCGATTTTTCCGTTCAACCACTCCGTTTTTTTCTGGAGTACGTGCGGATGATATTTGGTGATCCACTCCGTTGTCCCTGCAAAACTCATCAAACGACTTGTTGCAAAACTCAGTACCCTGGTCCGTTCTCAGGGCTTTTAGTGAATGAAAATTTGTTGACAAGCATTTTATGGAGGTTGACAAACTCCGTAAAAGTTTCATCTTTGGTAAATAAGAAAATCACCCAGGTCCACCTGGAATAGTCATCAACTATGACCAGGATGTACCGCTTACCGCTCCTGCTTTGTGTGCGCATGGGGCCAACGAGATCCATGTGTAGTAGTTCTAGAGGAGAGCTAGTAGAGAGAGTAGGCTTACTTTTGAAGGAGGACCGGGTGTGTTTACCTTTTACACATGCTTCACAGACGGAGTCTGTGTCAAAGGTAGTGTCTGGTAAACCAATCACCAAGTCCTTGCTTTTGAGTTTGTTCAACAGCCTATGATTTGCGTGGCCAAGTCTGGAGTGCCACAGCAGAGAGTTTTTGGAATGCACATTGAGACAGACTTGGTCGTCTGGGTTAATGGAGTTTAAGCACATTTTGTAGAGGTTGCCTTCTCTACGTCCCACAGCTTTTAGTGAACCTGTACGCTCATCATAAACCTTACAATCCGAAGAGGAGAATAGTACCAAATTAATCTATCACAAATTTGAGAGATGCTTAATAAACTATGCTGGAGTCCAGTGACCAGATGGACTCCATCAATTTTAAATCTTGAGGGGTTACCTACGGATCCAACTCCCACGATTTCACCCTGGTTGTTGTTTCCAAAAGTAACCTTACCTCCTTGGTAGGATGAAAGCGAATTGAATTGATTTGGATCTCCAGTCATGTGACGAGAGCATCCACTATCCAAGTACCAGCTGTCTCCATTCGCCTTCACCTACAAAAGAACATCATTTGTTAGATTTGGGAACCCAGATGTACTTGGGTTCCCTTTTCGAGCCAGACTGTTTCAATTTTTCTCGTGCTTCAAGTATCAATTGAACACGTTTAACATTAAAAGAGAGATCTCTGTTCAGTTTATCGCATGCACTGTCCCGATGTCCAAGACTCCCGCAGTAGCCACAAATTTTGGTTGGTGGAAGATTGACGTATTTCTGTTGTCCTTTCCACCAGGAGTCGAATTTTTCTTTTTCTTGATATCGCTTGGCTCTGTTGTCAGATTTGGACAAATTCTTTGGAATGTCGAACTTACCTTTTTGCCACTTGGGCGTGGACGGAGTAGGTCGAGCTCCGGATTGTTGATTCACAATCTGTTTAGAGAGTTGTTCGACTTTAGAGCGAAGAGCATCTCGATCTTGGCTAATTTCTTTGATTTTGGAGTTGGCCCACTCAGGTAGTTCGGAGGAGGTGACTTGTTTGATAAACTTGACTGGCTTAAGGGAAAGAGCGTGTTCCTTTTCTTTCAATTTTTGAGTGAGATTTTTGATAGTGGTGTTCAAGGATATGTTTTTGGATTCAGAAGCATTAAGATCATTTTGGAGAGAACAACACTTATCAGTGAAGATGGTGAGGTCTTGTTTAAGAGTCGATCAGGGTGAGAGACTCTTTCTGGTCACCCTGTCTGAATTGAGTTTGTTCTAAGGTATCATGAAGTTCCTTTTGAAGGGAATCGACATGACGCCTTGAATCTTGTAGATCTAACCTTAGAGAGCAAGAGATGGTTTTGTGTTCCTCAGCTTCGTCTCTTAAGGCATACATAAGACTTTTTGATATTTCGAGCTCCTCTGTTAACTCGGAAATTTTGCTGTTGAGACTTGCTTTGAGAGAGTTTGTCTCCGAGGCAATTTTAGCAATTAATGTCATAAATCCCATAGGAGAAATACGGTAAAGGTCTGTTTCAAGGTGGGAACGCGTTACCTCATTATCAGGGATCATGGACTCCGTCGTATCATGTGCCATGAGACATACTAAGCCGCTGGACTCTGTGTCTGGATCGTCGGAATCTGAATCACCCCAGCCGACAGCTGCCATCAGCGATCTCCCTTGAGGTTTTCCATACTGATTCTTGAGTAGAGGACATTCCTTTTGAAGTGACCGGGTTTGTTGCAGTTAAAGCAAGTTACAGAGTTGAAGGATTGTTTGGAAGGGTTTGAGAACGACCGACTCTGACGATTTGGTTGGTTACGCATGAATTTTCGGAAGTTCTTAACTATGAAGACGAAGTCTTCCATGGTCTCAGCCTCACTTTCTTCAACAATAATATCTACCAGCTCTGCCCTAGCTTGTCTGATTTGAGTGTCAGCGACATAGGCTCCTTCTTGAGTGAACTGAGTTGAATTAACCTGCAAGGCTTGGTCATTCAAAAGTAGTAGACTTACTAGATGAGGGAGAAGAAGTGATACCACACTTCTTTCGAACATTCTTCTTGTATTTATCTACAGATTGTAGATAGGAACCTAGGTCTTGACAGCTCCATTTGGATAAATCCTTGCATGCTTTGGTAGAGATTACCGTTTCTGCCCATTCTTCTCTCAGACTGTCCAGCAACTTGTGCAAGACACTCTCTCTATCTGGCAAGATGCTGACTTCCTGCATAGTAGTGGTTAGTAAATAGAAACGATCAAGCACTTCTTCTAGAGACTCACCGGTTTCTGTAGGAAATTTTCATAGTCCATTCGAAGTTCTTGAGCTTTGCATTTCTTCAGCTCAGTGACTCCTTCGTGAGTTGCTTGAAGGAGTGTCCAGATCTCATTAGCGGACTTACAGTGGTTGACTCTCCTTGTTCTGGGATGGACAGGCAAGTATATTTGCGCGTGTCTTGACGATTCAGCTCGTACCTCTTGCGATCTGTAGCAGTCCATGGTGGATCGGTCGTGGATTGACTGCAAGATCTCCTCCAGTGACTATTTCCCAAAGCTCGGAGTTGACAGACTCGATGTGTTGCTCGATCTCGTTTTTCCAGTGGTCGTAGTTGGTGGAGGTGAGTCTGGGATGCTCAAAGTGCATTTTGTTTGTTTTGATTGGCGAAGAGGTCTGCCATTGCTTCGTGATTGACCGTTAGCCTAAGCAAGGCTCTGATACCACGTGTAGGATCGGGTGGCTAACTCAAACCAACCCAAGGTGTGAGTCTAAGAGTTGGTTTGACTCAATCAGCCCTCGAAGTGAGAAACACTCGTGATGTAGAGGCACTCAATCGAATAAACTAAACTAATGAAGCGGAGCTTAGCGATAATTGTAGCGAAACAATGTAAAGAGAGAAGGACTCTATGGAACTCAGCAGGATACACAAATAAGCTATTTCATTTCCTGGTCAAATAAAATAACTTACAAATGCCCACTAAGTAGAAGAGATATCTACTTAGCGGTTTTCACTCACTTACCCAACACACTCTCTAATCAGAACAATGGTAAGTGTAATGAAACTAGGAACTTCCTAGGTAGAGTCTATCTTAAGGTGCTAACTGACTAGGTACGTATTCTCTCTCCTCTTTGGCTTACAATGTGATTACTCTTTTTCTCTCAAAGCTCTGAAATAATACTCAATGAAAGCACACAGAAAACTATCTATTACATGTCTTATTTATACTCTAAGTGTAGCAGCCAATCGAAGGAGTTAGTTCCGAAAATACCGGAACTAACTTAGTGGGCAACTTCCAACGGCTCTTACTTGGTCTTCTTACTTGGGCCGCGATCTTCGGTGTTGAGGAAGAGCTTTGTGACCGTTGAGGCGCTTAATGTGCTCCGAGTTGACTCCTGATTTTTCGCAACAGCATGGCAGACTCTGTGGAGTCTTCTTTGTTGCGCGGACTCCATCGCAGAGGCTCGGTCTTTGTGTCTGTCAAATGATGCTCGACTCTGTCGCGGTGAAAGGCTATCTCTGCAACACTCCGATGTCCCAACAAGTTTCAACAATATTATCATTGAATCTGACTCTTACAAGGTGGTCGCTTTGATCAACAAACAAAGAAGGTTTTCCTATCCTTGTGAGAGTTTGCTTAGAGCTTGTGAGAGTAGAATCTCCAGTTTTAATAGTTGTAAGGTTATTAAGATTGGGAGGGAAGCTATAGTTATGGACTCTATTGCCAAATTAGCATTAGATAAATTAGCATTAGATAGTGATTCAACTATAGTTTTCTAGCTGATTCTCCTAAACTAAGCACAGTGGTGCTCCTCCTTGATGTAAACCCCACTACTGATGGGTAAGCAATAAAGTCCATTTTCATCAATATACATATGTTCTCTTATATATATATTTTGAACACTTGAATTTTTGTCCCGACTGATTAAAAATCCTTTTTAAGTAGGGTTGTCCCTGAAAACCAAATTATATTAAAAAAAATCAGCTGTTAATTATTTGGGTTATAACTAAATTAATCAAAATTAAAACTAATAACCAAATTAACCAAAATCAAATGAACCAAAATTAAATTAAACCACAACCGAACTAAAAACCGAATTAATTGAATTAACTAAAAGTTCTAAAAGAAAATTTATGATTTTTATTAATCGTACAGTAAAAGATTGCTGGTTTTCAGTTATAATTAACCGAAACGAAAGTCTCCCAATATTTCCTAGATTGGGCCACACTCAATATGATCATCTTTGGTCAAAGTTGCTTTGCTGCAACTATGAAAAAGAAACCATAAATTCAAATGTCAATAAGAAACTTCTTAATAAAATATTTCTCTCTCTCTCTCTGTTATCTGTTGTTTTAAAAACTTGAACATTTATACAAGTACAAAATTGAACCATGTACCTCTACTTTTTATTTTTCTATTTAGATAATAATTATTTTGTGTTGAATAGTAGTGTTAAAAATGGAAGAAAGTGTGTAAAAAAGAACTACACAATTCACATCATACAATAAAAGGAGGGAGTACTACTTGTATATATTGATTCGGCAAAAAGAAAACAAAAGTTTACTATATATCACGCTACAAATCCTAGGCATTGCACGTATAACTAGCCCCCCATTCTCTAATCTAAGACAATTCGAAAACCTATAAAAATCATCATCTTCAGCAGATGTTGCTGAAGAAGAGAAAACACAAAGAGAAAAGGAATGAAATTGGTGGTTGGACATAATAGAAGATGAACTATTAGCTTTAAATATAGCAGAAACTTTTGTACGTGCTCAAACTTAGATGACTGAAAACAAACTGCGAACATATTCTTGTCCACATGCACGTGAAGAAGAAAGATCTAAAGAAAAACGCTCTGCTAATTTTTTCAAAATCTGCCTAACTATATTGCAGAAACAATAATCCCCTCTCGCCCGCCTTTATCAGAAAAGTCAGCTAACATTGTTCATGTCAACTTAATAGTATTTGATTTGTTTAAGTTTATACCTCAAACTCCATAACCTGTTAAGACAAAACCACAACTCCTGTTAATATCAACAATACATAATATACGTTGTGGGATCTTAACTATAAGAAAGAAAGCTCAGTTTTGAAATGAAGTATTCATGAATTTAATCCTAGTTCAATCAGATTCTCTAACGTAATGAATACAGCTTTAATGTACAAATATCATTTCCCCAGCTGATAAACTTGATTTTACATGAACAAAAGCTAATTTGTAAATTGATTATAGTCGGTAAACCAGAGCAAGATCATTATTGTTAAGCCAATTAGTATTGCACTGCTGTCCCTTAGCCACAAGATAAAAGTTAAGCTTAACTTAGACAGACAACTTGTCCCACTATTGATTCAGAATAAGTAGAATCTCAGAGGCAAGATGTCAAGATCTATCATTTTATGGTCAAGACATCCTTTGCCCATTAAATGCTTGCCTAGCTCACAAGCTAATTGGAGCACAATGCTGGGAAAAGATTGATCAAGTCCTACAGGAAGATTAATAGCATCAAAATAACTCATTAGTTAATTACTGACCCTCATACAAACTGGGCATAGGTCACTTCTTTCCTTCCAATCGTATATACAACCAAGGTGAAAATGGTGGGAGCACTTTGCAGTTATCTTGGGGTTTTGAGCGTCATATTCTGGCAAAACAATCAAATGTGAGAAAGGAGCGTAATGGATTAAGCCTGAGCAGTGATCTGTTGTCAGGAACATGTGATGCAACAATATATTATGAGGACAAATCAATCATATTCTGAATCAGAAACAAGAATTACTAAAGACAGGATTAAAAAGAACTCATTTGATCACAGATTGCATTACCTTCCAAGCATGTGGGGCAAACGTCTTCCTCATCTTCTGACAAAATAGGTGCATGGTTCTTGTTGCATTCATTCAATTGTTTACAAATCCGTGTAAGGTCAGAGTTGTTTGGTTTCAAAGTCCAACTCTGGATGTTGACGTGGGCAGTAATCTGAGATGGATTTGACTCAGAATTTCCATTGCAAGTCACATTGACACCACCTTCTTGTGTTGCTGGCAAAATTGCTTGCTCAACACTGCTTACCTTCGGTCTAATGAACTGTAAATTACAAAATAGAAACATTCTGGTTCAACCATAGTTGCTTGGTCAAAATTCTACTTCAAATCCAAGTGGACACTTACAACTACCATAAGGACAAGAATATAAATTTATCAAAAGATAAGTTAGAGTGATGCTTTTAATAAGCAGACCTTGGAGAAGGAGCCGCAGAACAAGAGATTGAGCCAATGGAGACACCCACGTGACCCGGAGTTTTCACCAGAATGCTGGAAAGCCTGCGGAGAAGGTATTACAGAACCCATTGTCTCGTTTATGCAATCTTTTTAGCCCTCCCTACTAGTCACCATAAGAAAAGGATATAGAAAATTTCAGCAATTCCGAAGATATCAAATTAACAAAACGAGAGTACACGCTTCTTAATTACACTCTACACCTTCGAGAAAATCGGCCGTACGATAAGAACAACCACAATGCACCTTGAGTGTTCAGAATCGTAGGTACAGTCACACCGGTGAAGGAAAAAAGGAAAGAATTTGAACAAATCCAAAAACCAAAGCTACAAAAACGTGCATCAATTACCAACATGGTAATCGGCGATCGACGATAACTGTGGCGACGACGAAAGAATAGCGACCCAAGCAGAAAAAGAGGAACTTGGTGCCACAATTGGTTGGGAACAGAGAGGAAGAAGTGCAAAGTTTGGGAGTGTTCACCTTTCACACATACGGTGGGAGACGGGCGAAGCCTCGAGAAATCAAATTTGTTTTCCAAAGCAGAGAAATCTAGTTAAGATCACTTATGTTTCAAACTGCAAACAATTTGCAGCTTTTGGAGTGCTCTGCTGCTGATCATAAGCGAAGCTTGGACTTTTCGATTCTTTTTAGACTAATCGCTATTCTTTTTAGACTTTTCGACTCTCCCACTGGATTTTAAGCCTTCAAATTTGGCTAGTTTTGATTATGATCCCTTGTAAAAGCAAGTAATCCTAGATTTTGATAAAGATTTTTCCTGAAATCATAGGAAATTGCAAGTTCAAATTACTACGGAATTTTTTGAAAAACAAATTATAGTTTATTTTACAGATATACTCCCTCCGTCCTGAATTGACCGTCTTGTTTACTATTTGAAGATGTCGTTTTACTTCAATTTTTAGTATATAAAATAAAATAATTTTTAAAATTTAAGTTTTGAATATGATTCTATATATTACAAAATTTAGTTTTATAAAATTATTTTATTTTATATGCTTAATATTGAAGTGAAAAAACGTGTCATAAAACAAACAGGACGCTCAATTCAGGACGGAGGAGTATGACCTGCTATTACACCTAGAATTTGTTTTTAAAGCAATAAAATTCGTTTTATTCTAAAAAATGGCGCTTTGTATCTAATGAATGTATTGATAGAATCTTAATACAGATTGGGATAAAAAGTTGTATATATGATTATTTATTCTGCTTTAAATTTGTTATATATTTTATAGCTTTGATGTTTAAATTTAAAATAAAGTAAGTCTATGAATTCACATTGCTAAATACTGACATCGCTGCTACATAAATAAATAACACTACGCACAATATTTCCAAGATTATTTAGTTAATTTTTTTGTTAAGTGACTTTATATTTGTAGTTAATTTCTTTCTTATAGGATATAGTTTACCTAATTTCAGTGGAATTTAACTCCGAATTGAGAGCTTACAATGCATGTTTTCATAAATAGTATTTCTCTAAATCAAAATTTTGACTGGTACAAAATCCATGCTATGAGAGTGGTTGGTAGAATAATCTATTATGTTAATATACTTATCTTGATTTTTTTATTAGTGTCATAAGTAAGCAAATGTTGTGCACATTATTTCTTTGTGTTAACTAATTTCATTTTTTGTTAATTTTTTCTTACACGAAATAGCTTAATTAATTTAACAGGAATTTAAGTTTGAGCTGACGGTGTGTAAGGTTGTAACAATTAGTATCACTACAACACATAAGCTCAATTGGGGCGACAAATATTGCACTAATAGATCAAAATTTTGCTATAACAACATATTTGGTGTATTTGGTGCAAAATTAATATTGCACCCAGCCCATTGATTCGCTACCATGGTCTATTTGGTGCAAAGTTTAGGCTTGCCCTATTAGGCATACAACAACTAATTGATCGAATACAAACATGGCAAAATAAGGTTGCACTAATAGATATCAATCAACAGACGGTCGAGTGTGCACTCCCGTTGCACAATCCCTCCGTGCAGTCCATCTACGTGGTGTCTAGTCAGCATGTTTACTGGACTGGTTATATGGTAAATAAGTGAGAGTAAATATATACAAACTTTAAGTAGTTGTAACTTTTGAAATATAAATCCAAAATAAAATTGTTTTACACCATTGTTCATCTAAATTCAAGCTCTTCAAAACAAGACCAATAATTGATATGTTTTGACAAATTTTAAAATTAACATTAGTTACATGTATATATTTGTACATATCATCTAGATTTATGATTCACTATATACAGTTTAAAATACACCATAAAACAATAATAATACACTACAAAACAATAATGACCCATTATCTGTTACAAATGTGGTATATTAAGGAAATTTATGATTCAACATATATAAGGCTTAAAAAATATCATATAAATCATAATACACCACAAAATAATAATAATACATCACAAATACAATAATGATCCATTATTAGTTCTGAAGTTTGTTATCTAATTCACCATTTGTTAATTAATGAATCATAATATCAATTTTAATGAATCATAATATTAATTTTAATGAATCATATCATCAACTTAGTGTTTCATCATAACCATACAAAAATTAAAAAAATTAAACAATAATATAACACAAAACAATATTTGGTATGTATGAAAAATATATGATTCACCATATAAGGTTTAAAATACACCATACAACAATAATAATACACTACAAAACAATAATGATGTTTATCGGTTCCGAAGTTTTTTATCTAATATACCACTTATTAGTTAATGAATCATAATATCAATTTTAATGAATCATAATATCAATTTTAATGAATCATGATATCAAAATTTATGAATCATATTATGATTTTAGTGTATCATCATATACATATAAAAAGAAAATTTTCAAACAATAATACAACACAAAAATAATATTTGGTACATAAGAAAAATACGTGATTCACCACATAATGTTTAAAATACACCATACACCAATAATAATACACTACAAAACAAATATAATTTTTATCGGTTTCAAAATTTGTAATCTAATTCATCACTTATTAGTTAATGAATGATAATATTATTTTAATCAATCATAATATAAAAATTAATGAATCATATTATCATTTTAGTGTATCATCATACAAATGTAAAAATTTTTTTTCAAAGTTATCAAACATATTCATGACTGGTCTTGTTTTGAAGAGTTTGAATTTAAGTGAACAATGATATAATTTTTTTTATTTTAGACTTATATATTAAAAGTTATAACCATTTAAAATAAATATAATAAAAAGACAGCCCAGTCAGCAAAGCAGTCCAGTCAGCAGCTGACCGGGACTGCCATATCATAGGACTGCACTATATTATGCACGGACTAGCCGTACACACGAATCAACTGGTGCAAGTTACATGTAATGCACTGTTTGATTAGTAGTAGGCGTAGAATTTATATTGTACAAACAGGGCGCCAATAAAAATTGCAACATTTAACGGGTAACTAATAGTGCAATTTTAGAAGGTTGCACTATTTGATATTCAACTAATAGAGCGATGTCTTAGAAACTGCACTATTTTATACTTAATAAATAGGGGGATAGGAAAATCTTGCCCCATTTGTTCTACAACAAATGGTGCAACCATTATTTTGCCCCAAATGATGTGAAAATACTACTCACTCAATAGCACAAATAGGGCAACTTTAGAAAGATGCACTATTAGATATTGACAGCAAGAGCAAAATGAATGTATTACCCTATTTGATATTCTTCAATTGTGAATTAATAGTGCAACTAAAATTTTCTTGCTCTATTTGATACTACATTTGGTGCAAAAATAGATTGCCCTATTTGATCTCTCTTTTCCAAAAAAAAAATTAACAATGATTATATATTTAAATCAATAATCTCATTATAGTATCAATCAATATTTCTATGTAAAGATACCTACAACCAAAATCTAACAAACATGGAATACAAAAGATGATTCAAATATACTATTTATTATTTTCAAACAAATGGGTTTAAAAAACAATTTGCATCTGTCATACAACTTTTCATAAACAATGTATAGCAACTCTGTTTTTTCATATGCTAGCATAACTAGTATTTGATGTCTACTACATAGTGAGTCTACAACAAATACAAGCGGAATTTAACTACTTATAAAAAATACTTGATCATTGTCGTCCCCTTTGTCTTCCTCATTATCATAGCCTCCCATGATTGCTGTGCAACAGAAATGAAACCAAAAAAAGGAAACATAAAACATAAATATATTTAACCATTCATAACTATTTTAACAGATTGCATCTTATAGCAACATACTAATTATAACAACATGTTAATATAGGGTTGACAATCAGATCAATATAAGGTCTAAAACCAGACTATCAAAACTGTTTATAGCTAAAAGTAGAAGCAATATATCTTCCAAGGAATTCATAAATTCATTCTCTATCAAGGACAATTATATATTCATTTTTACCTTCAAGGCTACTTGTGTAGCTCTTTCAGCAGCACAGAGAATAACTCCAGCGTAATCCTGCAAACAATCCCAGATGCAGAACAAAATGAAATAAAGAAACAATTGTTTCCAATCACCATAAAAAAATATGTTAAAAGAAAGGAGCACCTTTGAGTCAATTTTCCCATTTTTGTAGTCTCTTGCGACAGAATAAACATAGTACCTGTTGAGTGATAAGAGTCAAAACTTTAGAATGGTTTCTTCATTACACAATGATGTCAGATATAAATTAAAGTTCAAGGATGAAGATTTACCTAGAAGATTGCAGTGATGTGTACATATCAGCATCCAACACCAATTAAGGGCCACTGCAAAACTTGGTTGTGGAACTCATAAACATCATATGAAAATTGGCAGCGACTTAAAAACCTAAATAAATTTAAATTCCCCAATTGGACTGCCAAATTGTTCTCTTTGATTAATGTTGTCGATTTCTGAGACTGGCATAACATAATGGGTAAGTCACTTCTTTTTTCCATTTAGATTAGAACCTCCTTTTGCTCGGTCAGCTCTGCATTTCATGCTTACAACATCTGAACCAGCTGAATAAATACAAGAGCAGCAAGCAATAATTCGTATACAACTAAATATGTCAAGGACCATAAATTATAGTACAAAGCTGATCTTACAATTGATATACATCGATGTATATACATTGTACATTTTAACGACAAGTGTAAGCAAGGAGGACAAAAGCCTAGGTGTAATAATGCTTGGAATATATATGCACCTGAAACATACATTCCATCCGACCATGAAGGAAGCTTGACATCTTCAACAGGAAATAAGGACATCAATTCTGGAGTGGATACTAACTTTAAACATGTTGGTGCCATAGAACTAGATACATACTTTCTGGCAACCGGGTATATCGCCTAGCCCATCTAATTTTCAGAGTGGTAGTGAGCTTGAAATTCAAATGAATGGATTAGAAGGAAGGAATTGGTAATAAAATTAATGTGACAGAGTGAAAACACAAAGAAATCATAAATAAAGTTAATAAGAGATAAAGTTTATAAACAAGCTTACACAATAGAAATAAGAGAAATAAACCCTGTAAGTAAATCTTCTGTCTCCAAGAGCAGAAGTAACCATCTCATTAATATCCATGTCTAGCAATGATACTGAAAACTTCACCTCCTCGGCCTATGCCAAATGGGAAATATAGTAGATATGAAGAAGTGCAGGTATAAGGGTAGAACTTTCTCTATTACCACCTCTATGAAAAGATTAATAAACAGATGCAAGAGTTCTTGTAAGGAAGTACCTTGTCGGCACCGGTGTTCATCCACATCTCTATACTCTGTAATAAAATCAAGGTAACTGCTCCGTTAAATGACATGTAAGTGGACAATACAAATAAAAAGTTTGGAGAAACACATCTATGTATGACAGAGAAGTTAAAAGATAGTGAAAGACCATGCTATATTCTCTATTCTACATGTATATACCAAGAAAAGAAGGATACAATCGGTTGCCAGTTTTTTCCCATAACCAGTGACAGAAAAGAAAACTAGCTTTCAATAAAAAATAGATTAGATTCCTCACGCAGAATTCTGGGCCGACTGGGTTTGTTAAAGAAACTAAGAGTATGAGGAGACTACTGGCTAACTTCCTGAAACATGATGCTCTTAAGGGTTATGTTGAGATCATGGATAAAACATCTAAGATGCATTTTAGGGATTGTTGGGAGAATAAGGAGGAAGTCCTTGTCTTCTCGCTTGTTAAGAAGTATATGGTGTATATGATATTGTTATTTTAAGTTATATGTAGACTTTAATGGATTCCTAGATCGATTATACTAATTTTGAATTAATGTTGCAGGTACATATTTGTTATAGCTTCCCGACTGTTTCTGAGTCTTGATGACCCAAGTTGTATAACACGGTTGACCATCAATTCCACTTATTTACTTCAGAGATCATATATTCCCATTATATTTTCTAGGAACACCTTTTAACAAAGCAGTGAAGGCGGTTGGATTCATCAGGAAAGAGCTTAGTGTCACCATCCGGAAAGAGCTTAGTGCAACCATTAACCATAATTGTTGTTGCAGAAGCAATTAGGATATGCAACTACCAAATCAAACCAAATATATACACAAAGACAGAAGGTGAAAACAATGAGTTGCAAAATAAAGAAGTTAAATTCCCCTCCCCCCTAACTTATAAGTGTGAAACTAAGCTATTATTATTCAAACAATTTCATTCTCCCCAACAGGCATCCGCTGAACTATGACTACGTACAATTTGGCAGAGCACACTTGCTTCTGTTGATGAATCACCCATGTTAGCTGAATTCACCAGCTTATTCAACTTTATTTGATTAAACTCAAAACCGAGAAAGAGCCAAGAAGGCCTGAGAAATTAAACCCACAAATTCTAATCTCAAAGCTTCACACTCGATACTTGGCTTCACAGGATCGGAAAATTTATCACTGCAGTGAATTTTACCAGACATACATATATACATACTTTAGACCAGCTAGCAAAGTATGTACTCAAAATTACCTGTAACAAAGTATGTACGACCGTGAGTGAAGAGAAGAAGGAGACCGCAGTAAAGAGGAGAAGATGACCGTGAGCTTTTTCAGCCCCGCCTTCAATCTGGCGTGCGAGCAAGACGAGCGTGAGTGTTTTCAGCCCCGTCTTCAATCTGGTGCGCGAGGAAGAAGGCGACCGTGAGTGTTTTCAATCCCGCCTTCAATCTAGTGTGCGAGGAAGAAGGCGACCGTGAGTGTTTTCAATCCCGCCTTCAATCTAGTGTGCGAGGAAGAAGACGAGCGTAGCGAAGAGAAGAAAGTGACAGTAGTGAAGGAAGAAGACGACGGTGAGTGTTTTCAGCCCCGCCTTCAATCTGGTGTGCGAGGAAGAAGACCACCGTGAGTGTTTTCAGCCCCGCCTTAAATCTGGTGTGCGAGGAAGAAGACGAACAGGGCGGTGGGGAAGAGCAGAGGACAATCTGAAGAAGAATTGAAGAAGATTAGGTCGCACGGGGAGAAGTCAGAATAAAGTGCTGGAATTAGATAACCAAAGTCCGAAAAAAAGTCCAAAATAACACTCCACAACAAAAATATTACTCATATTAACCTCCAACCAAAACTAATTCCTAAAATAACACTTCCGGAGAAATCGTCTCTTCAAAAGACGATTTCACAAATTATTGAAATTGAAATCGTCTTTTGAAAAGACGATTTCACCTATTACCCAACACTTAAGAAAATTTCAAGTGTTGAAACGTTGTGATGGTTCGGTTTAACTCAGAGAGAAATCGTCTTTTCAAAAGACGATTCTAAAGTCGTCTTTTGAAAAGACGATTTCTCAGTTTCTCAGAAATAAGTGAAATCGTCTTTTGAAGAGACGATTTCAACTTCTATAATTAATGAAATCGTCTTTTGAAGAGACGATTTCTCCCGGGAGTGTTATTTTAGGAATTAGTTTTGGTTGGAGGTTATATAAGTAATATTTTTGTTGTGGAGTGTTATTTCAGAATTTTTTTCGAGCTAACTGGGCGAATAAAAGCAGAAAAAAAGTCCAAAATAACACTACAAACAAAAATATTACTCATATTAACCTCCAACCAAAACTAATTCCTAAAATAACACTTCCGAGAGAAATCGTCTCTTCAAAAGACGATTTCACAATTATTGAAATTGAAATCGTCTTTTGAAAAGACGATTTCACCTATTACCCAACACTTAAGAAAATTTCAAGTGTTGAAACGTTGCGATGGTTCGGTTTGACTCAGAGAGAAGACGATTTCTAAAGTCGTCTTTTGAAAAGACGATTTCTAAAGTCGTCTTTTGAAAAGACGATTTCTAAAGTCGTCTTTTGAAAAGACGATTTCTCAGTTTCTTAAAAATAAGTGAAAAGACGATTTCAGCTTCTACAATTAATGAAAGCGTCTTTTGAAGAGACGATTTCTCCCGGGAGTGTTATTTTAGGAATTAGTTTTGGTTGAAGGTTAATATAAGTAATATTTTTATTGTGAAGTGTTGTTTCGGAATTTTATCCAATAAAAGCAAGTACTATTTGAGGGGACAATTAGTGCAAGTTCATATTGAACACAATCTGACTATATGTAATAGAGCAAAGTAAATTTTCGCACCAATGGATATGTGTTCAATATTTATATACTAAGCGCTATGGTGTAATCGTAAAGTTTGCACCATTTGATATCATCAAATAGGGCGAGAAAGAGAATGCACCAACAGAGTAACTATGCTGCATAAATAGAGTGAAATGAAAAAGTGCACCAGTCGATATGTCTATACAATTTTGCACCAATTGATGGTATATATATATTAGAGCAAAATTTTTTTTGCCCTGTTTAATCTTTGTTGTAGTTATACACTAGCATTAGTAAGTAGGGCGACACATATATATGCTCTAGCTGATGTTACTATTAGTGCAAGTTTGACACTTCGCTCCTTTTTCTATGTTCAAATAGTGTAACACTAAATTGCTCTATTTGCTATAATTTTTTGGTGCAACTTTTAATAGAACTATTTGATAATCTAAAAATTGCCCCAAAAGAGCAACAATGTAGTAGTGATGTACATTTGTTAAAAAAATTGAACTATTTCAAAATACATCTGATAAAACTACGAGAATAATCGATTTTATGTAAATATGTTTATCTCCTATAAATGCAATAAATAACTTATGCACTCATAATTTCCATTGTTGGTTCAAGATGCTCGGTTAATTTATTTTCGTTAACTAACTTTTTTATAAATAATACTATTAGTGGATGTACATCCAATAATTACTTTAATCTACCTTAGACCTTTCGTTTGTGTAACTCTCGTAACCTCCCCAAAGTATTCATTAGTAGACCTTTGATCTTTTGCTTTCCTACCACTCAAATGTTCGGTAATGTATACTATATAAGGATGTACAATGGATGATAAGTAGTTTGCTTTCACCACTCAGATGTTAATGATATATACTATATAAGGATACAATGGAATGATATGTAGGATATCAATTACGTCTATCTTGTCTACCATACTCGCTCCTGTCCTCTTAGTGTTATATCACGTTACCAGTACAATAGTTTCTACCAAAATATATTATTCTCTTTACCATACACCATAGACAAAAATATTGAGTCATTTTTCCTCGCTAACATTTTTCAGATGATGGTTATTGTTTATCTTTAATCCTACCTGAAATTGTTGAGCTTTGTCAAGAATCTGCGATGCCGAAAAGTTTATACCGCATTTGATGGGTACTCTACCGATTCTAGAAGGTGTATTTTACAATAAGTACAATTTTCAATATTTATTATATTATGATACAAAATGACAATATTTTATTAGTAAAAATAGTGGAAGAGTATTTTACAAAAAAGGAAGAAATTTTGATACTTGTTTATGAAGTTTTACCTGTTGTAAGAAAGAAAAATGGTAAAAGGATTTTTTTTTTAGATTCTACGGGGTCGAGTTTTTCTTTATTGAACAAAAGAAAAGTTGAGGAAAAATAAATACCGCATTAAAAGGAAAACAAGATTTTTGATGAAAATATACTATTTTAGTTTTGAAGAACTATATGTTCTTGTAGCATTATAATTTTGCATAATCACTCTCTCAATGTATTTTTTGGTATTATATATTTTCGTTTTGAAAAGTGAACCATCTAATATGGTATGATTCATTCCGTTCAAATTTATTTTACTATTGAAAAACAGTATTGCCATAACGATGGGTTTGAATACCCATTTATGAGGCAATCCCTTTTGCAATAGTAAAAAAAAGGTGATATTACCTTGTGCAAGATGTTACACAAGAGGTTAAGAATTCTCCTATGTAACCATTGAAAAGGAGATTGTAAATTATAATATTGCCTCGTGCAAAATGGTGCACTTGAGGGTAATGATTATGCTACCTCGTGCAAGACGCTACATTTAGGTAAAATTTTAATACTTCCTCATAAAAAATGAATGCACTTGAGGTTCAGGATTATAAGATCCGTATACATCCTCGTGCAAGATGAGTGCACTAGAGGAAGAAAAATAAAAGGATCATGTTATTCGATTGTATACAAGCATTGGAAGTTGAGAATTATAGTGTACTATTTCCCCTCATGCCAAATTATGCTCTCAAGGTTGAGAGTTGTAAGATCCTTATACTCCCTCGTGCGAGATAATTGCATCAAAGGTTGAGAATGATAAATTATTTTTCCCTCATGCATGACTATGCATTTGAGGTTGATGGTTTAAAAATGGTCAACATTTGGTATAAGATTACCAATTGTAAAAGCTCTTAGAGAGCCAGATAGATTTTGAAGAGTTAAAGATAACTCCATACAAAGTAACTTTGGTATAAGTCGAACGGTATCCCAAGTAACCATTGAAAAATTAAAGAGTTTCCCAGTGAATTTCCAACCCAAGCTATGAAATGCTAATGTGTATCATGCATGATTATGAAAGAAGTCGAGATTGAGGTTAATTTTGCCAAGATCTATTTGTAAGATCACTGATGATATAAGAACTAAAAGCTTGAATTAGCTTATGAAAATGATCATTTTATCTTGTAAAGGTTGATTGTAAAAGATGTTATAATCTATGACAGATTATCGTACATCCGTACATGGTTGGACCGTGTAAAAAGGAAATTGTTTGCAATTGACATCGTGGTAGACCATTACATTTCCATGAAGGATATTGTTGAGATGATGTTATTATTGATGAAAAATTGTTAAGGTTTCATCCTTAATACATGTTTATACAGTGCAAAAGACGCACTAGAGTACATGAATTTTGACATATTTTATAACCATGCTTTAGGTATTGGTTAATCATGGTACTATAAGGGATAAAATATGGTACGTTGAACCATCTTTGAAATATATAATAGATTTCGAGCGTGTTGTAAGTCATTGAATGACAAAGAGTCATACTTTATCGATAGTGCTACAATGTGCAAAAAAATGTACAACTGAAACATGTTTTGTATACAACTCTATAGTCTATAAGAGACTATGACGAATGTGAGCTTGCTCTTTTGAGCTATGAATATATGTTCCTTGAGGGAACAAGAATAGACATAGAATATGAACTTTTAATGATAAAGTATGCTCATATTGATGGGAAAACAAGCACAAAATGTGACAAGTTATATAAGTTGATATAACGTAGAATTCAATCCCATAAAGCCCAAATGAGGGGAATCACTAATGAGCGGTTAGTGTACAATAAAATATTCATTATATGAAACATAAAAATGGGTCATCCATGAGAAAAGTTATGTTGAATCACTAGTGTTCTAAACTATTAAGAACTTCCAGGTTCTTACTCGGGTGACAATAGTTCATAGAAGATATAGCGAGATCATTCAAGCGAAGTGGCCGAGAATTTTTATACCCTCTTGAAATATCATGGATGATTATGGGCGGGAAACATTACTATGTGATTTTGAGATTAAGATGGATAATATGAAACTTGAAACAATAGTGGTATTGAGTAAGTTATACTCCCACTAAGAACTGCCTTATTAAGTCGTTTATTGTGTAGAGCAAAGAAAAAAGGTTAGACAATTGGGTTTGTGTCTATACCTCCCCCATTAAAAATATCAAAAGGGTTACAAAAAAGAAAATTTAAGAATAATGAACTTCTTTAGTTCTTAAGCATTCTCAACTTTAGGGGGAGAATGATATGTGCTTTGATATTTGGCACAAAGTCTTATCAGTAAAATCAATTGTGCCTTGTTGAAAGATTACAAAATCAAGCATATATTGAATGTTACTACAACCATGCTTCTGGGAAGTATGAGTGTCAAAGATGCTTATGAATTTATAAGATGTCGAATTAGAGAGCGGTCGTCTCTAACTTTAATGTCCTAAACCAGATGTTAATGGACTATGAATTATTTCATGCATGACAAAGCAAAATGAACTAGAAGTTCAAAGAATAATTCATTTGGAAAATGTTGCAACTACTTGACGCGTTCATAGATATGAACGAAGTAACGCGATCACATATATACCAGCTGCGAATGTTCCAGCTCGGTTAGAAGCGTGGGAGAAACTCAACAAATGACAAGTGAATCCCAAGTGCGCTAGAGGCGTGGTCAACCCTTGGGATCCAAAGAACCTCGAAAGAGGAGTTCAAACCCTCGAAAGAGGAGTCCAATCCTTCGAAAGGAAGACAAATATGCCAAAATGACACAAAAGGAAAAGACAAATGAGTAAATATTTAAACCCTGAAAAAAGGAGTTCGGACCCTCGAAAGAGAAGTTTGGACCCTCGAAAGAGGATTCCAGTCTCTCGAAAGGGAGACGGATATGCCAAAATGACACAGAAGGAAAATGGATATTATGAGTTTCAGGATTTAAACCCTTAAAAAAGGAGTTCATACCCTTGAAAGGGGGAAGAAACTGCCAAAATGATATATTCCAAGAGTAAAGGAAATACGAAGTTTGACTTCCAAAGTTGATAAAGACAGATCATAAACATGCTGAAGCGTGTGATGCTAGCATGATAATGCACTAGAGTTGTGCATATGAGATGTTATAATCCACCTCGATATGAGAAATGAACGCGTTCCTCCTAGTGGATAAAGGAGTTTTAATATGGTAAAGGTGGAAGATAGTAGACTCTTGAAAAATGTGTCGAGCCCTTGAAAAAAGAGCTACAAATTTTGGTAGTAGATGTAGACACAAAAAATTCTCACCCCTAAAGCAAAATTTAGACACATAAATAAGAAAAAGGGTCGTCGCCTTTCTTTTCAAAACTTATTCATGTGCATACCGAAATGAAACTGTCATTTTATGACAAAAATTTTTAAATCAATTTTCAAAGCATCCGTTTCCAAACCCATCCCTTTTTGTTACTTACTTCCTTTACCATTTTATTTTTCGATTTATTTCATATTAGTTGGTTCTATTTATTCTCTGATTTATATGCCTATTCGTTTTTATTTTGGGTTAATGCTGTTTTGCTACTTGTTTATTTTATATCTCATTACATTTCGGTTATACCTTTGCTTGTATTTTCTTTATCAGTGCTCGATTTCATTTTGTCTTTACCATTATCATTTTAGAATCATTTTCATCATTTTATGTTCATTTCAGTATTATATTCCATACTAGTATTTTTTGGCTTGTCGCTAATTCGATTAAACTCTTCTTCATCTCATCTTATTTTGTTACTCCCTTTTTCTCTCTTATTTACTCCTATTTCATTATTTCATGTACTTATCATTTATGCTATTTCGTTATTTTATATTTTCATCATGCTTTGTATTTTAGTATTTACATTCCATAATTTCATGACTCTTATGAAGCAAACATTTTTTTACTAGATTAAATTCTTTCGTCTTACTGTACATTTTCAATGTAAACACTAACGTTTTTTAAGATATCATTCAATTCAAATTAGAGATTTAGTAATATTTCTCACGTTCGTGTATCAAATTGTGTCGTTAGCATAACTCGTTAGTCTATTCAGTTAGGAAAACTATAGGTCTCGTGTTCGGATCTTGATGAGAATGTGGGGTTTCTCGTATTTTCTATACAACTTCCTTATATTTTACTTCTTACAATTTTACAATGAGTTTTGTCGTGGCTGAGTTGGTTAGTACATACTTGAAACAAACAAGAACATGGTTTTTGTTTTTCTAATTTTGTCCTTGTGGCCAGTTTGCCCAAACAAGCCCTAACTTTGTTGACTCAAAGTCAAACCCCATCCAGACTTAATAAAACCCTAGTATACTCCCCATTCGACATATGTCTTTTCTTATCCCCACATCTATCTCTATTTAAACCCAACGAAGAACACCTTAAACAGGAGGGAGGTTCTCGTTTTTCCATTCTGAAGCATTATCAACGTTTTCTCTCAACGGTGCCTGAAAATTTTGATCGGACGTTCTTGTAACACCCCTACCGCTAATCCCTTACTTACCGTCTAATTGTCCCATTCATCCTACTACTCGCAGCGGAAATACTAATACTACGGCGGGTGGTACAACGCCGCTAACCGCCCATACGGCTAGCAAGCTTACACTACATACAGTCACGGTCTGATGTCAAGAGAATACCGAGCTACTAACATTACTTACCAAATACAAAATACCATTTACTTACATTGCTGGATTACCAAGTATCAAAAGCATAGTTAATTACATCCTTTCCCAAGTTTACAAAAATAATGAGTTTCAACAACTACTCATCTATACCAATTCATAATTCCCACAATATCCAAAAAGGGTGTACCCCATAGTACACCGGCTAAACAAAAGGCCTATAGCCATGTACAACTTGGTACACCTTTCATAGTCCACTAAGTACACAAATATAGATCATCTCGATCTCATTACCATCTTCACCCTTCACGAGCACCTGTAAAATTAAAAACAGTGCCCCAAGGGGCTCAGCAAAACGCTGTATATAAACTTCGCATATACCGCGTGCTAACTAGGGTACGCCGACTAACTTGGTCGACTATACATGCGGTTCGTTTTAGGCATACATACATGCGTTTACAGATAACCATACATTCATACAGGATACAATACACACAACTGAAGGAAATACACAAGCCCAACAGTAATACAATGGCACACACAATACTTACCTTCTCCATGGTTAGCCAGTTACACATCCGGGTTAATCGGATGTTCATTACTCTTTTACTCATTACACATTACTTACACATTCATACTCATACAATACTTACTTACTTTTCCATACTTACTTACTTACTTATACTCATGTAAGTCGGTATGACCTCCGAGCAGGGATTACACAGTCCCACCACCGGGCTTTAGGTGGCTCACTAATCCAGGATGCTACCCATTTAAGGGGTTTGGGCCATGGAAAAGATTAAAGCTAGGATTTGGATCCAACCTCTTGTGTCTCTGCCTCCTCACGCGTGGCCGAAACTATATCGGACTTCTACTCATTCCAATTTACCAATTTATTATGTTAGATTGGTTATCTTGTTAGGAATCAGAATTCCATCACAATGTCATTCGGTCACTACAATGTACATCAAAGCACACACACACTCCATTATCATCCATACATTTCATGAATTATACAAACTATGATTTAAGATAATATTCGACAAGGAACAATATCACATATTCACAAGTAAGCATAATAAATCTGATTCGTGCGTTTTATCTTATTTAGGTGATCAATTAGCACACAACACACAAATCAGAGTAACCAAGGTAGCATACAGGGCATGAGAAGTTCATACCATTCACCGGTGTACTTGCAACCGACTTTCCTTCGGTGTTCACAATTCAAGTCCTATAACATACATGCGATCGAGCGGTTAATTAACCATAATTAACTTAACTCATTTTACCTTTCACATTTCCCGACTTATAATTACTATGTCTTTACAATTCATACACTTACACATTGTTTACTTACGCTTCATTACTTTTACAACTTGTTCACACATCTTAGGACCCTTACAAGTCACCAAACAAGGCCTAAACATCATCTAAAACCATTACCATCCAATCCCTCATCATTAGAAGCCTTAAAAAAAGTTTATTTTTCTCTCTAGTCTGGACCGCCCCTCTGGGGAGGTCCCCAGGGGCGGTCCACAACAGAAGCTACACTCGTCCTGCAGAATTCAACTGGACCTCCCCACAGGGGCGGTCCACAACAGACCCCATTTTCCAAAGTGTTTTTCTTCTCATTTTGAACTCCAAATTCACCCCAATATTTTCCTAATCATTCCCTAATCTTTCCACAAGTTTTCTACATGTTTAAACACCTCAAAACATGCTCTAAACCTCTTCAAATAAATGGTCAAATCCTTACTCCAATTCTTGTTCAAATTCACCAACATCAATTCCCACATTTTGCACTTTGCACACTAGTGCACTTCTAACTTCCTCCTGCTAGTTTCCTACCTCCTACCACTCATTGTTTCCTTTCCTAATACCATTTCTAAGGTTTACAATGCATTATCAATCACTCTTAATCTACCCACTACATAGCTCCTTTAAAAATCTGTCTCAAAGTGTTTTCCCCCACTTGGTTCTAGCTCTTAAGTGCCCTAGTTTCCTAGGTAAAATTTGACATAGTCTCCCCTAAATTTTAAACATTCTCACCACATGTTTTATTCACACAATGCTACCCATATCACCTGTTTATCAACAACAACAACAATATATAGTTCTCCAAGACAATTACTAGACATTAAACACCCATTTAATTCCTGCACTCAACCTCTATTTCCATCTAGGTTTATACAAGCTTTTAAATGACTTTTAAAGCTTTAAAACAGTTTGGTTCTTCTTCCACATTACACTACTACTCAACACCATTTACAATACTCATTTAAAGCTACAAAAATCTGTTACACAATGTATTACAAAAGCTACACAAGGTGAGTGTAATTTACCTTGTTTTCTTACTAGCTTTTCCTTCCTTCTTCTTTCTTCTTTCCTTCTTCCTTCCTTTCCTTTCCTCTCTTCCCACCGGTTATAGAGACTCAAATCTCTAAAGCAACAACCCATTTATATATACGACCATTTCAATACAAACTAACCCTTAATTCATCTTAAAGCTTTAAGGCACATTTTTAGGGTTTAGAAAATGCATTACCTTGCAAGTATGTAGAAGGAGTGTAGAATAGCAACAAGAGCAGGATTTCCACTCTCCAAAAGAAGCCAAAATCGGCTGGGCAAACAAGGAATAGAAGTTCAAGACTTGGAAATTTATATTTTACAAATGAGAGTCAAAATGTTAGTTTTTTCGAATTTCTTTTTACCTTAGACCAACAAGGTGAAGGAGAGGCTTCTAATGGTGGTCTTTGTCTTCAAAACCAAGAACACCCATGGAGATGAAAGTGCTTGTTTTCGGATTTGGAAAAGAGAGGGATGTTCTCCTTGATGAGAGGAAGACAATGGTACAATTTTTGTGATTTTTGGTGGAGATTTGAGTAGTTAACAAGAGGAGAGAAGAGGAGGTTGGTGTGTGTAGACACCAAAAATTCTCATCCCATAAAGCAAATTGCAAAATAATGAGAGGGGTTGTCGCCTTTCTTTTTCAAAACGCATTAGCGTGCATGCCGAAACGAAACCATCGTTTTTTAATCCTTTTCAAAGCATTTCATAAATGCACGATTTTTCAAAAATGAATTTCCAAATGACAATTCGATTTTAAACCATCCCTTTTGTCTCATTGACTATTTGTTTACCTATCAGTTTTCTTTCATTTTGCTACTCCTTTATCTTATTTATTGCTACTTTTAATTGTCTCCTAGCATTTACTTTTTATTTTATCATCATCATTTCCATCGTTAGTTTGTTTATTTTATTTTATGTGTTTGCATCATCATTTCGTGAACATTATTTTATTACTTCATGTGCATGTGCTCTTTATTTGTTTATACCTCGTTATGTTTAAGCCTTTTTAGATTCCATAATTTCATGCCATTAGATTAATCTTCTATTTTTTTCCTTGTATACTTTCTTTTAAACTCGAAGCATTTTTAGAATAGTTATCCCAGTCTGGGCTAAGATTCTAGTATTATTCTCTCCCATGAAGATGCTGATTTCCAACTCAGCATAGCCGGTTAGCATACTCTCCATATAACCCAACGGTTCTGGGTTCGATTCCTAGCTAAGGCATTTTTTGTTATTTCTCGTTTAACTTACAATACAACTTTTGTTTTATGGTCTTGAAAACCGAGTTTGAAACCTGGGCATGACCAGTTGCTTTTTTTTTTCTCCTTCATTGCCCAATACCTCTCCTCTAAAATGTTTTTTCCATTTTAAAACAATAAAAACCTGACAGTAGAGGCATTCTCTCGAAAGAGCCGACCAACCCACTTGTATTCTTCGGTCTTCTTCCCCAAGTCGATAGCCATGCCTGAGAATCTCGAAAAACGGGAAAAAACACTACAGTATGGGTTCTTCTTGAAGGAACCGATTCCTCCACAAACTCTCTCTCGATGGTTCCTCGGGACTTCAAATCTGAAGACATTTGAAGATGGCGAACTGGATTAACAATTGCATCGCGCTCTCACCCTTCGAGACGGGCATGCGGAGTTTGAAAACCCAGAGGAAGGGAGTCGCCGGAATTCGACCCGAGGACGACCACTCTCGGCCCTTCTTCAAAAATCCTGAGCCCTCCCTTCTCCATTGTGCTTCGGCACCCACAAAAATCCCAACATTTCTTTCAAGCTCCCGTGAACAAGCCGATTTCCTCTCTTTCCTTACGCTTTGCTCCTCTTCTCCCTGAACACACCCAAAAACCATCCTCTTCACTTTCCTCTGGACCCTCAATAGTTTTGCGACATCACCGGTGCACCAGAAACATACGTGCTCTACCGTCATTCTCATTCACGGCGAACAAGACGATTTTACAATCTCGCTGGCGAACAAGAAGTTCCCAAGCTCCGCACTAGTTTCTATTACCAGTAATTTGCAACCTAGACTGGCGAGCAAGAACACACATACCCAGCGTTCTCTTCATCTCTTCCTCGCGGTAGTCTCGTAAATTACCGGCGAACAAGGAACATCCAGTTTCCTTCCACTTCACACTGATAATCTCGCAAGTCTCTGGCAAATGAAGGATTCGGTATGCCGGTCGGACGAGGCCCAGGCCTAGTATGGTCTTCAAATACAAGGAAAGAGCTCGCACAATTGAGAAGCTAAGTCCCAGTCCATGATTTCAACTTCATTCTTTCCTGTTCATGGATTCGTGATTATATTTACCGAGTACCTCCTTCTCTAAGTTCGATCCCGAACAGGTCTTGGGTGTTTCTTAAAAACTTGTTCGATTCTCTGCAGGTACCGGTTACAGGGTGGGTATACTTTCATTGCAGAAATCATTACTTCTTGGTGTTTTCTGTTCGAAGCCAACTACCTGCCTATTTTGGCTTGCAGAAATGCGAATTAATATTGTTCTCTGTTCGAATCCCTTACGTATGAGTTGTCCATTCTGATTATCCTTGAACACTAACCCCGTTTAACACTTGTTTCATGCTCTCAGTATGCTCATATGCAATTTGGTGGATGCTCTTTATTGTTGGTTATCGGATTTGTGTGGATATTTTACCTTGCCGTTTTCACTTGCACGTTTATTTGCTGCATTAAGGATGTTGACCCTCTCTGGTTCGACAATGTTGAAAAAAGAAGGGTGGACAACTGATTTAGCCTAACCTGTAGCTATTTGGGTTTTGTGAACGAGACTTGCGTATGTTCAGAGCGTGCCTACTGCCAGCACCAAGCCTGCTCGTGATAACCATCGTCTTCTCCTCTAGTGTTTTCTCCTAACCCGAGCAGCTATAGATGTATTTAATGTTTGAGCTGATTATTCTTGTCTGTTCTGTACATTCAGTTATAATGTTATCTTATGCATTTGCTATTTTTGCTTGCTTAGTCCTACGATCTGTTTCATTTTGCAGAGAAAAACTTCTCTTCATCTTGGCATTTCATCCTAACCATATTAACCCTCTCCCTGTGTATAATGCGTGAGGAATCCATGTATGCTTGTACTGATAACCCCTCTCTGTCTTTCGTTGTTGTGCGTGTCTGTGGCTAGCTTAATGTACATTTGTACAGAGTCTGTACATACCAGCAATACAGCCATCTTTTCAGTCCATTCGAGAAGTCCCAAAAGTGGGGTGTAGTCTGATTATTCATATTCAACTGTTAATTGTGCTATTTTATTGAAACTCAAGCTAATCAAAGTATTTGCGTACCTGATTGACTGATGAGAATTATAACAACAGTAAAGAGTCCGTTTAGTTGGCCTGGTGGTCGTTACTTCATACTTTATATTGTTGTCTCTTTGAGTTTATATGTTTGTAGATTAATTTAGTTTTGCTGTTTCTGTAGTTACTTATCAGGGATCTCATCCCTCACTTCGGACTCCTTGCATTTCTTCATTCAGCGTTAATGCCAGAACCTTAATACTTTCTGTCAACTTTCAGTTTCCTACTTGGTTTCATGTCAATCCAAGTTCATTCTATCATGACTGTCATTCTTGTTTTGCTATTACTCACTGCTTGTCATCTCATGTCACGAGGTACACATAAACCTGTTGTGCCAGAAATAAAGGTTTGGATGTGGCTGATGGAGCTTGATTTTGGGATGGACTGGTTGACTGAGCTTCTAGACTGGAGCTTAACACCTCTTCTTTGCTTTGGCCATTCGGTTGGTCGACTTTTGCTCAAATATAACTTCATAACATGTACTTTCTGTTTTCATCCAAGCTTGCGTCCCTGCACAATCAAAGACCTGAAACCATTTCATGAATTAAAACAGATAGTTGTAATTTGGCCATAAACGTTTGTCAAGTCTCGAATGTCCTAGCTGCTCTTTGATTTAACTCATTTGATATCACTAGACCTTGTTCGTCTTGCATTTCAGTCAAATTTGAGAAACGCCACCGTGGTGCAACTCCTTCTGTCCAATCCACTAATCTGAACGTAAAAAAATTGATTTAGTTTAAGTTTGTTCAATCTTTGACTTCAGTAATTTTGGGGTCTTAACCCTTCCGCCTCATTTCCTTCAGGTTTGGAATGTTCAGAACAAATGTGAATTCCTTAAAAGTTTGGTTAATTGTTTTTTTGTCAACCTTGATTTGCTATTCACTACGGTTGTTTGCACTGTTTATTTATTTCATCATTGTACACGTATTGTTTTACTTCCATTTACAAGTTGATATTCTCGTTCTTTTTGCTTCTTTTATTACTAAGCCCTAGACTGCCTTCTAGGTCACCCATTTATGATAAGTCTTTGAGGGTACCCCACAGCTAGCTCATTTCTATTTGCTTTGTGGGGAATAATACCCTCCAAACTTTGAAGTTCAATTTTAAGCCTTTGAAGGTACCCCACAACTAGCTTATTTCTATTTGCTTTGTGGGAACAATACCTTCCACACTTTTAAAGCCTATCCCAAACCACCCTTTAATTTCATTAAAAAAACTTAACCCCATAAAATTCAAGACCCAAAATAGGCCTAAGTCCACCAATCAGGCCCAAAAATCCAAATTAAGCATAAGGCCCAATTTTAAGCCCAAACTTAAATAAGGCCCTTTTGGCACAAATTCTTAAAGCCTAATTTGGTCCACACTTCAAAAGCCCATTTTGGCCTAAATTTCTAGACCCATTTCGGCTCACACCTCCAAGGCCCATGAGTTCAATTTTGACTGGCCCAAATTAGAATTCTAGCCCACATCAAAGCCCAACCAAGGCTAAATTCGGTCTAAACCTTGCCCAACCTCCACATGGCCCAAATCAAAAATCCAAAAATCGGTCCAAATTGAAAAGCCCACTTAGCCTAAAAATCAAAAAGCTATATTCGGGCCCAAACCCGATTCGGGCCCAAACCTAATTCAGGTCCAGACCCAATATTGGTCCAGCCCAGTTTGACCCAAACCCAACTCGGCCCATATCCTATCTAGGCCCAATCGGCCCAAAACCTCAAACAAGGCCCAATCCGGCCCAAACCTCAAACAAGGCCCAATCTGGTCCAACTTCAACCCGGTCCAAATATTGACCTTGACCAAATGTTGACTTGATCCAAACATTGACTTGACCAACCAAATGTTGACTTTGATCCAAACATTGACTTTGACCCAAAACGTTGACATTGACCCAAATGTTGACTTTGACCTAAACGTTGACTTTGACCCAACTTTGACCTGGCCCGTTTTCCAAGCCTGATTCAATTCAATCCCATTCAAACCCAAATTGTAGATTCCATCCAAACTCCAAAAATCCAAAAACATTCCTCATTATTCAGCTTTAATTCAAAAATCCTGAAAATCTCTTTCTCAAATTTTTCAAACAATCATTTTATTCAAACTTCATCAAGTTTCAAAAGAAACCATTTTGTGGAATTTTAAAGGAAAAACTCTTCTCACATCACAGAAAACTCTTCTCAAATGCAGAAAGTTCTTCTCACATATACAGAAAGTTTTCTCCTAAGAACATTTCTCAAAATCAGTGTTTCTTCATCGAGAATTCCGAACAACTCCAAACATTTTCCAACTCAGTTTTCAAACTAAAAAATAAGCCGTTTTCGGGGAACATGAAATGTCTAACACTTTCAAAACACTTTCCTCCTAGTTAGACATCACTTGTCTCCCTTCCCGACTAAAAATCCGAGGCGGGGCACTGGGGTCGTAACCTCCCTTGTCGCAGTCTAGATCTCTTTAGGCGGGGCATTAGGGTGACAAACCTCCCCTAATTGTAGCCAAGATTTTTACAAGGCGGGGTGCTAGGGAAGTAACGACCTTCCTAGTCGCAGCCGGGATTTTAGAATTGTCTAACTCCCTTCCACTCGATTTCAGAATTTTTGGCTTTTAAAGTTTTAAAACCCGGGAGTTAGAGACGTTATTAGGGTTTGACCGAGAGTATCCCATTCATGATACTCCTCTCTAAATCCTATTTTTCGACATAAATTTATTGCCCCATCTTTCGAGCCTCAGCACTTACCATTAATTAAGTGTCGTGTTCGAGGGGGTACATAGGGTAATCCCTCGGGATTATCCGCCCTTTTACAACAAAAAATGATTTTTCGGTTTTAAAAACTTTAAGAGAGACGATTTTGACAATCATTCCTCCAAACAATTCAGTCCACCATCATCTCACTTTAAATTCGAAATATCCCAAAACATCAACCCTTTCAGAACCTCAAATCCGAAAAACCTGGGATCTCTCCCAAATTCCAATTGTCTCACACACTCGAGTCATCATTCAAATTCCAACTTCATTCAAACTTCTAAAGTCTCATAGACCCGAGCGTCTCATAGACTCAAATATCTCACGAACTCGAATGTCTCACAGACCGAGCGTCTCACAGACTCAATCATTCTGAGATTTCAATGTCTCACAGACCTGGGCGTCTCATAGACTCTAACCTCCCAAAATCCGAAACTTCTTGAAACTTGAACCCTTCTAAATCTCAAACACTACAAATATCTTCAAAGCTCCACAAATATCAAAACTTCCAAAACCCAAACACTCCTGAACTACGTAAGGTCTGATCTCAACAGGGAGTTGAGTACGTAGGCAACCCACAGGGTGCGACCCCATTCCAAACAAAAAACCCCTTCCCCCTTTAAGGTGTTCTTCATACCTTTCGAAACTCTCAACCCTTCTTCGGCTCCCACAAACTTCAAACCATCAGACTCTAAGTCTTGTCTATTCACTTAACCCCGACTGTTCCTAAACCTTCATTCTATATTCATCCGATTTAAGCGATTCCTCTTCTTGGCGCTAGCTTGGAAGAAAAGCTCGCCTCATCCACTCTCTTTCTCCCTTCCCATCCCATAATCCTATCCTTTGGCTTTAACTCTGAATCTCTCTAATAAGGTTTTGAAAGAAGGCAATCCCAACAATTGGAGACCGAGGTTTCCTCGGGCACCAATCCGAAGTCGTGGTCGTTGCCACTTCTAAGGGGTGTAACCCAGTGCGAACCCACAATAGAATCTCTATAAATGACCAGATAAGCCCTATCCATAGGCAACAATTTCAGAGTCAACCAACGGTTCTTAGAACCCTCCTTCCCTTCCTTCCTAGTATCTTAGGTCAAACTAGGTGGCGACTCTAGTCAACTCCGCCTTCTAGAGGCATAAGTCCGCGTGGGGCCCATTGAGAGCGGGTGTAGTGTTCACTTACACTCCCCTTATGCTTTCTGGGAAAGACGGACATTTAGTATGTATTTGAGGGATGCCATGAATAACGGGTTTTTCACCCTCCACAGAATGGCATTTTAGGATCTAGGCTTTTTAGTCAAGAACCATATTTAGATAGACCCCCCCCCCATACTGAAAAATCACCCTCCACAGTGTGGTGGGTGCAAATCACCATGGCTGGCATGGGGAAGAAGAAGAAAAATTCAGAGAAAGAAGGGAGGTGCAGTACGTGGAGTGTGGGGAAATAGAGGAGAGAGAGAGCAAACTTGCTTTTGACTTACTTTAAGGCTTTGTCCTTTAGCAAATTAGAAACAATTAAAATGAGAGAGGGGGACAAGAGGCTGCCGGCTCACACACAGCCCTCTTATGGGTTTTGAAATTTTATTTGCAATAGTGGACACACTAGTTTGGTTTATTACACTCTCCCTCCCAACTTCGCGTTTTTTTACAGTTTTTACTATTTTCTCTCGTTTAATTGGTTTTATTGGTCCTAGACCTTCACTAATGTTTATTAATGACTATTTGGTTGACCAAAATTATTACGAGTCTATTTGACCCGCTTAAAGTCGCGTTTTCCCGGTTTCCTCAAAAACGCTTTAAGTTCGTTTATGCTTTTAATCCGTTTTAAGGATCCGTTTTCTTTGGGATTTGTTCCCTCATGATTATTTAGACATAATTAAGCTTCTAAAAATACTTATTAGCCTAATTATCACTATTTTTAATTACGGGGTATTTCAGTCTACCCCCCTTAAGGAACTTTGCCCTCAAAGTTGCTCAAGGTTAATGGTTTAATAATTCTACTCATTAGGCAAACCAATTGCCATAATGCATCCTACTACCATCTACGAGGTGTTTACTTCTTCTACATTACAAGCATACACAAATCAAGCATCATACGAAATTCACACACACAATACACCATTTCCATACATTCATCACATTCCGCAATAACATTACACCAATACATTACACATCGTACATACACATCAATACATTGCACATTACACATACATACCAAATACACTCCGCACTACATGTGCCATCAAAACATACTACAGTACATACACACTATGCAATGCTAACCCGAAGCAATGCAAAAGCAAAAAGGCTTTACCCCCCTTAAAAGGGGTACGCCCCGTACCCGTATCCATTAAGTACTAGACTATCTAGTCTATGAATAACTGTGGGTACTTCGCCTTCATGGTGTCGTCTAACTCCTATGTCGCTTCTTCGACATCATGATTGGACCATAAGACCTTCACCATTCGCACAGACTTATGGTGAGTGTCTCTGGTCTTAGTATCAGAATTCTAACAGGAGTCTCGACATATCTCATGGTCGGATCAATAGATAACTGCTCGGGGAGCTCTAGGACATGAGAAGGATCGGCAATGTATTTCTTGAGTTGTGACACATGAAAGATATCATGGACACACACCCCAATTCCTCTTCAGGTAATGCTAACCTGTAGGTCTACGGATCCAACTCTCGCTCAGTGATATCCATACGACCTCTACAAATTCTGCTCATCTTTGCCCTTTTGGCCAAATCGGAACACGCCCTTCATAGGTGAAACGCGCAAGAACACTTGGCGCCCACGGCGAACTCAAGGTCGCGTCGTCGCACATCCGCATAGGATTTCTGTCTATCTTGGGCTTCTTTCATGTTACCTCGATTTGTTGCACTTCCACTTCCTCTTGCTTGGACTTGTTCAAGGTACTCTCTCGCCGTCCTATGATGACCGCTTTCACTCGAACTCATCCCAACACAAGGTGTACAGCAAGATCTACCGTATAAAGCTTGAAAGGTGATCTTAATCAAAGCATGATACTATTATTGTAATGAAAAACTCGAATGAGATGAAGCTTATCTAACCAACTCCCCTGAAAGTCTAAGGCACATGCTCTAAGCATGTCCTCCTGTGTCTGGATGGTCCTTTCTGTCCTGAACCGTCGGTCTGTGGATGGAAGGCGGTACTCAGCTTCAATTTGTACCCAGCGCTTCCCGTGTAGCTCTCCAGTGTCTTGAAAGAAATCTCTGGTGTTGTGGTCCAGATACTATTGTCTTCGGGACTCCGGTGTCCTGATAATCTCCTTGTCAATAGCTCTGCGAGCTTCAACTACCTTCCAGGTGTCCTTCATCGGTATGAATCGGCCACCTTGGTGAGGCGATCGACTACAACAACCAGATCATGTTGAGTCCTCCCCTAGCAGGTGGGAGTCCAACACAAAATCCATGGAGATATCGTGAAATTTCCACTCCGGAATTGGCATCGATTGTACCATTCCGCCCGGTCTAACGATGCTCAAACTTCACCTTCTGGCATTTAAGCATCTCAATTCATCACTTTGTCACACAGTCTGATTTCAATCCCTGACCATCAAATCACTCTTCATGTCTTTGTTACATCTATGAGGCTCCTGGATGGACGATATGTAGAACTGTGTGACTCTCGCAGGCTGCGATCCCTTATATCAGCATTGCTTCGGGGGAGACGCAAGCCTGGCCATTCAGCGGATCAGACCATCTTTATGCAACTTAAAATCATACTTGTTCTTCTCAATGTACCGTCGATGACTTCTCCTGATTTCGGTCATGTAAGGGTCTCTCAACTGAGCGTCTCGCACCTCGTCAACCAAGCTAGAAGAAGCGAGTAGCGAATGGAGTTCGAGTGTGCTCGACAACTCAGGGCGTCGGCTAGCATGTTTGCCTTCCCTTCCTTATACTTGACAAGTCGATGTCGTAGTCTGAGAGAAACTCCATCCACCTTCTCTTCTTAGTTCAATTCTTCTGCGTGAATACATACTGTAAGCTCCTGTGGTCGGAGTAGATGTGATGCTTACCCCCATCGAGATAGGGTCCGCCTATCTCTCAGGCGAAGACAATGGCTCCTAACTCTAAGTCGTGAGTCGGTGGTAATTCTCCTCATTGCTTTTTCATCGGAGGCGTAATCTACAACTTGCCATGCTGCATGAGTACCATCCCATTCCAGATGCCTGATGCATCACAATAACTACCATAAATCCCTCTGTGCCCTCGTAAAGAGAATGGTGCTGAGGTCCAATGATCCTTTAGGCTCTGAAGGATACCTCGCACTCGTCTGTCCACACAAACGGTGCATCTTTCTTCATCAGTGTCGTCATGGGCTTAGCGACTTTCGAAAAGTCCTTTACAATCTCCGGTAGTAAGACTAGACCAAGAAAGCTCCGGATGTCGGTAACAGTCTTGGGTCTAGGCCATGATCGACAACTTCAATCTTAGAAGGGTCACTGAAATGCCTGCGCTCGAGATGACATGACCAAGGATGATACCTGATCTAGCCAGAACTCGCATTTGGGAAACTTCGCATAAGCTGGTTCTCACCAGTTTCCTCAAGTACTTTTCTGAGATGAATTTTGTGTTCTTTTTCGCTGATTTAGAGTACACGAGGATGTTGTCGATGAAGACAAACCACCAAAGTATCTAACTGCTCACTGAATAGTCGCATTAAACCATGAACTTAGCTGGTGCGTTTGACAAACCGAATGGCATGACGGTGAATTCGTAGTGGCCATATCTGGTACGGAATGCCGTTTTCCTCTATGTCTTGCTCTCTGATAGCAATCTGATGATACCCAAACGGAGGTCGATCTTGGAGAAGAAGGCTCCCTTCAGCTGGTCAAATAGGTCGTCGATGCGTGGCAATGGGTATTTATTCTTGACTGTAACCGCATTCAACTCGTGGTAGTCATACAAAGTCGGAGACTACCGTCCTTCTTCTTCACGAAGAGAACCGGTGCTCCCCAGGGTGATACGCTCAGGCGTATAAACCCTTTGTCAAGAATCGCGCAACTGCTCTTTTAGCTCTGTCATTTCCTGTGCCATGCGGTATGGTGCCCTAGCAATGGGACTAGTACCAGTAGGAGATCAATCTCAAATTCTACTGCTGCTCTCTGAGGTGGCATACCAGGTAGCTCCTTTGGGAAAACATCGGGGAATTCAGATACAATCGCTACAATCATCACTAAACTCTGGATCTCTCTCTAGGTCTTGCACATACATAGATACACTTCATGACCCTTTTTGAGCTCCTGGTACATAGCCATAGCGGAGATGACTGTAGTCGAAGGCTCTCTCGGTCTCTGGCGGTAAGATATTGTAACCCCAGAAGGACTCTTGAGCAGCAATCTATGCTCGGCGCAGAGGATTCACCCCTTGTGCCGCTCCAACCAGTTCATCCTGATTATCAAGTCGAATCCCAACCCATTAAATTCGATGAAGGAGATGGGAAACTCTTCACCTTGATTCGGATCGTGGCTGATTTGTAATACTTGGTACATCGTACTCGCTCCTTCGATGAGAGAGTACCAAGAAATTCGGTAGCTCATCCACATCTCTCTCCCAACTTCTTCGCAAAAGATGGCGATACAAAGGTGTGAGAGGCGCCGGCGTCGAATAATACTGAGGCATCAATGCCGTTCACTGGGAAGGTTCCCGTTAGAATGGTGCCACTTTTGTCGGCTTGTGCTTCGGTGAGGATACTCAGGTTACCTTCGGTACCGAGTCCACAACCTATTGATTCACAAGTTCATAAGTAATGATGGTGGACACAAGTGGAATTTAAATCAACACTGCTCTTTATTGATAAACCAACCATCATACATACCGTGTCTCTAATACACGTTACTAATATATTACATGATACTAAAATTTAATACTTCCTAAAGGTAAGGTTCATGCGTCCTGGTTTCATGTGTGTGACATTGATTATTGTGGGCGGTGCCGTATTCAACTTGATCATTTTGATACCGTGATACAACAACCTAGATTTTTCACCCATGATGAGGACATCTCCTGATCTCAATACCAATTTCTCTGCGAGGTCCACATGCTTCTGCTTGCTATACAAGAATATGGCGTCATCACCAATGGACCAAGACACTAGGGGCACTCCTTGTTCAAGAGATTCCGCTCTCGTCCTTGTCTTGGTGTAACCCAAGTCGTCCTTCTTTCTCATAGAAGTTGACTATACAAAGGTCCGCTTCAAGTGCGGGGATCGGATCATCTTCACATTGCTGTGCAAGTTCTACAGCTTGTGTAACAAGCGTCTGAAATTCAAGGGGTATTGTTGGTGGCGTCGCTCCGTCTTGCATCCGTGTCTCTTGGTATGTCTTGGTATAAAGATTCCAATCCTTTCCCAGCACATCATCTTCAGCTTCATCTTCGCTCCGCCGGGGAATTCGGTGTATAAAATCCTCTAGACCCGCTCCTAGTTCATTGCATCATCGGATGATTGAAATTTGTGCTTCGGGTGTCAGGTATCCCTTTAATAAAATCATACCTGGTCGGATGACCTGACACTGCTCGTTGTAGTGGTGTATGTGTCGGTCTCTTCTTGATTTGGGTTTGAAGGTATCGGGTAGCAGATATTAAATCTACCTATGGTTGTAAATTTCATATACGGTGATTTCTAGTCTCAACTAATTCATTTCATGCTCAATACATACTGTAATTCTACTTACTCATGCATCCATACAAACAATTACTCCACTTACTTAGACATGCTTCACAAGGATTCAAGGTTTGAGTTAATACCTAGGCCGGACTTAGAACCGGTCCCGTCACGATCGATGATATGCAAGGCAGGCTGCCTCTGAGGTGCGCCCTTCTGAGGACCTCAGGATCCTATCCCTGCGGGGCCTGCTGGGCTGGTGCATCGCCAGATGCAACTCCTCCTTGCCTTCCCTCTGCTTATAGCTCTGGAAGTTTCCTTTTGGCTTGGCATTCTCTGGGCACATATTAGCTCAGTGTCCCGGTTTTGACAATTGTAGCATCTGATTTCTCTCCCTTTGCAATCCATGTCGGGATGGTCCAGATTACAACCTTCTACACACATAGCTGCGGCCGTTGGAGTAGTTTTTGTTGTACCCGGAGCCAGAACCAGAGGCTTAAGCGTTAGCACATTGGTGCGGGAATACTAGCTATAATAACTATACATGTACGAGTGAATTTAGAAGTTTACCCTTAGGCGGGTGTGATCTCAGTGGCTTCGCACCACCGGCCCAGAGTAACCTAGCTGAAGAGGCTCAGCTGGTTTGCCCTTCTCAGCATGGGCACTGCTCTCACTGGGGTGTTCTTTTGGGATTGCTGAAAGAACTTCCCCTTCTTCTTTTTCCAGCTCTTACCTTGGTTCTACTCCTCAGAACTGGTATTTTTGTTGTTAGCCTTGCGCTTAAGCGCCTGTTCCTCATCCCTTAATTGGCAAGTGATCTCAACGCGAGATGCCGCGTGATAGCACTCCTGAATTTTCGGGTATTAGATGATGCTCTTACTTATAAAGATAAAGGTTTAGGTATTTATAGGTACTAAGGGTTCAACCCTATGTTTACCTGGAGGGAGGTAAATCTGGTATAGCCCATACCGTACCGAAGGCGATGGCTCAGACCGCCATAGAAGCGATCGACCAACACCTAGCCGTGTACCCAAGGTCGGGTAGAAGACGAAGGATAGAAGTAAAGGTGCGATAATACTCATCAACATACATCTTTTCTGTCATCCTTAAGGCGTCAAGCTCTAGCCTTTTCTTGGTTTTGACGTGCTCTGGATAGTATTTGGATCGGAGGAGAGCGGTGAAGGATTCCCAGTCGAAGGTGGGGTCATTGACGTGCTCTTGTTTGACTAACTTCCACCAATCCATGGCAGCGTCCTTGAGGTAGTAAGCTGCCACTCTCACTCGAACTCCAGCCGGAGCTTCGAGGGTTTCAAAGGTTGTCTCCATTTCGGAGATGTAAGCTTCTAGCTTTGTCGGGTCACTCTCGCCTCGAAAGCACGGAGGTCTGAGTTCAGCTACTGATTTTACCCAGTTTCACTTCTCTGGGTGGAGGGGGGATTGGTCCCGCTTGCGTTTTGGTTCTTCTGCTGATTTTGTTGCATTGCAGTGATTACTTGAGGTAGCATTTGTGCTACCGTGGCGGCGACGATCTCTGCTATCGTCTGCGTGCCCGATCCATCATAGGCCCCTCCTCTGTGTCGGCCTGGACCTCGTCCTGACATCTGAACAGGTAACATTTATATTAGGCTTTGTAACATGTGACCAATAGGTCTTGAATTTAAGCAATGGTATCGCCCATAAGGACGTCAAGGGTATCCGTTGTTATCAACGGTCATTCCTAGTTAGGTTTCTAAGTTTCCATTTTAGAATGGTTGTAATCCTAACTCGGTAATCCCTATGCTCGGTAATCTTAGGACATCATAGCGTAACTACGCTCTGATACCACTTTTTGTAACACCCCTACCGCTAATCCCTTACTTACCGTCTAATTGTCCCGTTCATCCTACTACTCGCAGCGGAAATACTAATACTACGGCGGGTGGTACAACCCGCTAACCGCCCATACGGCTAGCAAGGCTTACACTACATACAGTCATGGTCTGATGTCAAGAGAATACCGAGCTACTAACATTACTTACCAATACAAAATACCATTTACTTACATTGCTGGATTACCAGTATCAAAAGCATAGTTAATTACATTCTTTCCAAAGTTTACAAAAATAATGAGTTTCAACAACTACTCATCTATACCAATTCATAATTCCCATAATATCCAAAAAGGGTGTACCCCTAGTATACCCGGCTAAACAAAAAGGCCTATAGCCATGTACAACTTGGTACACCGTTCATAATCCACTAAGTACACAAAAATAGATCATCTCGATCTCATTACCATCTTCACCCTTCACAAGCACCTGTAAAATTAAAAACAGTGCCCCAAAGGGCTCAGCAAAACGCTGCATATAAACTTCGCATATACCGCGTGCTAACTAGGGTACGCCGACTAACTTGGTCGACTATACATGCGGTTCGTTTTAGGCATACATACATGCTTTTACAGATAACCATACATTCATACAGATTTAATACACACAACTGAAGGCAATACACAAGCCCAACAGTAATACAATGGCACACACAATACTTACCTTCTCCATGGTTAGCCAGTTACACATCCGGGTTAATCGGATGTTCATTACTCTTTCACTCATTACACATTACTTACACATTCATACTCATACAATACTTACTTACTTTCCATACTTACTTACTTACTTATACTCATGTTAAGTCGGTATGACCTCCGGGCAGGGACTACACAGTCCCACCACCGGGCTTTAGGTGGCTCACTAATCCATGCTACCCATTTAAGGGGTTTGGGCCATGGAAAAGATTAAAGCCAGGATTTGGATCCAACCTCTTGTGTCTCCGCCTCCTCACGCGTGGCCGAAACTATATCGGACTTCTACTCATTCCAATTTACCAATTTATTATGTTAGATTGGTTAGCTTGTTAGGAATCAGTTAGAAGTCCATCACAATGTCATTCGGTCACTACAATGTACATCAAAGCACACACACACACTCTATTATCATCCATACATTTCATGAATTATACAAACTATGATTTAAGATAATATTCGACAAGGAATAATATCACATATTCACAAGTAAGCATAATAAATCCGATTCGTGTGTTTTATCTTATTTAGGTGATCAATTAGCACACAACACACAAATCAGAGTAACCAAGGTAGCATACAGGGCATGAGAAGTTCATACCGTTCACCGGTGTACTAGCAACCGACTTTCCTTCGGTGTTCAAATTCAAGTCCTATAACATACATGCGATCGAGCGGTTAATTAACCATAATTAACTTAACTCATTTTACCTTTCACATTTCCCGACTTATAATTACTATGTCTTTACAATTCATACACTTACATATTGTTTACTTACTCTTCATTACTTTTACAACTTGTTCACACATCTTAGGACCCTTACAAGTCACCAAACAAGGCCTAAACATCATCGAAAACCATTACCATCCGATCCCCCATCATTAGAAGCCTTAAAAAAAGTTTATTTTTCTCTCTGGTCTGGACCGCCCCTCTGTCCCCAGGGGCGGTCCACAACAGAAGCTACACTCGTCCTGCAGAATTCAACTGGACCTCCCCACAGGGGCGGTCCCTAGGGGCGGTCCACAACATACCCCATTTTCCAAAGTGTTTTTTCTTCTCATTTTGAACTCCAATTCACCCCAATCTTTTCCTAATCAATCCCTAATCTTTCCACAAGTTTTCTACATGTTTAAACACCTCAAAACATGCTCTAAACCTCTTCAAATCAATGGTCAAATCCTTACTCCAATTCTTGTTCAAATTCACCAACATCAATTCCCACATTTTGCACTTTGCACACTAGTGCACTTCTAACTTCCTCCTACTAGCTTCCTACCTCCTACCACTCATTGTTTCCTTTCCTAATACCATTTCTATGGTTTACAATGCATTATCAATCACTCTTAATCTACCCACTACATAGCTCCTTTAAAAATCTGTCTCAAGTGTTTTCCCCCACTTGTTTCTAGCTCTTAAGTGCCCTAGTTTCCTAGGTAAAATTTGACATAGTCTCCCCTAAATTTTAAACATTCTCACCACATGTTTTATTCACACCATGCTACCCATATCACCTGTTTATCAACAACAACAATATAGTTCTCCAAGACAATTACTAGACATTAACACCCATTTAATTCCTGCACTCAACCTCTATTTCCATCTAGGTTTATACAAGCTTTTAAATGACTTTTAAAGCTTTAAAACAGTTTGGTTCTTCTTCCACATTACACTACTACTCACACCATTTACAATACTCATTTAAAGCTACAAAAATCTATTACACAATGTGACAAAAGCTACACAAGGTGAGTGTAATTTACCTTGTTTTCTTACTAGCTTTTCCTTCATTCTTCCTTCCTTTCCTTTCCTCTCTTCCCACCGGTTATGGAGACTCAAATCTAAAGCTACAGCCCATTGATATACACCACCATTTCAATACAAACTAACCCTTAATTCATCTTTGTAACGCCCCTATTAAACAATTATGCAGCGGAAAATAAAAGACTATGGCGTTTGCAGAAAGTGGTATCAGAGCGTAGTTACGCTCTGAACCCGAGGAAACAAGCCGAGTGAAATACTTAGAATATAGGTGCACTTAAAACTGGGGAATTGGGGTAGAATTGGGAAGTGAGGACTCCAGTAAGGCACGACTCCTAACCCTTCTTGGAATTGTGAATGATTCCTTTACACACTTTTCTTTTATGAATGTCTGTTGAGTGTGATATGTTGTTATAACCGTTCAAACATTAAACTACAGTAAAAAATATAAGTTTGGAACATCGTATATTAAGTACGATAAGATTTTGGTTGTGATGAATCAAATATTAAGCTATTTTTCAAAAGCATACTTATGGAGATTACATTGCTAAAAATACAATCCGTTAAAAGCTAGTACACATATTCCTAGAATATTAAAGAATACTTTTGGTGAAAACAGTATACAAGTAGAGCTTTGAATAACTAAGTTAGTATTGATATTATGTAAAAGTACTTCAACTCCTCTAAAGTTTGAAAATAATTCTCAAGAACTACTTGGTACAAACTGTTGCCTAAAGATAATGTTTAGGATAAATCTTAAGCCTAGAAAATTATTAAGCTAACAAAAACTAGTAGCATACATCTGAACCTATAAACCGCACTAAAACTCTATGTTAACTTTAGAAAGAAATACCTAAACCTAACACCTTACAGGAAGTGCCTGGTGCGACGAACTCCTAGGCTGAAAGTAGTGGGGGTGCACACCCACTTCTAGAAGTTTAGGGGCTAGACAAGCCTTGTCATCTAACCGGAAATAATCTTCTATGGAAGTGATGCATTGTGCTGAACTTGAGGAGGATTGGTGGTAAGACATTACCATCATGAAATCTTGAGCTAGGCATATTTCATTACTAGCCACAATGAACAATTCAAAATTTATATCTCAAGATCTAGTATTAAAGTTCATACATGTAAAGGGTTTATTGAGTTAGATCTTTGGTGAGAAAATACCTATATATGGAGGAAGGGGATTTAAATTTGGGTACTCCAAGGTACAACATCTACCCCCTATGAGTATAAAAACCATTAAAGAGAGTTACTTAAAGATTGGAAATTCTCATGTGTAATTTGAGGTTTAACATTATACCTATAAAATTTTAGAAGTCACACTAAGAGTGATATTTAAGGAAAGCCACCATTATCTAAGAGAGTACTAAGATTTAATGATCAGAGGAATACTTACATAGAACAAACCCTAAGAAAAATAATTATCAAGAGTGAGTGAGTTTTCATTAGACTAATTCACTTGACTTAAAATTTATATAGAGTCCCTACCTTGAAAAATAAATTTTAAGATAAAGAAATCAGATTTTGGAGCTACATTATAATTAGTAAGAACTCCCTAAAACTCTGCCTTGTGTGAAATTATGTAAATATATAATAAGTAAATTTTATGGAGCAAACACTTAATGATTCGTCTAAAATACGATAGTTAATTATAAAAACAATTGAAACTTGAAAAGTCACAGAAAATATTTATTTTATAGAGTTTTAACATATGGTTGGCTAATAAACACTTGCAGACAATTTTGGAAGATTATCGAGGATTATTAAATGATCTGAAATATTATTTTAAACTACTCAAGTATGTTACACCTGATTTATAGCTTGTTAATATAATTGATATGATAAAATGAACATATAATGGACATATAATTCGTACCAGTCATAAAATGAATGGATAAGGATCATAAAATAAAATTTTATAACCTCCAAGAAAATACAATACATAACAATCAAGAGATACATATATATATAACGATCATAGATAAAATCAACGGTGCAATAAAATTTACAACAAAGCTGGATAATAAGGTGTTGAATTCTTTGAATGTGGCATTTGAAATAAACATCAAGTAATTAAAGAAAACAAAAACTAAATGTTTGGTAGTCTAATTGTAACACCCCATCCATAACCTTCACACTTAATCAATAATCGCAGCGGAAATCATAAACTTAACCATATACCAAAAGGGCGGTGTTACACGCCGTTAGCCACCCACGTGGCTAACAAGGCTGTTACTTACAATGTATCGGTCTGATTACGAGAATGCCGAGCATAATTACAACCTTACAAAAATCACTTATCCAAAGGAATGACAATATACCGAGTGTAACTGTACAAAAATCACCAACTAGCTTTACATCCACCAAAATATAAGACCTCGAGTGTACAGACACTACTCGGGTTCAATATCCAAAAATAACAAAAGTATCATCAATCTAGGACCTAAAGCCATTCTGCTTCCTCGATCCTCATCCTACAATAAACATAGCCCCCAAAGGGGGTCAGCAACCTTTTGCTGGCATGGTTAACGTGCAGCCCGCTGGCTACCGGGATACATGCAACTATTTGTCGAGATAACATGGCGTTGATTTTAACATACAAAATGCATATATTTAGTAAGCGTTACTGTAGAACAATAACAACACATATAAGATAAGAACATTTCACTTTAGGAAACAACCAACATGGTTAGTCAACTAGTAAGCCTAGAGGATGACTTCATCCTCATGTTAAGCTTAACACACATCACATTACTGTTTTGTTAGTCGAATGGACAACTTTAACTTAAAAGATGAGACGGGTGTAGTGACCCGAACACATCAACACATAATTTCCCCCTAGCCCGAGTGGAAGTCAGGTAGGTAAGCTTTGGCTAAGCTAGTGGGAGGTCAAATTCCCCATAAAAGGAAAACTACCCTAACATAAGGAGAGAGCCGAATCTGATTCAGATGTCGACACCCATACATACACGCGTGACCGGAACGACCGGATTCCTCACTCCTCATGTTAGCACTCGTTAGAAGTCCCACAATGGGAGCTTAACCATATCTCACACAAGTAAGTGTTTAAGTCAGTTAGACATACAAGGGAAGCAAGGCACAATTCAGCAACAAATACCACAACTAAACATACATAGCCGTGGTTAGAACGTTCCTTAGGTTGGGGACGTTATTACCGGATACCGTTCTCTTACGTTTCCTGGCTTTGGTTAATTAACAGTTAGCACGCATTCGAGGTTACCGGTATCGGTACGCACACGACACATTAATAATAAGAACTGTAAACTCATTTCATGATTTAATCTTACAAGGTTGTAAACACACAGAAAAACAAGCAACACGCAAGCCGGTGTAAACCCGGTCGGCAACAGACTGCAAGAAAACCATACCTTGGTCCTTGCCGCTCTAGTGTTCCACCGTACGTTGTTCCTAAACACGATTGATAACGTCGGTTAATTAATTTACTTAACTTCGAGCTTTACTAAGTATTTTACATGGTTATATGACATGTTTTAATTGCCTAAACTTACCCTAGATTACCTTCATTATACCCCTTAGGGTTAACTACATTGGTCAGATTCTTTTCATTTTTTTTGTAGGTTTTGGTCTGTCCGACCCACCGTCCGACCCACCAACTGGGTCGGACCCTTCCAGAAACCATCGGGTCTGAAACTTCTACCTTGTCCGACCCATGTCCGACTCAACCGTCTAGGTCGGACCATTACAGAAACATTACCATCGTTTAATTCTCTCCCATCCGACCCATGTCCGACTCAACCGTCTGGGTCGGACCATTACAGAACATTACCGTCGTTTAATTCTCTCCCGTCCGACCCATGTTCGACTCAACCTCTGGGTCGGACCATTACAGAAACATTACTCGTTTAATTCTCTCCCGTCCGACCCATGTCCGACTCAGCCATCTGGGTCGGACCATTACAGAAGCCTTCACGGTGACCAACAGAGGCCGTCCACCCAACTGTGGGTCGGACCCTGGGTCGGACACCTTCAGAATCTGCCCAAAATTGTCAAATCTTTTCCAAACTTCTCCACAAGTCTCCTAAGGTGTTCTAACATCATTAGGACACTAAACCTTCATATATCCCCTTCCAAATTCATTTACAAGTTTATTTCTAAGTTCCTAACTATTCTCTCAAAACACTAGTTCACTAGTTTGCTCCCACCTAGAAATGCATTTGAACCATACATTCCTACACAAATTTTGACATGATCCCCTCATAATTTTACATGTTCCCACTCATCTTTTAACCCACTAAAACACTCCAACATCATTCATCCAAGGCACCAAAACCCACTTACAATTCACCATTTAACCACAATAGCCCTCAATATTCATAAACCTTAAAGCTTGGCTCTTAGGCCCTTAAACGAACATTAAATTAAACACTGAATTTCCTCATATTAGCAACACCTGCATTTCACTGAACATTTATATTGCTCAAACATAAACACATTCATAGATCACACACTAGTCAAGGTAAGTTAATTACCTTGGGTTTTCTTTCCAACTTTCCCCTTCTCTTTACTTCTTGTTCCACAACCGGTTTTCAACGGGAAATTGTACACTAATGACCATGCCAAAATAATTACAATGAGTATGAGGGTTCATGACTATTATTCCATTAACCCTAGAATCAATATTTGAAACATCATAAGAGGGAATTACCTTCTACTTCAAGATGAAGTTTTTGGTAATGGAATTTGGGCTAGCTCCAACACTTCTAAAGATTGAACAAGCTAAAATGGAGAGAAAACAATGGTGTTTAGTACCCACCAAAATCGGCCACCATAGGGAATAGGGAAATGAATGGGTTTTTGAGTTCTTTCTTACCTTAGAACAACAAGAGATGTTTGGCTTCAAGAATATGAAGTTCCTCTTCAAAATGTGGTATACCCATGGAAATGAAGTATGGAGTTTTGAGATTTTAAAAGGTGGAAAATAATCCCCAAGATGAGAGGAGTATTTTGGTGTAAAAATTTCTTGATTTGGAGCTAGGATGAAAAGTTACAAGAGATGAAGTTGGGGTTGCTCTTGGCTTGTGGAATCGCCATTAGAGGAGCAAAATGAAGAAGAAGGCTGGGAGAGGGGAACAAATCGTGGGACACAAGAGAATGAGGGAGAGAGAGTGTGAGAGAGGGTATGGTGTGAGAGAGAATAAAGTAGTAGTCTTTTTGTTTTTTTGTTGTTTATTTGTGAGTAAAAAAGAATTAGATGGGTGGAGAGGGGGCCTCACGTGAGACACAAGAGGGGGAAATTTGATTTTTTTTACAATGTGAGAGAGTGGCATTGGTCATTAGCAGATAACACCCGTTAATTCCCGAACTGTCAGTTTTAACAGTCCGGGTCCGGTTTCCGGATTTTTGTTTTATTTATTTTATGGTCCTAGACCTTGACTAATATTTAATTATAGCCATATGATTGACTATTTTTTTATCCTTTAAACCCGTTTAAAATTACATTTCCCGGGTTTCTCGAAAAACGTGCTTTAAAGCTCGTTTTGCATTTTTAATCCACTATTTGGATCCGTTTCCTTCGGGAATTTTTCCCACATGTTCTTAATGACTAAATAAGCCTTAAAATATAATAATTATATAATTAACTAACATATTAAGGTTTGGGGTATTTCAATCTACCCCCCTTAAAAGAACTTTGTCCCCAAAGTTCACACTTCCCACGCATCTTAATATTAGAACACGGGGATTACTTTTGAAACAACGCTTCCATAACACACAAACATTCTTTACATCACATCGGACACAAGGTCCCTAACAAACATCACTTAGACTCAAGGTCTATAACATAACAACATAGACATGTATTCCAATACATGCCGTACATACATAACCGAAACGGCTCTACCCCCCTTAAATAGGGGTACGCCCCGTACCCTATACATACAAATACTAAGAAGTAGACGGGTACTTCGCCCTCATATCATCTTCCAGCTCCCAGGTGGCCTCCTCGACCTCCTGGTTAGACCAGAGAACCTTCACCAGTCGAACAGACTTGTGGCGAGTGTCTCGAGTCTTAGTGTCCAGGATCCGTACGGGAGTCTCCACTGATCGCATGGTCGGCTCTAGTGTTAGCCTTTCGGGCTGAAGTACATGAGACGGATGAGACATATATTTCTTCAGCTGGGACACATGAAATACATCATGTACCTTGCCCAGCTCAGCAGGTAAATCGAGTCTGTAGGCTACCGGGCCTATCCGCTCCGTCACAACATAAGGCCCCACATATTTCGGGCTCAACTTGCCTTTCTGGCCAAAACGAAACACTCCCTTCATGGGGGATACTCTAAGAAATACCTGATCGCCCACGGCGAACTCCAGGTCGCGTCTGCGCACATCGGCGTACGATTTCTGCTATCCTGAGCTGCCTTCATGTTAGCCCGGATCTGACGTACTTCTGCTTGTACTTGCTCCAAATACTCAGGTCCTATAATGACCGTCTCACTCGACTCATCCCAGCATAATGGCGTGCGGCATGGTCTACCGTACAAAGCCTGGAAGGGAGACATCTTGATCGAAGCGTGGTAACTGTTGTTGTAGCTGAACTCGATCAGATGTAACTTATCAATCCAGCTGGTCTGAAAGTCAAGTGCACATGCACGTAACATATCCTCAAGCGTCTGTATGGTGCGCTCACTCTGACCATCTGTCTGTGGGTGAACGCCGTACTCAACTTCAGTTCGGTACCAAGCGCTTCCCGTGTACTTCTCCAGTACCTCGAGAGGAATCTGGTATCCCTATCAGACACGATAGTCTTCGGTACTCCATGATGTCGTACTATCTCACGGTCGAAGAGCTCTGCTAGCTTCGCCACTTTCCAGGTGTCCTTCATCGGAATGAATCGGGCCACCTTGGTCAGTCGGTCTACAACGACCCATATCATATTCAAGCCTCCCCGAGTAGGCGGAAGCCCAACAAAAGTCCATGGAAATATCATGGAACTTCCATTCAGGAACGGGCATTGGCTGTACCATGCCACCAGGACGACGGTGCTCAAACTTGACCTTCTGGCAAGTGAGACACCTAACAACATAATCTGTCACATCTTTCTTCATACCGGTCCACCAGAAATATCTCTTCATACTCTTGTACATCTTTGAAGCTCCGGGGTGAATAGAAGTAGAAGAACAGTGTGATTCACTCAGTATGCGCTCCTTCAGCTCAGCGCTACTTCGTGGAATACAAAGTCGGCCATTCAGCCTGATCAAATCATCATCATGTAGTCGGAAATCATACTTTTGGCTCTCGAATGTGCCGTCCATAAGTTTCTGTTTGATCTCTTGCATGTACTGATCTGACATCTGAGCACTCCGCACCTCTTCAACCAAGCTAGAGTGAGAGATTAGCGAATGGAGAGAGTGTGCTCGGCGACTCAATGCATCAGCTACAATGTTTGCTTTACCTTCCTTGTACTGAAGGTTAATATCGTAATCAGTAAGGAATTCACCCATCTTCTTTGCCTCATGTTCAGCTCCTTCTGAGTGAACAGGTATTTCAAACTCTTGTGATCTGAATAGATCGTCACATTCACTCCGTACAAATGGTGTCGCCATATCTTCAAGGCGAAGACAATGGCACCCAATTCTAAATCATGTGTAGGATAATTTTCTTCATGTCGCTTCAACTGTCGGGAGGCGTAGGCCACGACCTTCCCGTGTTGCATCAAAACACAACCCATTCCCTTCCTGACGCATCACAGTACACCTCAAAACCATCGTACCCTCTGGTATAGTAAGAACTGGTGCAGAAGTCAAAGCATCCTTGAGACTCTGGAATGAGCTCTCACAGTCAACAGTCCACTCAAACGGTGCATCCTTCTTCATTAAGGATGTCAACGGTTTCGAAAACTAGAAAAATTCCTCACAAATCTCCGATAATAACCTGCCAGACCGAGGAAGCTCCGGATGTCGGTAACCGTCTTCGGTCTAGGCCAGGTGCGCACAACATCAATCTTGGCCGGATCCACAGCGATCCCGGCCTCTGAAATAACATGACCAAGAAAAGAGACTTGGTCCAACCAAAATTCACACTTCGAGAACTTCGCATAAAGCTGGTTCTCTCTCAATGTTTGCAGTACACTCCTCAGGTGAGTTTCATGCTCAACCTTGGACTTAGAGTAAAAAGAATATCATCGATGAAGACAACTACTGACTTATCCAACTGATCTCGAAACAAACGATTCATCAAGTCCATAAACTTTGCCGGTGCATTAGATAAACCAAACGGCATGACCGTGAATTCATAGTGTCCATATCTGGTTCGGAATGCGGTCTTCTCGATATCACTGTCCTTTATAGCAATCTGATGGTAACCCGATCGCAGATCGATCTTAGAGAACACAGATGCACCTCTCAGCTGATCAAACAAATCATCGATACGTGGCAATGGGTAACGGTTCTTCACCGTCACAGCATTCAGCTCTCTGTAATCGATGCAGAGGCGGAGACTACCATCCTTTTTCTTCACAAAAAGGACTGGTGCTCCCCATGGTGAAACGCTAGGGCGGATAAATCCCTTGTCGTAGGTCTCGCAGCTGCTCTTTGAGCTCTGTCATCTCAGCTGGAGCCATACGGTAGGGCGCCTTCGCTATAGGTCCGGTGCCCGGCACCAAGTCAATCTCAAACTCAACTGCCCGTGTAGGCGGCATGCCTGGGAGTTCCTTAGGAAAGACATCAGGAAACTCCGACACAACCGGTACATCTGGGCTAAACTCAGGGTCTCTCTCTATGTCCTGGACATAGCAGAGGTATACATCATTCTTTCTTCTGATTTCATGATACATGGCCATGGCGGAGATGATCTGTGGCGAAGGCTCCCTGGGCCTCTGGCGGTAGAAAATGGTAACCCCAGACGGACTCCGAAGAAGCAGATGGTGCTCGGCACATAGGATTCTGCCCTTGTACCGCTCCAACCAGTTCATCCCGACAATTACATCAAAACCGAGCCCCTCGAACTCTATCAAGTCGATCGGGAACTCTTCACTCTTAATTCGTACAACAACGTCTCGGTGGTAGCGGGTACACCTGATCCGCTCTTTCGACGGGAGAGTGACTAGGAATTCTTGCATCTCTTCACCATCTAACCCCAGCCTCTTCGCAAATGATAGCGAGATGAAAGTGTGTGAGGCTCCGGAGTCGAACAAGACCGAGGCGTCCACGCCATTAACTGGGAAGGTACCGGTGAGGATGGTGCCGCTCTTGCCGGCCTCTGCCTCATTGCAGACACTCAGTATACCTCCCGTCCCGAGTGCACAGCCTAATTTATTTCAGAAACTTATAAGTATAACGGTAATAACACGGGTGGTTTACTCAAGGAATTAACACTGCTTTATTCATAAAACTCGTCTTTACACCATGATGGTATTACATTTGGCTACATCGCTTGATAACTTAGCATACTTAATGCATCACATACTTAACATACAACTGACTTCACACTTTACATGGTTACACATAACTTCAAAACTGTCTAAAGGTTAAGTTCAAACGTCCAGGTTCATGTGTGTGGCATTGATTATTGTCGGAGGCGCTATTCAACTTGATCTTCTTGATACCATGATACAGCATCCTTGACTGCCCACCCATGATTAACACATCACCAGACTCCAATACTAGCTTCCTTGCGAGGTCCGCTCGCTTCTGCTCGCCATACATAAACACTGCGGTATCACCAATGGACCAAGACACCACGGGCTCCCTTACTAGAGACTCGGGTGTCTCGTCCTTGTCTTGGTGTAAACCCAACTTCCACCTTTTTGGTAGAAATTGACAATACACAATCCGCCTCGATACTTGGAATTTGTTCCGGTTCAACTTGCTGAGCAATTCCCACGGTGTGGTTAACAACCGCAAGGAACTCCTCAGGTATACTCGGTATGTAGCTCCATCTTCAGCTCGCGTGTCCTGATATGACTTGGTGTAAGGGTTCCAATCCTTACCCATGCACATCATCTTTAAATTCATCTTCGCCCCACTTGGGTATTCGGGTGTGTAGAAACCTCCAGGTGCTGCTCCAAGCTCGTTGCATCGACGAATGATATGGATTTGTGCTTCGGGTGTCAAGTATCCTTTTAATAATATCATACCTGGTTGGATAACCTGACACTGTTCTGTCGGATAGTCGGCATGTCGATGGTGGTATCTCCGGGGTTCGGTGTGGGTGGGATTGGATAGCAATATTGAAGGTTCCTAAGGTTTAGATTTCCTAATTTAGGTGGGTTTCACATTATACTTTAACTCATCTTATGTGGTCATACATTTAGACTCACTAACACACATGCATGGAATGCGGTAAGCAATCACTTATCTCACTTAACGGTTTAAGGGGTACCTGGTCTAGAAGACGATCCTGGTGCCTCTGACCGGTCCACCACGTTCAAGGCAGCCTTGCCTGCTCCCGGCCCCTTCCCCTTCTGGGACTCAGTATTCCCTTGCCCAGGGATGGCTGATAAGTAGCTTTCGGGCCTTCAGTGGTCGCAGTGGCCTTACCCTTCCATTGCCCTCTAGGCCTATAGTTTCTGCCATCAGGGTTATTGTAGCACTCGAAGTCACGGTGCCCCAGCTTCTTGCAGTAGTGGCACTGCACATCATTCCCTTTGCAATCCTTGCCGGGATGGTCACCTTTGCACCACTTACAGAAGTAGTGGCGCTCCGGTCCAGAGCCCGTACTGGCTGCTATCACAACACACATCAATACACACTTTACAATACAATACATACTTGAATTCGGTATTCGAATTAACTAGTTACCCTTGGCGGTGAGAGCGTAAGGGCTTAGCCGCATAGGCGTAGTGAGCTTCAGCGGCTCCTCAGTGGTAGTGGACTGGGCTTGGCCCTTGCCATCCTGTTGCTGGCCCTTCTGGGCTGAGGGTAAGGTTTCCTCTTCTTCCCTCCTTGGTACCCTTGCGAGCTTTGGCCCTCGCTCGAGACCTTGCGCTTATGCGCATTCTCCTCGTCCCTTAAACGGACGGTGATCTCCACCTTAGCAGCGGCATGATAGCACTCCTGAAGTATCAAGGTGTTAGTCATGCCCCGCGTACATTTACACACTCACATATAACATAACTCATTCACACTTAGGCATTATTTAAGATACCTGCAAGGTATTGTACTCGGCTGGCCCCATGCCATAGCGTAGGCGGTGGCTCAACCCACTGTAGAAGCGGTTCACTAAGACCCGGTTCGAGTAACCTAGGTCGGGTAGGAGATGAACAAGGTCGGTGAAGGCGGTGTAGTAGTCGTCCACCGTCATTTTGTCTCCTTGCTTTAAACTGTCGAGCTCCAGGCGCTTTGCCTCTTGCACATGCACTGGGTAGTACTTGGCCCTAGCAATGCGTGTACTGTTCCCATCCAAACTCCGGGTCGGCCACTTTCTCGGCCCGTACAAGTTTCCACCAGTTTCTAGCCGAACCCTTCAAATACGCAGCAAGTCGGACCTTGGCATCAGCAGGAACGGCCAAGTCTCGTAGGCGGTCTCAAGCTCCGAGATATACGCCTCTAGTTTGGAAGGGTCGGTCTCCCCTTTGAAAGACGGGGGCCTCAAATCGGCCAACGCTTTCACCCAATTAGTCTCGCGTGGCTGTGGTGGTGGTGGTGGTTCAGGCTGATCCTGACCAACGGGCTGTTGTTGCCCTTGCTGCACTGCGGTTACTATTTGAGGTATCACTTGAGCTAGGGCGGCCGCCATTGCCTCTGCCATCATCTGAGCGGTAGGGTTCTCCCCTGGGTCTCCCAAACCACGCCCGCGGCCTCTTCCTGGTGGTCGCCCTGCCATCTGAATTTTTTACATGAAGCACATTAGTATTGTGCATACAAACTTATCGGGTCAAGTGTTTATAACGTCCTTTGGACGACAAGGTTTAAATTTCCTAACTCGGTATATTCCTAAGCTCGGTAATCGGTAATCAGAGCGATACTTCGCTCTGATACCACTTTTTGTAACACCCCATCCATAACCTTCACATTAATCAATAATCGCAGCGGAAATCATAAACTTAACCATATACCAAAAGGGCGGTGTTACACGCCGTTAGCCACCCACGTGGCTAACAAGGCTGTTACTTACAATGTATCGGTCTGATTACGAGAATGCCGAGCATAATTACAACCTTACAAAAATCACTTATCCAAAAGAATGACAATATACCGAGTGTAACTGTACAAAAATCACCAACTAGCTTTACATCCACCAAAATATAAGACCTCGAGTGTACAGACACTACTCGGGTTCAATATCCAAAAATAACAAAGTATCATCAATCTAGGACCTAAAGCCATTCTGCTTCCTCGATCCTCATCCTGCAATAAACATAGCCCCCAAAGGGGGTCAGCAACCTTTTGCTGGCATGGTTAACGTGCAGCCCGCTGACTACCGGGATACACGCAACTATTTGATGATAACATGGCGTTGATTTTAACATACAACATGCATATATTTAGTAAGAGTTATGCAGAACAATAACAACACATATAAGATGAAACATTCACTTTAGGAAACAACCAACATGGTTAGTCAACTTGTAAGCCTAGAGATGACTTCATCCTCATGTTAAGCTTAACACATATCACATTACTGTTTTGTTAGTCGAATGAACAACTTAACTTAAAGATGAGACGGGTGTAGTGACCCGACACATCAACACATAATTTCCCCCTAGCCCGAGTGGAAGTCAGGTAGGTAAGCTTTGGCTAAGCTAATGGGAGGTCGAATTCCCAAAAAGGAAAACTACCCTAACATAAGGAGAGAGCCGAATCTGATTCAGATGTCGACACCCATACATACACGCGTGACCGGAACGACCGGATTCCTCACTCCCCAGGTTAGCACTCGTTAGAAGTCCCACAATGGGAGCTTAACATATCTCACACAAGTAAGTGTTTAAGTCAGTTAGACATACAAGGGAAGCAAGGCACAATTCAGCAACAAATCACAACTAAACAACATAGCCGGGTTAGAACGTTCCTTAGGTTGGGAACGTTATTACCGGATACCGTTCTCTTACGTTCCTAGCTTTGGTTAATTAACAGTTAGCACGCATTCGAGGTTACCGGTATCGGTACGCACACGTCACATTAATAATAAGAACTGTAAACTCATTTCATGATTTAATCTTACAAGGTTGTAAACACACAGAAAAACACACACAAGCCGGTGTAAACCGGTAGGCAACAGACTGCAAGAAAACCATACCTTGGTCCTTGCCGCTCTAGTGTTCCACCGTACGTTGTTCCTAAACACGATTGATAACGTCGGTTAATTAATTTACTTAACTTCGAGCTTTACTAAGTATTTTACATGGTTATATGACATGTTTTAATGCCTAAACTTACCCTAGATTACCTTCATTATACCCCCTAGGGTTAACTACATTGTCATATTCTTTTCATTTTTTTTTGTAGGTTTTGGTCTGTCCGACCCACCAACTGGGTCGGACCCTTCCAGTAACCATCGGGTCTGAAACTTCTACCTTGTCCGACCCATGTCCGACTCAACCGTCTGGGTCGGACCATTACAGAAACATTACCGTCGTTTAATTCTCTCCCGTCCGACCCATGTCCGACCACGTGGTCGGACCATTACAGAAACATTCCGTCGTTTAATTCTCTCCCGTCCGACCCATGTCCGACTCAACCGTCTGGGTCGGACCATTACAGAAACATTACCGTCGTTTAATTCTCTCCCGTCCGACCCATGTCCGACTTAGCCATCTGGTCGGACCATTACAGAAGCCTTCACGGGTGACCAAACAGAGGCCGTCCGACCCAACTGTGGGTCGGACCCCTGCGTTGGACACCTCCAAAATCTGCCCAAAATTGTCAAATCTTTTTCCAAACTTCTCCACAAGTCTCCTAAGGTGTTCTAACATCATTAGGCACACTAAAGCCTTCATATATCCCCTTCCAAATTCATTTACAAGTTTATTTCTAAGTTCCTTAACTATTCTCTCAAAACACTAGTAGTTCACTAGTTTACTCCCACCTAGAAATGCATTTGAACCACTACATTCCTACACAAATTTTGACATGATCCCCCCATAATTTTACATGTTCCCACTCATCTTTTAACCCACTAAAACACTCCAACCATCAATTCATCCAAGGCACCAAAACCCACTTACAACTCACCATTTACACCACAATAGCCCTCAATATTCATAAACCTTACAAGATTGGCTCTTACGCCCTTAAACGACATCAAATTAAACACTGAATTTCCTCATACTATTAGCAACACCTGCATTTCACTGAACATTTATATTGCTCAAACATAAACACATTCATAGATCACACACTAGTCCAAGGTAAGTTAATTACCTTGGGTTTTCTTTCCAAGCTTTCCCTTTCTCTTTACTTCTTGTTCCACAATCGGTACTCAACGGGACAGATTGTTACACTAATGACCATGCCAAAATAATTACAATGAGTATGAAGGGTTCATGACTATTATTCCATTAACCCTAGAATCAATATTTGAAACATCATAAGAGGGAATTACCTTCTACTTCAAGATGAAGTTTTTGGTAATGGAATTTAGGCTAGCTCCAACACTTCTAAAGGATTGAACAAGCTAAAATGGAGAGAAAACAATGGTGTTTAGTACCCACCAAATCGGCCACCATAGGGGATAGGGAAATGAATGGGTTTTTGAGTTCTTTCTTACCTTAGAACAACAAGGAGATGTTTGGCTTCAAGAATATGAAGATTCCTCTTCAAAATGTGGTATACCCATGGAAATGAAGTATGGAGTTTTGAGATTTTAAAAGGTGGAAAATAATCCCCAAGATGAGAGGAGTATTTTGGTGTAAAAATTTCTTGATTTGGAGCTAGGATGAAGAAGTTACAAGAAGATGAAGTTGGGGTTGCTCTTTGGCTTGTGGAATCGCCATTATCGGAGCAAAATGAAGAAGGAAGGCTGGGGAAGAGGGGAACAAATCGTGGGACACAAGAGAATGAGGGAGAGAGAGTGTGAGAGAGGGTATGGTGTGAGAGAGGGAATAAAGTAAGTAGTACTTTTTGTTTTTTTGTTGTTTTTGTATTTTTTTGTGAGTAAAGTAGAATTAGATGGGTGAGTGAGAGGGGGCTCTCACGTGAGACACAAAAGAGGGGGGCCAAATTTTATTTTTGTTTTACAATGTGAGAGAGTGGCATTTGGTCATTAGCAGATAACACCCGTTAATTCCCGAACTGTCAGTTTTAACAGTTCGGGTCCGGTTTCCGGACTTTTGTTTTATTTATCTTTATGGTCCTAGACCTTGACTAATATTTAATTTTAGCCATATAATTGACCATAAATTTTTTTACTAGTCTTTTAACCCCGTTTAAAATTACCTTTCCCGGGTTTCTCGAAAAACGTGCTTTAAAGCTCGTTTTGCCTTTTTAATTCACTATTTGGATCTGTTTCCTTCGGGAATTTTTCCCACATGTTCTTAATGACTAAATAAGCCTTAAAAATATAATAATTATATAATTAACTAACATATTAAGGTTTGGGGTATTTCACTAATATGGTCCATGCATGTGTTGTGATTGGTTTTTGAAACAACCTTATTGGATGGTGTGTTCTGAATGAAGTACCTACATCTATTCGCATGATGTTTTCCTATCCTTCTGTGGTTCTCATTAGTAGCGGTACGAGAGCGTACCTTAGCTCTTTTAAGGGGGATATACTGACATACTCTTTCTTCGTCACCTCATCCAGATTATGCCATGTTTTGTTATTAGCAGAGTGAGAGGTGTATGTATGTGTTTTACATTATGACACAGTATGTGACTTTTGATTTTCGTCATGAAATGTCTTGGTATATTGGTATATCTTGGTTCGGTTTTGATTTTGAGTAATCTTGAGTGGAATATTGAAATGGAAATGGAAGGAAATAAAAGATTGGTTTGGTATGGAATTGCATTGGAATTATTGTTGTCTCAGCACACCCGAAGCGGTGTGAGTGCCTATTAGTTGATTTTTAAACTTCGAGGCGAAGTTTCTTTTAAAGGGGATATACTGAAATACCCCTAAATTAATTTAAATTAATTTAGGGGATAATACTATTTAATATTATATCATAGTATGGAATTGTGAATAATAAATCATTATATCCTTATATGGAATTATGAAAGTTAAATCATGGGATTTCTTCCATTTAATCCTAAAGAATACTATTAAATATTGGATTACTGTATATTATTATATAGTATTATGAATTTAATAATAAGATTTATAAGTCAATAAATCTTGGAAAAATTTCTAAACACTCCAAGTATATTATAAAGATTTTAGAAAGAGTTGGAACATTAATTTGAATCATAAAAGTCAATATAAAATCATGGAAACCATAAAGCTTATTAAGCCTTGCTAGGGTTGACTTTTTGAGAATGGTCAAACCAGCCCATGAAACCTATACCAATAAATAGGTTATGGAAAAACATGAAGATCGATAAAAAGAACGTCAAAAACGAATCATCCTAGCTAAAGTTATGATAAAATGAAGTTTAGAGCCAAAATTTTGAAAAGATGCTGATGTGGCAAGTCTGCTGACTCACCCGCGCGCCTCGGGATACGCGCCCAACACTTAGTCGATTTTTATCTCCTTGTTTTTCGCTAACCGATTTCAGATTTTGCCTTAACTTGTGACATCCATATCTCTCTCATCTTTTGGAATTTTTGAGTGCCGTCTTTTGCAAACTCTTCTCCTACAAGTGCTCTTTCCAACCATAACTCATACACAAACCAGTTCATCATACATCAGCCGGAAAATCGTTCCAAAGTAGCCTACCCGCAAAACCGTAACCAGTTTTCCAGAAAAAACAGTTGAGCAGGTAAACTTCGTCTCGCTATAACTTTTTCGATTCTCAGCCAAATTTCATTTTTTAGCTTGTTTTGAAGATCTCTCATACCTATACAACTTTCATGTTGATGACCAAAGCCAATTCCCAACCATTTGTAAGAACGAAGTGCCTAAAGATTGTGGTCCGACATCACATAAAATCATAGGAAAAACGTAAGGTAAACTCGTAACTTTCGGGTCAGTTTTCTTTCTGTATAATGCAAATTAGAGTGAGTTCTTGCTATCATTGTGTAGAGTTAAGTTTCCTCTTTAGATTAAGCCCAAGAACAAGTTCTAACTCGATCTGTACCAAAACTTATAGTGTTGTAAAGTTGGCTACTCAATCAGTTCGTAAAGGGGGAGTTTTTCCAGAAACCGAAATCAAATTCTTTCGATTCGTGCAATTCCGGTAAGTTTTCTTCAAATTCTTTCGACCTTGCTAATCTATATTGCATTGCCGGTCAAAACCATGTTCCAATTTCAGTTATTACACGTTAGGTTGAGAGAATTTGCTAGATTTGTAATCGGAAACCCGAACTAAACCCTAACCTCGAACCAGAATCGAAAACCACTGAATTCTACATGTTAGCTAGCGAATTTGGTATCATTAGAACCGGAATTGAATTTCGAAACCATAGAAACAAAAATCATCGAATTTGGTTCTGTTGATTTTGAGGAATTCGCAATTTAGTACTCGGGTAGTTCGCTGGGGTTGGGGATGAACTCGACACTCAGTGGCCGTCTGATCGTAAGTTTTAGAAACGGACGGCCGAGATTAGATCTGGGGAGTTTAAGTTAGTTATGAATTATAATATTTCCAGAATTAAACCCTAACTTGTTTAATTAATTTAAATACCTTCCCGAATGTATTTTGACAAAATCTAGTTTATTTTGATGTAAAGTAATATGGTTTTGGAGTTTTTAAACGTAAGTTATGATTTTTGCAAGTTACGGGTATTATGGAATTATTTGGTTAATTAAAAAAGATATTTTTATGAAATAAAAATTTTATAATATGTATAAAATGTTATAGTTACTGTATATTAAATTTGGGAATTTTTGGACAAGGGTAAATGGGTTTAAAAATTGTATTTATAAGGTTTTCATAAGTTATCTTATAATATAAGGTTTTTAATGTAACAAAGATTAAAGTATAGTTTAATAATAAACTTTTTAGGTTGGAAAATATGAGAAGGCTAAATTAACATCTAATAACAGTATGTTTATTTTGGGTATTAACTTTTAAGTGAAGTAACAATTGTTTACTTATATATATATATATACTTATATGAGAGAAATAAAATAGTAACTTAGGTTAAATCAAGGGATTAAATTAATCTTCATTTATAATAATTATATAGAATTGAAGTTAATATACTTAATTGGAACTAAGCAAAGTACTTTATTTTATAAACCATATATTGGATATAGATATGTGTAAAAGTTAATATAAATAATTAAATGCAATAAATCTACATAAAGAATGTCTTGAATAAATCCTAGTATATATATATAATAAATAAATAAAAGAAATAAAATACCTTATAGAAAATAGAATATGAAGGAATTAATAAGTTAAATTAAACCTATACATAATACTATTAAAAGAATATTATATGAGGTAGTATTGAATTGTGGTTATGAGATTAAGCTTAAAGAGTTATCTTGAATTTCTAAGATTTAAATAAACCATATTAAAATACATGTGTAATATTATTTGTCAAATACCAGAATGTAAAACTATAATTTGGTTGAGTAATTAATAAGTTAGGACTTAGGAATATTTGTAATTAGATTTTACACAAATCGAACTTACTATATAATTAATAAATAGATGAAATACTTTTACATCTAAATGTGAAGTGGATTAGTAAGTCTAGATTTAATCATTTCATAACATTTATTGTATTGAATAATAACTTTATGTTTTAAGATAAAATCATTAAAAGGATTAGATATAAAACTATATTAAAATATGATTGTGAAATTAATCTAAATAATAATCCTTGAGTTCCTAGAATTAGATGAGCCATATAAAATACACTTATAACATTAATTACCAACATTCAGAATGTGAGTTTATAAGTAAGTGATGTCATTAATAGTTAGGACTTATAAAAGGTTTATAAATAGTAATTAGATAATTAAAACCTTTGAGCCTTTAATTAGATGAAGCTAAGTTACATAAGAGATTATATTGATTTACCTTTTGACACTGGAAGTATTAATATGTCACTTGAATATAAGATATGAGGATTTTTCAGAATACACGATCCTATTAGATAATTTACAAATTCACTTATGAATTGGGGATTTAATTCTTAGATAAATTTTACCTTATGTCGAGATATAATGTTTATCCTAAAATACAATAAAGGAAATTAATTCATTAAGTTATTCCTTTGAAACCTTAAGTTTTGTAATTCCAAAACGTAATTAAGACATAAGTTTATTAAGATTTAGTACAAAAGGATTATATATAGTCTATGGAGGGAATGTGTGTAAAAATAAAACATTTAGGAAATTAAATGTAAGTAAGGATACATAAAAGGTTATCTTGAAACACCTTATTATATAGGTAATAATAAAGCAAATAATATACCTTGTGAATACTAAATCTAAGAGTTCGATAAATCTAAGTTAACTATAACATAGTTATTCGAGATGAGAAGCAATTTAACATCTTATGACAAGATTGTTAGATGGTTGTAATTAAAAGTCATTCTGAACTAAAGTTAAGATAATTGAGTTTAGTAGCTCAATTAAGTTATAATAAAATGCGTTTCACACACTATGATTCCAATATACAAGATGTAGATCTTAATTAAGTTAAGGGGAAGACTTAATCATAATGGATTATCTAGTAGATGTTGATAAAATAGATAATCATTACATTGTGAAATAATAGTATAGTATTCTAAGATGAATCCATCATAGGTCATAATACAATGTTTATTCTAAATTAAGAATAAAAGTATTGAGCTTTAGATTATTATTGAAATTCTAAGATTTGATTATATAATATGAAACACATTTATGATATTAAGGTCTTAAATGTGGGAATTACGGTTAAGTATTAGTAAAGTGGATTGAGTTGAACAATTAACAAGTGTTAATAAAATACATTCCTTGGTCTTACAACCTTGAGTTATACAACATTCTACGACAAGTCAAAGGTTATACATAACATTTAAGTGAGGGCTTAAAGACAATTGGGACTTAGAAATAAGAGTGAGGAGTTTATTTAAGCTTAACGTAGGCTACAAGTGATTGATGATAGACTACCTTTAATATTCTTCAGAGTACTGTTGATTGTTTGCGCAAGTTGACTAGAACTGCTACAGCGTTACCCAGGTACGATTTCTCGTACTCCGATACTTTTGCTGATTGACTTATGAGACGTTTTCGAAAGACTCTAACTGAGTTTAAAGGAATTTCAAAAGGAAACTGTTGTGTGGCTAACTCAGCTTGATGTGACTAACTGTGCCTTGAATGTGAAACTTTCGTGGTTATGGGTTCCTTCTGTTTGGTTGTTTCATTAGACAATAACTGCCTAGGGTTTACGCTTCTGCACTCTGTAGGACTGAGTGTTTTGGTATCGCTCTGGGTAGTTAGTGATCTAGTGGAAATATGGAAAAGGACAACTTGGTAATTCTTCCTTTATCTCTGGATATTGTTTCATCCATGAGCTGAGTCTTTTGTTGGGACGTGCACGCGTCTTCATTGGTAACAGCAGGGGGCTGTATATCCCTCGTCCACAAGGACATTTATATTTGACAGCAGGGGGCTGTATATCCCTCGTCCACAAGGACATTTATATTTGACAGCAGGGGGTTGTATATCCCTCGTCCACTAGGACATTTAAATCTGACAGCAGGGGGCTGTATATCCCTCGTCCATATGGACATTTATATCTGGCGGTGGGGGCCATCTCTCCCAATTGGTGTTATTCCACTCTTGAGTTGTTTGGTTCTTGGATCTCTTCTTTCATTCCTAGTCCTTGTGACTACTTGGGTCTCTCTACTCCTAACTGGAATTGGTTCTAACTAAAGCTTTGGATGTTCACTAATTCATGGTGTGACTTTTGATTGACTAACTTTACCTTTCTGTTATTTACCTCTAACCTTACCCTGTTATCAGTGATTTGGTGATTTTAAGTGCGTTATTCCTCTGTTTTGTTTTAAGTTGTTTGACTTCTAGTTATTGCTTATTTAAGAGATATGTTTAAAGGTTTTGTTTTGGAGAATCGTACCAGTTCCATTCCAGGGAACTGACTCACCCCTCCCGGGGTGGGCTGCTTGGTTTTATCTTGCAGGTACGAGTTATTATACAGGTGACCATGAAGAGAATGAGTGATTGGGATGGGATTAGGTTTTGTGGAGAGTTTATGTGTTTTATTTTTGTTATGTTTCCTCGAGGTTCAGACCGTAGCTTTTGTAATTTATTAAATGTAATTGGTGAGGTTTTGTGCCAGGTGTTTGGAACCCGATGATCTGTAAACGCCATAGTCTTTTATTTTCCGCTGCATATTTGTTTAATAGGGGCGTTACAATCTTAAAGCTTTAAGGCACATTTTTAGGGTTTAGAAAATGCATTACCTTGCAAGTATGTATAAGGAGTGTAGAATAGCAACAAGAGCAGGATTTCCACTCTCCAAAAGAAGCCAAAATAGGCTGGGCAAACAAGGAATAGAATTTCAAGACTTGGAAATTTATATTTTACAAATGAGAGTCAAAATGTTAGTTTTTTAGAATTTCTTTTTGCTTTAGACCAACAAGGTGAAGGAGAGGCTTCTAATGGTGGTCTTTGTCTTCAAAACCAAGAACACCCATGGAGATGAAAGTGCTTGTTTTCGGATTTGGAAAAGAGAGGGATGTTCTCCTTAATGAGAGGAAGACAATGGTACAATTTTTGTGATTTTTGGTGGAGATTTGAGCAGTTAACAAGAGGAGAGAAGATGAGGTTGGTGTGGTGGTGTGCAAATCGCCATGGCTGGAATGGGGAAGAAGAAGAAAAATTCAAAGAAAGAATGGAGGTGCAGTACGTGGAGTGTGGGGAAATAGAGGAGAGAGGGAGCAAACTTGCTTTTGACTTACTTTAAGCTTTGTCCTTTAGCAAATTAGAAACAATTAAAATGAGAGAGGGGGACAAGAGGCTGCGGGCTCACACACAGCCCTCTTATGGGTTTTGAAATTTTATTTGCAATAGTGGACACACTAGTTTGGTTTATTTACACTCTCACCCCACAACTTCCCGTTTTTACAGTTTTTACTATTTTCTCATTTAATTGGTTTTATTGGTCCTAGACCTTCACTAATGTTTATTAATGACTATTTGGTTGACCAAAATTATTACGAGTCTATTTGACCCGCTTAAAGTCGCGTTTTCCCGGTTTCCTCGAAAAACGTGCTTTAAGGTACGTTTGTGCTTTTAATCCGTTTTAAGGATCCGTTTTCTTCGGGATTTGTTCCCTCATGATTATTTAGACATAATTAAGCTTCTAAAATACTTATTAGCCTAATTAATCACTATTTTTAATTATGGGGTATTTCATTTCTATTTTCCCTTGAGTTTTCTCCTTCGCGACTTCCTTCTTCTCTTTCGACCAGGAACAGAGTAGATGTCCCTGTCCATCATGTTTTGAGTTCGAAAATGGCGTTTGACAATTTCCCCATTACTACTTTATCAGTGAACTCGGACTGGCTATGGCCAAATGGTAAAGAGGTTACAGTTTCCCAGAGCCCTACTCCAAAGATTATACCGGCCTCTATGCCTTGTTCGTCGACAATTTCTGAATTTAGCATATCTGCGTTTTTTATATCATTCTTTTATGCCTGGAACCGAATCAAATACGGGTCTCTGGATTCTCTAACTTGTATACAGAAATAAGATGAAAATGCTTGGTTTCTCTTCTTGTTTTGTATCGCGTTTATGTATAGTATTGTGGATTTTTTTTCTGGTGGCCAAATGAACTGCAATGAGGTTGAACTCAGAACTTCTGAACCAGAAGCCGGTTTCGTAACTCACTAACTCCCTTCTGTTAGTTATGGTTCAAAGAAATATCTATTTTAATTTTATGTATCTCGTTCTATTTTGTTATTCTTGCTCTCGTTTCCTTTCCTGCAATTAGCTCATCGATTGAATTTGAAGAGGAATGTCATGGGTGTTCTCGATTCCATCAGAGAAAAACTTATGTTTTTGTCGGTTGTTCTCTCTATGCACCATGTTCTTTGCCTGTTTGTGTTTTTCACCAAGGGAGCCCCGTTGTTGTGATGATCACATAAACGATGGGATACATCTTAGTCTTCACTTCCGCTCGCAAAATATCTTTGTGGTTGTCTGGACTGTTATGAGCCATTGAAGTCCTCAGGCATGGCTAGAAGTTGAGATGCAGGCTTGGTTTCGCGCGTGTTTGTTTTGCTATCGAGATGGCATTTTCTGGGTGCGTGGCTCTGTTTGTATTGTATCTGGGTTTAGAATGAATCGAGCAGGAGCTCCTTAGCTCCGACTGCTTATTTGTTCTTCCTCTCTTGGATCAACCCTTTCATTTTTCATTCACGATTTATAATTGTAGACACCAAAAATTCTCACCCCATAAAGAAAATCCCAAAAAATAAATGGAATAAGAGGGTCGTCACCTTCCTTTTCGAAACTTGTTCATGTGTGTACCAAAATGAAACTGTCATTTGATGACAAATGTTCTAAATCAATTTTCAAAACATTCGTTTTCAAACCTATCCCTTTTTGTTATTTTCTTATTTTACCATTTTATTTTATTTTATTATTTCATGTTAGCCAGCTCGGTATTATCCGCTTATTTATTTATTTGCCTATTCGTTTCTTTTTGGTTCATGCTATTTCGTTACCAGTTTATTTTGTCTCATTCATTTCACTATTACCTTTACTCGCATTTTCTTTATTAGTAGTTGCTTTATTTTCTCTTTATCATTATTATTTTTAGATTTATTTTCATCATTTTATGTACATTCTTACTATTATATTCCATACGAGTATATATCGTTTTGTTGCTAATTCGACTAAACTTCCTTCTATTTCATTTTATTTTATTACTTGTTTATTCTACCCTTCTTTCCATCACACGTACATATGTAATTCAATTTCCTTTTTTTTCGGACATTCATTTGTATTTTATCATGCTAGTACTATTTCATTATTTCATGTACTTATCATTATGATATTTCGCCTTTTTTATATATCTTCATTATGTTTTGTATTCTGTTATTTACGTTTCATAATTTCATCATTCATACGAAGACAATTCAATTTGTTGATAAAACTCCTTCGTCTTATTCTGTGTTTTTTTTAAAACAATAGTGTATTCTTTGGGTTCGGGTTAGAACTTTGTTATTATTCCTCATGTTCTTATAACAAGTTTTTTTTCATTAGCTAAGCTTGTTAGTGCAAATGTGAAAGCTGCTACAGGCTCTGAATTCCAATCCAGACGGAGACACGCTTGGTGGCCTATCTCCCGTTTTTTTATCTCCTCGGTCAAACCTAACAGCAAGTTTGGTCAAACTTGTCAAAAGCCCAACCTGCTCCAAGACCGAATATGCCCATCCTGCCAATTCAGTTCCAACCTTCTCATTTTTATTCGCGTCCAATAAAGCCCAGAAGATAAAGCAAACTTTTGACTCTGTTTGGATTCCAAATCTGCCGACACATGTCTTTTGATAAAACCCTACTCTTCTACTATAAAAACAAAAGAAAACCTACAGTAGAAGGTAGTCAAGCAGTAGCCGCACAAATCCCACAGTTGTCTCATTTTTTCCTAACTTATTTGTTCTTCTCCGACCATCAACAACCTTCGTTATTCTCCCAGTCATTCCCATCTTCTACCTTCAGTTTTATCATTCGAAAGCAAAAAAAGAGCAGCTGAGACAATACTCACTTACAGACAGCAGCCGATACCCACGATTCACGCTTATGCTTAAAATCTTCTTGTACTCCGACTTGGGAAAACTTGAAACCAGAAGCAATTTCTTCATCGGGACTCCTCTCCATCATCGACACTACACCATTACCGCAAGATTTTACTCCACCTCAACAACCTCCCTCACTTGCTAACACCGCCTCCTTCTCCTCATTAACGATAATTTTGCATTTCACTGGCAAACAAAGAGTATAGATGCTCTTCCTCCATCTCCATTATTCCCACCAGGCGAACGAAGAACAATATGCTATGTTCTCTTTATTCTCTTCAACACGGTGACTTTGTAACCTACCCGGCGAACCAAGAGCAGTCTGCTCCACTCCCTTCATTCTCTTCAGCACGGTAACTTGCAACCCAAAAAAAACTGACGAATGAGCTCCTCCATCCTCATTATCTTCTTCATAGTAAGTTCCATCTTCGTTCCTTTCATGCGTACGAGGAACGTATGAACTTGAAGCCATCTCCATTATCTTCACTGGCAAACAAGGAATGTACGTGCTCCGCATAATTCCATTCTCTTCATCCGACGAATGAAAGAATAAGGAACCGGCGAGCTTGCAATCCAAGCTGACCAACGAGAGGAGTACAAGCACACGAGCTCCGGCCTTCTTCATTTTCTTAAACTGGCGAACAAGGGGTAGGCAGGCTCTGGGTTTCTTCATTCTCTTCAACTAGCAAACACATAACATATGAGCTCTGTATTTTGTTCATCGTTTTCCTCACGGTAATTTTACTCACCCAACTGAACAAACAAGGAACACACATCCCTGTTCTCCGTTCATCTTTTCCTCAGAGTAATTTTACTCACCCTCTCATTCTGTTCCTTCTCGTGAATTTTCTACTGCAAACAAACGAGGAACAAATCTGTTATGTACCTCTCATTCTCTTCAACTGGTGGAATAAGGGGCGAGCTCTGTGCCACCTTCGTTTCCTCTCCTCACTCAAGGCATATTACCAACCCAACAGCCGACGAACAAGGATATGCAAGCCCTCCATCCTCTTCACTCCCGGTACCTTGCGAGTCGCGATCCAACTCATGAACTGGAAACGCTCATACTCCTTGCACCTTCATTCACTAGCATAATTGGTGAGCAGGGAACATATATGCACCGTTGCTTTCCCCATTCCTACACTCTCAGTTAATCTACAAGATTGACGAACACGGAGCTTACGTACTACAACCCCACTCATTCTCTGTACTCTGGGTAATTTTGCACACCCAACTGGCGAAAAGGGAATAAGAGGCTCTGCGCTCTTCTTCCTCTTTACAGACGGTAATTTTGCAACCAACTCGCGAGCAAGGAGGTACATGCTCTGCGCCTGTTTCACTTCTTCACCGACGACAATTTTGCAACCAACTGGCGAGCAAGGAGGTACATGCTCTGCGCCTGTTTCACTTCTTCACCGACGACAATTTCCGCAACCTAACTGGTGACCAGGGAAGTGTATGCTCTGCGCCTGTTTCATTTCTTCACCGATGGTAATTTTGGCAACCAACTGGCGAACAAGGGAGATACATGCTCTACCGCCTTTCCTTTTCCGTGCTCCGCCTCTTCGTCATTTCTTCAGTCACGGTGAATGTGCAAACCCAACTGCTTGTTTGTGAAGTCCCAGTGGTTCTCCTCTCCGGTATTTACTTTTAAACGATTTGTTCAAAACATGATATACTGAATTGATTATTATTGGTTTGTTTCAGATTTCACTGCTAATCTTATTAATTTTGTTACCTGGCGAAAAACTAAACAAAAAGGGGTCATGATATCCGATTTTGCGAATAGAACTTTTGACAAGTAGGGAAAGCGAGCAAGAAAAAGATGGGATTAGTTTTTTTAATGTGTTTGTTATTCGTTTTATTGTTCGTGTTTTTTTTTTAGCAACATGGATTTTGGATCCACCTTTTTAGGCTTTAATAACTTTTTTTTTATGTTGCCATTTTGTTTGAGTAATTACTCTTATAGATTACTGATAGGCTTAGTTACTTGTATTCGAATTCCGTTCATGTACAAACTCAGCTCAGATTTTGTTAATTTGTGATCGAATTTTATTCGTTCAATCTTGTTGTGTATGAATTGTTATTCTAGTTTGTTTGACTTATCCATTTATTTTGTCTTATAATTTGTTGAGTTGGGCCTTTTGGGTTGCTGCAAACCCTCAGCCCAAACTTCAATCTCATCCCGGGCCCAACTCATTGCTAGCCAAACCGGGCTAGAACAGGTGGCCATAGAATAGCTTTTAGACTTACCCATTGGTTTATGGACATTTCAAGTCCAACTTAGAAAAACTTCTAGGTCCGGGGATGTTTCTCACTCAAACGGGCCGTAGAGTCTGGTCGGTGGGAATGCCCTTCCTTTATAAAATTTTCCAAACAATCCGTAACTGTCAGAATAAAACTCACATCCATGATTCGTTTCAATCAATAAAATCCATTCGAAAACCTAAAATTCAATTCCAAAATCAACTCGATTTCAATTCCAAAATAAAACCATTCCAATTCCAAAATCATCCCTGATTCAAATATTTAGAAAAATCAAATCAATTCGATAAAAATTCATTCATTTCCAATCCGATTCAAAATTCATTCATTCCCAATTCCGTAAAATTCATTCAGTTTCCAATTCAATTCAAATTCATTCAATTCAATCATTTTAACTTCGAAAGTCATTTCCAAAAAAAAAAATCAATTCAATATCTTCTCTAAATTTCAAACCACATAAATTCCAAGCCCAACCCAATTTCGCTTCAAAAATAAGCCCGGCCCAAATCCCCTTCAAATCCAAATCAACACAATTTCAAATAAACCAATTTCAAGCCCAAAGCCAATTTCAAGGCCCAACCCTGAAGACCATTTTGGGAACCAAATCCGGTCCACATTTCAAGGCCCATATCCATTCGGCTCAAACCAATTCAATTTCAAAATCAATTCAATTTGAGGCCCAAAGTCTAGATGGGGCTCAAAAGCCAAACAAGGCCCACTCGGCCCAATCAAAAATCCGTCTCAGCCCAAATCAATAAGGCCCAAAAATCAAAAGCACAATTCCCACATTTTGCCCAAATCAATTCCATTCAGCACAAATTCAACTCGACTTGTTCCAATTCGATTCAAAACTTCATTCAATTTCAATTCATTCAAAATTCATTTCACTCCTAGTTCATTCAAAACCTTATTCAATTCCAAATTCATTCAAATTCGATTCCAAATCCATTCGAATCCAATTTCAATTCAACTTCAATTTCAATTCAAATCAAAATTCATTCAACTCCAATTCAATTTCAATTCCATTCCAATCTCCCATACACTCTAAATGTCTCACAGACCCGAGCGTCTCACAGACTTTGTCATCCCAATGATTCGATTGTCTCACAGACCTGAGCGTCTCACAGACCCGAGCGTCTCACAGATCGAGCGTCTCACAGACTTCGACATCTCAAGGTTTCAAACGTCTCACAGACCCGAGCGTCTCACAGACTAGCATCCCAAACCCGAAACTTCTCAAAACTCCAAACCTTTCTAAATCTCAAACACCTCAAATATCTTCAAACTCCACAAACATCAAAACTTTCAAAACCCCAAAGGCCGTGAACTACGTAAGGTCTGATCTCAACAGGGAGTTGAGTACGTAGGCAGCCCATCTCGGGTGCGACCCCACTCTAAACAAAAAAACATTTTCCCCTTCTGAGGTGGCTTTCATATCTCTCAAAACACTCAAACCTTCGTCGGCTCCCATGAACTTCAAACCATCAAACTCTAAGCCTCGTTCATTCACTCAACCTCAGACTTTTCATAAATCTTCATTCTATACTCATCCGAATTCACCAATTCTTCCTCTTAGCGCTAGCTTGGCAGAAAAGCTCGCCTCATCCACTCTCTCTCTTCTCATCCTAATCATATCCTTGGCTTTTAAATGAATCTCTCTAAAAAGGTTTTGAAAGAAGGCAATCCCGACAATTGGAGACCGATGTTTCCTCGGGCACCAATCCGAAGTCGTGGTCGTTGCCACTTCTAAGGGGTGTAACCCAGTACGAACCCACACAGAATCTCTGGTATGATCAGATAAGTCCTATCCATAGGCAACAAATTCAGAGTCAACTAACGGTTCTTAGAACCTTCATTCCCTTCCTTCCTAGTATCTTAGGTCAAACTAGGTGGCGACTCTAGTCAATTTCCGCCCTTAGGGCATAAGTCCGCGTGGAGCCCATTGAGAGCGGGTGTAGTGCACACTTGCACTTCCCTTTATGCTTTCTGGGAAAGACGGACGATTTAGTAGGTATTTGAGGGATGCCAAGAATAACGGGTTTTCACCCTCCACAGAATGGCAATTTCTAGGATCTAGACTTCTCAGTCAGATCATATTTAGATAGGCCCCCCTCATACCGAAAAATCACCCTCCACAATAATGTATAGTTTCTTTATGATTATACTTGCTGCCTAATTGGGTTTGTTTTGTTTGTGCTTCATTGGCTATTTGCAGCAATTTTCAGCCTTCAGAATCGGTATTTGTCCCTAAACTATTGACCTCTCGAATAACATATTTTGTTTGAGACATATCTTGGATCAACTGGTGACGCTGAGGCGCTACCGCTTGATATTTTTCTGCACAGTTGCAAACTTACATCTCCATGTTTACGTACTGTTTATGTAACTTGTCATCATATGCAGGGGCAGAGCGAGAAAAAATTTCTAAGGGTGGCTAGAATTATTTTAATAATATTAATAAGTATTTTAAAATTAATTTAATTTTTTAATTAATATAATATTTCAATATATATAATTATATTTTCAAATATGATATTTGATATATAGTTCGACATAAAAATTACATTAAAACTGAAATATATAAATTAATAAATAAAAAAGTTTGTTTTATCTTTTTTATTTCTCGTTTAAAACACAAGTATACAAAATTACAAGTTAATGTCAATAATATAGAACAATACTTCTTCTAAAAATTATTTTGAGTAATAATATTATTTTAATTTACAAAATCTATAATAAAAAACTAAAAACACTTGTATTATGGATAGTAGGGGTGCATGATTACTAAGACTGACATCATAATAAGATTTACTTTAGATTGTGTTGCTAAAATAAAAATATTAAGAGTGTTTTTATCTATTGTAGACTAAATATGATTTTTTACAATATAATTCTAGAACAAATATTACATATTAATAGGAATCAAATTGATAACTAATATAATTTAGTAATATCATAGTGATATTTTACAAAATATTATGGGGGCGGACAAATATCTAATAACATAAATAAACTATATAACAAAAAAACTAATACTAATTTCAGCATGTACCCGAGCGAGTTGGGGGGGCCGAACACCCACACCCCCTTGTCTCCGCTCTGATCATATGTTGTACTTCTGATTCTGAAATGGGTTCATCTGCTCTTAGCTTCTTCTCTTTTTCTCTCTTTCTTTACTTTGCAAAGCACACCAGTTTGATAAGTAAGCAAGCTTTTGCTTCTTCCTATTTTTATAACTCACGCTTAGCAATAATCAGAAAGAGAGTTGAAAAAAATGAATTAGCATCCTGGGAATAGAACACATTTGTTTGTTGATTGTGTATATCAGGCAAGAGATTTTCCTTCTTGTGCTCACAAAGATCCACCACTAAATCGATGTGTTTGTTGCTATATCATCCCCTCGAACTCCCCTCACCTTGTCCTTTTTTTACTGCTGCCTAGCTGATTATGCTAAATTTAATCCGCATGCTTGTTTTGTGGGTGTGTTATATTCTGCAGGGAACATTCCATCATCCTCCCTGGTACACCATTTCTAACTTAAGAGATTCTGTTATTATTTGAATGGGGACTCTTCTGTGGCTTATCTAACTGGAATGCCTTGATTAAATGTTAGGCTTGTATGCAATCAGTACCTATCTTACCTCTGTCTATGTTCTGTTTTTGCACACATTCTACCTCTATTCATGACTGTGATTTATCTTGCTGAAAGTCTTCAGTTAAGCGAGGGGTACATCTGGTTTTGAATTATAACTGGCTTCAGATTAGGCTTCAGAAAAATGACCCATGATCTTCTGTTAGTACATTCAACCGAGGCATGATAATAAAACTGGTTAGCACCTAAATTTAGGAATGACCAAAAAAATGAAACGAAGGGGTTTAGCAACTTGTTTTCGGATAGCATCTATTGGGACCCTCGTTTGGTCATCAGAGGAATAAAACAGCAAAGTTTGGCCAGTAATTTGTCATGATATGCTCTCGGTTATCAATTTGGTTTGCTAATCACTTTGATTTGTTTGATTCATTCTTGTATATTTTGTTTTGGCTCTCTTTCATTGTAATTTATCATTTCAATCCTATTATATTCTAACTAAGCCCTAGATAGCCCTCTAGGTCACCCATTTTTTGTGTTCACGTCTTGGAAGGTACCTCACAACTAGCTTATTTCTGATTTGCTTTGTGGGGAACAATATCTTCCAGACTTTGAGGATCTAAGTTAAGACTTTGAGGATCTATGTTAAGCCTTGAAGGTACCCCACAACTAGCTTATTTCTGATTTGCTTTGTTCCTCACAATACCTTCCAAACTTTTAAAGCCTATCCCAAACCATCCTTAATTTCATTAAAAAAAACTTTACCAAAAAAAAGAGAATAAATTCAAATCCAAATTCCAATTCAATTTCAATCTGGCCTAAAATAACAATCTGGCCCAAAAGCCCCTCAGGCCCAAACTCAAATCTCAACATTCACCCAGCAAGTCCAAAATCAGTCACAAGCCCAAAACATCCCAATAAATCATTTCAATTCCTCTCTACTTTCAAATCAGCCCATCTTTACTTCCAAAAATCAATCCAATTGTGAAGGCCATTTCAGCCTAAAATTCAAATCAAGCCAAAAATACAAGTCTCCTCAACAAATCAGACCCAAGGCCAAAAGTTTAAATTGGGCTCAAAATCCAAATTCTAAAGCCCATTTTGACCCCAAAACCCAAAATCAGGCCCAATTTGGCCCAAAAACCCAAAATTAGGCCCAATTTGGCCCAAAAACCCAAATAAGGCCAAATCCGGCCCAAGACCCCGAACAAGGTCCAATTTAGCCTAAAGGTCTTACCGATCCAAAAACCCAATCTTTGACCTGGTCCAACTTTGACCTTGCCCCAACCTTGACCAACTTAACTTTGACTTGGTCCAACTTTGACTCGGCTCGTTCTTCAACCCCAAATTCAATTTAACCCAATTCAAACCCAACTCATTTTCAATTCAAACCCAAATTCAATTCATCCAATTCACCCTCAACTTGTAAATCCACTCCAAACTTCTTAAATCCAAAAACACTACTTCATTGGTTCCAAAACCTATTCAAAATTCAAAACTCTTTTATTTTTCATCACAATTTTAAAACTCAAAGAAACCATTTTGTGGAATTTTAAAGGAAAAAACTCTTCTCACATAACAGAAAACTCTTCTCACACACGCAGAAAGTTCTTCTCACATATACAGAAAGTTTTCTCTTAAAACATTTCTCAAAATCAGTGTTCCTTTACAGAGAATTCTGAACAACTTCAAAAGTTTTCTAAGTTAGTTTTTAAATCCAAAATAAACCGTTTTTGGGGAACAAGAAATGTCTAACTCCTTCAAAACATTTCCTTCCTGGTTAGACATCACTTGTCTCCCTTTCCAAAACAATCCGAGCGGGGCACTGGGGTCGTCACATCCCTTGTCGCAGTCTGGATTTCTTTAGGCGGGGCATTAGGGTGACAAACCTCCCCTAACTGCAGCCTAAATTTTTACGAGGCGGGGTGCTAGGGATGTGACTGCCTTCCTAGTTGCAGCCGGGATTTCAGAATTGTCTAACTCACTTCTACTCGATTTCAATGTTTTCGGTTTTCAACGTTTTAAAACCCAGGAGTTAGAGACGTTATTAGGGATTGACCAAGGGCATCTCATTCATGATGTTTCTCTCTAAATCCTATTTTTTGACATAAATACATTGCCCCATCTTTCGAGCCTAGACACTTACCATTAATTAAGTGTCGCGCTCGAGGGGTGCATAGGGTGTTCCCTCGGGATCACCCGCCCTTTCACAACAAAATGATTTTCCTCAACCATTTTTGAACCTCAAACCCGAAATACCCGGGGATCTCTATTCAAACTCCAATTGCCTCACACATACTCAAATCATCATTCAAACTCCAAATCACTTCATACTCAAATCATTATTCAAATTCCAAATCACCTCAAACTCAAATCATCTCCCAAATTCCGACTCCTCTCTAACTTCTAATGTCTCATAGGCCCGAGCGCCTTACAGGCTCGAACATCTCGATCTCTCCACAATCTTAAGATTTCAAACATCTCATAGGCCCGAGCGTCTCACAGACTTCGAGATCTCATTTTTCCCACCACTTGAACATCCTAAATGTCTCATAGACCCGAGCGTCTCACAGACTAACCTCTCAAACTTCTTGAAACTTCAAACATCTCAAAAAATCCCAAAACCCCTGAACTACGTAAGGTCTGATCTCAACAGGGAGTTTAATTTATTTGAATAATTTTTTAATCTATAGATATAATATAACTATTTGAATCTATAACACATTATTGGATTTTATGATTAATAACTTAATTATATAAAAAAAATATATAATATATCAAAATTCTTATTGTCATAGATTGTAGAGTAAACTTATATTTGATTACTTCAAAATTGTTAAATGTATTCCATACATAGTTACTTTATGTAAGTTTAATGGATATTCCAAATCTATATACCACTAACCAAACAAAAACATAAGAATAATATCTAATGACACCGGACAAAATCTATGTTAAATCGTAAATCCCAAAAATTAACTAAGCCAACTAGCCCGCTACCAAACACGTTGTGTGTGTATGATATAAATTGATTAAAAGAATTCGAAAGTAAAATATAAAAGATAATAAAGGTCTGTTACGGCACGGACAACTTAAAGAATATCCCATAGACTAGCCCAAAGTGTTTGTACACAGTCTATATGTAATAAGGCTCAAGTTATACTTTTACCCTACTTCTATTATTCGTAATCAGTGGCTGACCTTGAAACGAAAATCTGTGGGGGGATTGTTGAAAATGCTACTCCGTTGAAAACTGGGAATGGAATAAAGACCATACAATTGCTTTCCATTGGTCGTTATCATCTAAAAATAATACATAATAATGTTATTGTTAATAATTCATCACCCAAAATTATCTAATTTCTTGTCTATTTTTTCTATATATAGACATATATATTTTAAACAAATCAAAACCTGTGGGGACATGTGCCCCCACAGGTTACTATTTAAGTGGGTCCGCTACTATCTGTAATACAATCATCAATACAACAGTGCCATAAATTCTTCTTTTATTTTCACCGCATTCATGACATCAATATATGGTATCAGAGCTTTAATGGAAAACACCAGCTACTAGTTTTCTTTTCTTTTCTCTTGCTGCTTCTTCATGGTGAATTTATTTCCACTAGGTTCGATGAGCAATGAATCGGCCTCTCCAGAGACGGCGAATAATACCACCACCGCCCTGCATCAGCTCCCCCACAACAATACACATTTAGTGTTATCAGCCGCCACAATTCTAATTAAGCTACAACAAGAGAACTTCAGAATTTAGAAGGGTATGATTCTCACCCTTCTTTGGGGCCTTGATCTGTATAAGTATGTCGATGGCACATTTCCTTGTCTAACTCACTAGTACAAAAAACGCCTATCTCGGCCCCCATATTTCGGCGATTGTTAGCCCCGAAAACTTCTTTGTGTAAAAAAAAGACACGTATTTCAGCGGTTCTTAGGTAAGAACCGCCAAAATAGGGTCGTCGATTATTGTGTGTAAAAAAGACACCTATTTCCACGGTTTTTAGCTAGGGACAGCCGAAATAGGGTCGTTGATTATTGTGTGTAAAAAAAGACACCTATTTCGGCGGTTCTTAGCTAGGAACCACCGAAATAGAGTCGTCCCGGTTCAATTTTTCACATTCCCGGTTTTTTTAGTTTATTGTGGTGGTTCCTAGCTAAGAACCGTTGAAATAGATGAAATTTTATAAATATCACGCCCGCCTCCGCCTTCTTTTTCTGACGCTTCCTCTCTCTCTCTCTCTCTTCATGCTCTTCATGTCTGCGCCTCCACCTCCCCCTTCATTCTCTTCTTATGTCTACGCCTAAGGAGTGATTAATCACTTCAACTGCTGCATCTCGCTCACAAGATTGAAGACGGGGCTGCTGTTCATTCCAAACCGGTAATATACTCGAACTTATCTTATTCTCTCAGGTGAACAATGAATGCATACATGCTGTGTGCGTTTTCATTGTCTTCTTTGTGTATGTGAATATATTCATTCTCTTCACTGTAGGTAATTTTGCAACTGGAGAACAAGGAACATGCTATGCGCGTATCTCTTCGTGCGCCTTAACTGACGAACAATGAACATGCTCTGCGCCTCACGGTAATTTTTCAACCCGAACTAGCGAACAAGGAACATTCTCTGCACGGCTCTCTTCACTCATGGTAATTTTGCAATTGGAGAACAAGGAACATGCTCTGCGCGCCTCTCTTATGTGCGTCTCTCTAAGGTTAATAGAATCACGATCCAGATCGTAGGATCGTACGATCCTACGATCCCACCTCATAATTACGATTCGGATCGGTGCTAGACTCAGAATTTGGTAGGATCGGGTAGGATCGGTGGGATCGTTCAGAATCGCGATCCAGCACCGATCCCACCATCTTACATTTTATAACATAAAAATATATTAAAAAACATAAAATGAACTTTATCTTATTTACTGATATCACCTTACGTCCTCACCTAATGACTTAACTCGCATTTCCAAAATTATAACCCTAACATCTTCAATCTTCCTCATCATTCAACCACAGCAGCTTCAATCCTCTTCATTCAACCACCAAAGTGAACATCAACTTCAATCCTCTTCAGTGTACTAGCAAAACGAAGCAGCACAATAGCTTCAATCCTTTTCGTTCAACTAGCAAAGTGAACAGCTACACAACAACTTTAATCCAAAATCGAACAGCAGCACTTCAGCTTCAATCTTCCTCTTCATTCAACCAGAAAACAGCAGCAAACAACAACATGACAGCGAACAATTGGTTTCTTTTTAACAACTGTTTTTTTATCAAACTAAATTTTAATCAATATCTAGCTTATTACCATGGCATAATTGACCATAATCAATTTGGCTACTATCTCATTATAATTTAGTGTTGCTGCTACAGTTTAATGGTTCAGTTTTTTTTTACTATCATGATGCAAAGACACTAGTGTTACAACTGTGTGTCAATCGTAGTGGCAAAATACTGGATTGAAATGCTTATTTGAAATCTCATAAAGCTAGTGGTTAGTAAAATTACTTAATTATTTTATTATCTTCTAGTATAGAGCATATTGTGGGACTTTTAAGTTTTGAAGCTGGCAAGCAGCAATGTCAAATTCTGGTTGGAGCTGGACCTAGAGGTTGTGTTGTAGGTAGAAGAAAAATTGCTCCTAGTAATAGATCAGATCCAGGATGGGAACAAGGTAATGAGGTTGATTGTGCTACTGAAAAAGTAAAGTGCATGTACATGTATTGCAACATTGTGTGTAGGGGGTATTTATAGGCGGAAACATCATCTCGTTGGCACCAACATAGATGTTGAAGCATGTTTGACACTACCAGCTGATTGATATTTTTCAGATATAACATTTTTTTGTTTAAGAACTAAATTATGGGATTTGTGATTTCACATGCTAATATTTTGTTGTTGTAAGATTATTATCTTACTTATCGATTGCTTAAGATGATAAAACTATATGTTATCTTTGTTCATGGTTTATTTGCTGTAAAATTTTATATGATTTTTAGGTTGGCTCATGCTTTTTCTTATTGAAGTTTCATAATATGCAAGATTACATGAACTACGAAATTATATTTATCAAATTCCCACGATCCGATACTAGGGGTCCATTGCGATCCTACAGTAGGATCGTGATCCTGAAAACATTGCGCCTCTCACAGTAATTTTACAACCCTAACTGGCAAACAACAAACATCTCTCTACGCCTCACTGTAATTTTGCAACCCTAACTGGCGAGGTTAAAGATAGGGCAACGGTAACAATTGTTATATTTAAATTACACCTATTTCGGCAGTTGTTCAACCGACGAAATAGGATCGCACACCTATTTCGGCGGCGTCCCATTCCGGCGGTTCAGAACCGCCGAAAGAGGCCCAAAACAACCGCCGAAATAGGCCTGTTTTGTATTAGTGGCTCCTACTATTGATGAATCTGTTAACAAAGATCGCTTGAAATGGATTCAAACCGGTCAATTAGTTCTCAACATTTTTTCACCTCCGTGAGTGAGTCCATGCAACCTCCACAAGCCAATCATGAAGAGGTTTCCAATACTAATAAACAATAAGAGCACGATTGTGAGCCTCGATTTTAAACCCTATCCTATGTGGATTAAGTTGATTAGGATCTAATCGGGTTTTAGGTCCACTTATAACCTAAGATTAATAATTATGTCATATAACAATAATTATTAAAACCTAAGCTAGCTCACTGGAACCTATTATGAGTCGCCACCTAATTTTAACCTAGATCAAATTAGTAAAGGAGAGTTCGGGTTTGGGGGCTTGGTATACGACTTGTTTAGGGTTCAATTACTTTCATTACTCCTAGAAGTCGTTTTTCCTCTACTTAGTTTAATTACGGCTTATTACGAGTCGTTTTTTAACCTAAGTGCGCGCTTCTGATTTTTTTGTATTTTTTAACATTTTTTGACAGAAAATTAAAATAAAATTAAAGGTTCCTAAACTAGGGTTCCGGAGACAGAATTAGGTCAAGTTTTGTTTCCGTCCGTGGCTACGGACCTAGTGTCCGAACCCACAGACCCTAGTTAACCTATGTGAACATAAATGTCGAATTAAACAGAAAATGCAATTTTGAAAAGTCCGGGGCCACGGACAGGCCGGACATGTTTTATAAAACCCTAAATTTTGAAAATAAAAATATCCCGTCACCGTCCGGGGGCGTCCGGCTTTCAGACAGAGCGTCCGGGACCCCGGACATAGCGTCCGTGGGTGCGGACCGCCCTCGGACGGCGGCGTTTGGGTGGCTCCCGGCGGTGTTTCTGGCTCAAATTTTATGGGTAGGTAGCCTGAAAGATTCTAAACACGTTAGTGATTGAAAGCTTACAATTTGAATTCAAATTAAACATGAAACTTAGCAAACAAGTTATTGGGCAGAAGCGAAAACAAACGCTAATTCAGAAGCGGTGAAAAGTCAATTCGACTCCAAATTTTAACACAGAGTAGTTAAAGTTGAACAAAGTCAGAAAAACATGATTTCAACCTGTTTTACCTTTGGATTTAATGAGACTCTTCACATCGGGGATCTTTTGGTGCTTCGTTGATGCCGGTTATGGATTGACTTCGAATTTAGCTTCTGACTCCTTCTTCTTTATGCTTCGAAGGACGTTTCTATTCTGTTTTTGTGGTGGTTTTGTGTGTTTTTGGTGCTTGGAAGTTCAATGGGGGAAGAAAGGATGAGTTTTTGGTGATTTCGGGGTGATTTCTGCAGTGTTTCGGTATTGATTTGAGGCTTGGAAGTGTAAAAACGTGGGGAGAAGGTTTGTGGCTGTGTTTTCTGACTTTGGAAGTGTTCTCCACTGTCATAGGTCATTTTTGGAAGGTCCTTTTATAGAGAGAGCAAGGCCATGTCGATAGAACAAAATTTTTATCTAAAATCCTGATTTTGTGCTCTAAGAGAATCTGATTTTTTAGAATATTCTGCAGGCCGATAAAAATTATGAAATTTTAACTGAAGGTAAAGGATGATTTGTAAGAATTTTGAGAGTTGGAATCGGGTTAGTTTGATAAATAACCGATTAGATAAAAATCCCACAATCTAGAATCTCCCATAATTCATAACTAATTATTGGAAAGTCGAAATAACGAAATTCCAACGGAATTAGTCTCTAAAAATCATCCTATATCTTGTGTTAAAATGTCATGACATTTTGTTTTGATTTCGGTATTTTCCAGAGGAGAGAGAAAATTGCAAAAATGATTGAATTTCTCTTTTAAATTTTGGGATAAGGTTCCAAATAAAATAATTTCAGGTTTATGACTGTATGTAGTCATGCTAACCATGTTACAATTTTATTTTAATTTTGAAAACCCTTTTATTTCTTTTTTGAGGCTATTTCATGTGTTAATTATTAAAGAAACTAGCTTATTAAAAGCTTAATTTCCAGAATAAACATTATCAGAAAATCATGAAATACCTTTCATAATGACTATGATATTTGGAATTGTTTGGAGATGATGAACAAGTCATATGAAAATAGAAAATCCCGAGAATATCCTTGGAAAATCCTGCATTGGTGCACTTTGACCATTTTGCCCTTTGTAACACGTATGCCTTTGAGACTACTCTGGGGGGGGGGTTGAAATTTTGGGTATAACAGATTGCCCCCCGTCAACTAGGCTTTGTAATGAAGATGAAAAGACTAGTTGATGCTTGAGTGATACCCCAAAATTTTTTATCTTAAAAAACCTCGTATGTCGTTTGAAATCTAGTGGGTTGTGTCAAGCTATTCGAAGGCGCTGACTACCTAAAGGAGAAGGAGATGTTGTTGAACTATTCGAAGGCGCCAACTACCTGAAATGATGATATGTTGTCGAGCTATTCTAAGGCGCTGACTACCTAAAGTGATGAAAATGATGCCAAGCTATTCTAAGGCATTGACTACCTAAAGTGATGAAAATGATGTCAAGCTATTCTAAAACGTTGACTACCTAAAGTGATGAAAATGATGTCAAGCTATTCTAAAGCGTTGACTACCTAAAAATGGTGAAAATGATGTCAAGCTATTCTAAGGCGTTGACTACCTATAAATGGTGAAAATGATGCAATGTTTTTAATGGAACCAGGTAAACTAGGGAGTGGTGCTAGGTCTTACTACGAGCCTAAAGGGATGATTCTAGGTCTTATGACGAGCCTAAAGGTTGGATCTAGGTCTTATGTCGAGCCTAAAGTGAATGAATGTAAGGGAGGTCTTATGGGTGCCTGAAATGGTTGAATGTAGGGTAGGTCTTATGAGTGCCTGAGTTTTTTTTTTTTTGTGGTGATAGGACTTATGTGTGCCTAAGGTTTGAAGGTGAAACCCGTCCTAACTCAGTTGCTTATGGAGACCGAGACCCACCTAACTCGGTTGCTTATGGAGACCGAGATCCATCTAACTCAGTTGCTTATGGAGACTAAGATCCATCTAACTCAGTTGCTTATGGAGACTGAGATCCATCTAACTTAGTTGCTTATGGAGACTGAGATCTATTCTACTCGGTTGCTTATGGAGACCGAGATCCGTCTAACTCAGTTGCTTATAGAGACTGAGATCCGTTCTACTCGGTTGCTTATGGAGACCGAGATCCGTTCTACTCTTAACTAGGCTAATTGAGGAATGCAGTATGTTTGATGATGCAAAGATGTGAAGTATGTTTTATGCAAATGATTGTGGCAAAAAACAAATTGTCAAAGTTCCAAACATGGAAATGAAGAGGTTTACGTGGGTATTGCAAAATGAAATTGAAGTGCTTGAAAAGACTGAAAATTGTCCAAAGTAAGAAATTGCTAGAAATATGCCAAACATGGCCATGATGAGATTTATTGAAACCGAAGTGTTTGATGGAAAATTGTCCAGGACAAGAAGTTGCTGAAAGAGGTGCCAAACATGGCAATATTTAAAGAAAATTCTGTCTACTGAAAAGGAAAGTGAAATTATCGTTTCCTGACTAAAAATTTCAGATTTGTAATTTATCTCCTAGGAGATGAACATGCCACTGGTGTGGTGTGATGTTTGACGTGGAGATGTCTTGAGTGGTGATCAAGGCTTATGAAGGGCCATGGAATTTATGTGGAGGTGAAGGCTTATGAGGTGCCCGTGGTGTGATGGTGTTGGTGGTGCTTAATGTTTGGGTTTCGATTGGTGTTGTCATAGTAATTGTTGGAACCAACAATTGCCCCCAGTATTTTCCTTTAAGACAATCTGAGCTAGAGTTAATGGCAATCTATCGGAACGATCGATTTCCCCCAGTATTTTCTTTGATTAAACATGCGAACAAGTTTTATCCTCACATGGTCAAGGATTATTTCTTGATGTGGTGCTTTCTATCCTACACTCAAAGTGTTTGATGCTTGCACTCGTGCTCTCCTTTTGGTCAAAACATCCCAACCATTGAATTTGACATTTGTTAGATTTACGTGTTCAACCTGCTACTTTCACGTGATTGGATACACAACTACTAAGTCAGAAGTATTTTAAGCTTATAACGTGGCTATGGGGTGTGATGAAAGACAATGGGACGATGGAGGAATGTTTAGGATATGTGGAGCTATAAGGGTGACCAAAGCTGCAACTTGCACCTTCTCTCGGACTTTCCTTCTTTGTGTTGAAGTCATTTGGCTACTTCGTGATGACTTTGCTTGTGAGCTTGGAACTTGGGACTTTTGAATTGTTCCTTGCACCTTCTCTCTTTCTTCTGATTTTGGATCACTTCGAGGCTTTCCAGATTTGCCTTTCTTTGAATCTCTTTTCCTCGGGGTTCTTGTGTTTCCCGGTTTTGAACTTTGAGAGTTGTTTTTTGATGTGAGCTCATGGGATCCTGTGTCGCTTTGGGACCATTTGTGGATCATTTCATTGTCTTGGTAACGGCGTTGCTTCTTTGGACCTGTGAAGTTGCTGTTCGGAAGTCAGGCTCCTTGCTTCCTTTGGACACGGGTCGGTTGTTCATCATTGGCTGCCTTGTTTGTGGAGTTTGTAATGTTGTAAAAGATGATGTATACGAAAAGCTCAGCGGGGGTGCCTAGGGTTTAATGTCAGGGTTCACAAGCTTTTGGCTGTGTGGTGCTGTACCTAGGTGCTTCGTCATCCCTAATAGTTGTGTATCCGTTCTTTGTTACTTTTCAAAGGTCTAAGCGTAAATTTACAAAATATCTCCTTCGGTTGGAGTTATGCCGTTTACCTTACCTTTGAATGTGGTCTCACTAGAGTCATGTAAAAATGACACGCTCGTTCACTCATGGTTTTTCCGCTCAAGACACTCTCGTGAATTTCACTCAGAGACTAGTTCGCACGCTTAAACGAAAGATTAAAGGCGACGATCCCGAGCTCAGATTGCCCCCAGTATTGATTAGGGGTTTATGACAACACTTAAACAGATGTAGAGTTTGGACCGCTTTGTGGATTGTTTTGGATGTTTTGTGACGGTGTTTGGACGGACATGTTCACCCTTTTGGAAGCAAAAAGACGACTCGTCTTGTTCTATTGCCAGAAGATGATTGTTTCATGTGCCTTTATCAGAAGACATACTCAAACCATTTTTTTGTTTTGTTAGAGAAAAAGCATTTTATTACGAAACATTTGTACATGACTTTCTTAAAGATGTGAAGGATGCAGAAGCTTTATTAATGGCAAATAAATTGAACAATACTGAGTACATACATCGAAAAGCTACTCAAAGTATACTAAAAAGGAAAACAGAATGGAAACGAAATATTCTAAAGTCTAAACTAAGAACTGTGAATTTAAAGTGATTTCTAACAAAAACATTCTCCTAAATACCGTCGCATTGAAATCCCTGGTCAAAGAGTCCTGGATCGTGTGCCTCAAAGCCTTGCAATCATCGGTGTCGTGACCGGGTAATTGGTGGTACTGGCAAAACTGACTTAGATTCCTTCCTTTCTGAGGGACCCCAGGCCGGGGGGTGAGAGGTTGTAGTATGTTTCGCTCCTGGAGCTTTTTAAAAGCCTGGCTCAACGGTTGGCCAATGTCTGTGAACTCTCTCTGACGGAGTTTCTTTCTAGGTGGCTCTGATGCTCCAATGGCCCAACCTGACTCTCTTAGCCGTCGAACGGTGTTTACCTCATGCTGCCTGGTTCTCTTTTGGATGCCTCTTTGGATGCAAGCTGCTGTCCTTGAACCATTCCCGGTGTTTTCTGAGTTCCCAAGCTTTAATTCTCCCTTATTGATCAATTCCTCTAGGACACCAACTTGTCCCATCAGCAAGTCGAAATTAGGAAAGTATGTGAATTTCAGCTTGTCATTGTATTGCTTCTGCATATTCTCGATTACCATTCGGATTTGCTCCTGTTCGTCCATCTTTGTGAGCATAGCGGCTGCCTTTGTCCTCCAACGCTTGACGAAGTCGGTCATTGATTCACCTTCTGTTTGTCGTGTGCTTGCAAGATCAGTCCTGGTGACTCCAAAACTTCTAGCGTACTCGAAATGATGCAGAAAAGCTTCACAGACCTCCTCGTAGGTCTTGGTATTCATCCTTTGAGTTATGTACCAATGCTGAGGAATTTCATCAAGATAGCGAGCGAATACCTTGGCCTTCTGCATGTCGCTTAGCGAAAGAAGGACATTTCTCTGTCGAACATTGCCAAATGAAGCTGTGGGTGGAAGTCGGAGGAACCTTTGTATAGAGGAAGTGTTGGCAATTTCAACTTTGGAGGGAGATCAACCTTGGGATATAATCCAGTGGAGAAGTAGTCAAAACCGGCTGGCCTGGTGGCCCTCTCCATGCGCTCAATCTTTTTCAGCATCTCATTGAATTCTTCGGCTAACTGGGCATCCATGTTGATTGGATTTCCTCCCTCTGCCATATGAGATTTGGGCTTATCTGTTGGAAAACAAAAGTGACCTGAGCTAAAATTCTCGGCCACAAAGAAGTTTTAGGCTAAAACTTGTTTGGGCTGCAAGAAAAGCATATGAGCTGGAATGTTTTGAAGATTGTGGGTAGGCACTGAGACCCGAAATGAGTTGGAAGAGAGGCACATGGGCCGGAATGATTCATGAGTTGTGAACTGGTGCCTAAGCTGAAATGTTTGAAGAATGTGGCTCTTGAGCCGGAATGTTTTGAGAATTGGGCGCTTGGGTCAGAATGTGTTTGGGCTAGAAGTAAAAGCGGAGGCCGAAGTGACTTCTTAAACCATGTTCTGGATGTGAATTGGAATTTGGGCCGAGTAATTATGATTGGGCCTGAAGATGATACCCATGTCTAGGATCGTGGGTCAAAACCCGAGTGAAAAGTCTTCCTGGACTAGAATGGGCCTTGAAATGGAAAGATGATGGATTTTATGGATTGCTTAGGTGGATTTGTTTTTCATGGGCCTAGAACTAAATTGATAATTCAAATTGGGCGAAGAGAGAAATCCTAAGTCTAAACTTTTGGGCCGAAGCCCAAATGACTCACATTAAATCAAAAACAGGGCCTCGGGGCCGCAAACAATAGAGCTGCCAATTGGGTGGGCAAGTTGATGTGGGGAAACTCCTATCAATTTCTAGGCTGGGAAGTGGACCGATCACCCAGCAAACAAAGGCCCACACAAATTCAACATGTCCTCCCACTTGACGGTTCAATCAATCTGGGTATGGATCGATCCGGAGAGGTGCTTGGGGTGGGCCCAGATAACCACAAAGGAATAGGGCTTGCACTATTTCTTTGGCTTCCCCCATTTTTTCACATCACTGTTAAGTGTGCGTCACGGACGGGTCTTTGATGACCAACATTGGGCTTGGCAGGACACTGCCAGGAAAACGCTGGGGCTCAGGCCCAGGTATTAAGGGGGTGTGGTTAGACGACACTCCTCTTTCCCGCTTATTCACATCACCTAAAAGGTGTGAGTCCCTGACAGGGACCCTAGATGGGCCCCGAGGTGTGAACTGGTTTGTGTGGACCCTCGCTCTATATGATGCAAAGGTGCAGAAATTAAAGTGCGCACAAAAGTAAATAAACAAAAGTAATAAAGCCATAAATAAACAATTTCGAGAAGCCCTCTTTCTTAAAATTAAACAAAGTTAGATTAAGAATTTGTCCCCAGCAGAGTCGCCAGTCTGTGAGCTCGATTTTAAACCCTATCCTATGTGGATTAAGTTGATTAGGATCTAATAGGTTTAGGTCCACTTATAACCTAAGATTAATAATGTCATATAACAATAATTATTAAAACCTAAGCTAGCTCACTAGAAACCTATTATGAGTCGCCACCTAATTTTAAACCTAGATCAAATTAGGAAAGGAGAGTTCGGGTTCGGGGGGGCTTGATACGACTTTTAGGGTTCAATTACTTTCATTACCCCTAGAAGTCGTTTTTCCTCTACTTAGTTTAATTACGGCTTATTACGAGTCGTTTTTAACCTAAGTGCGCGCTTCTGTTTTTTGTATTTTTTAACATTTTTTGACAGAAAATTAAAAAAATTAAAGGTTCCTAAACTAGGGTTTCGGAGGCAGAATTAGGTCAAGTTTTGTTTCCGTCCGTGGCTACGGACCTAATGTCCGAACCCAGACCCTAGTTAACCTATGTGAACATAAAAGTCGAAAATTAAACAGAAAACAATTTTGAAAAGTCCGGGGCCACGGACAGGACGTCCGTGGGCCCGGACATGTTTTATAAAACCCTAAATTTTGAAAATAAAAATATCCCGTCACCGTCCGGGGGCGTCCGGCTTTCGGACAGAGCGTCCGGGACCCCGGACATAGCGTCCGTGGGTGCGGACCGCCCTCGGACGGTGGCGTTTGGGTGGCTCCCGGCAGTGTTTCTGGCTCAAATTTTATGGGTAGGTAGCCTGAAAGATTCTAAACACGTTAGTGATCGAAAGTTTACAATTTGAATTCGTAAACACGAAACTTAGCAAACAAGTTATTGGGCAGAAGCGAAAACAAACGCTAATTCAGAAGCGATGAAAAGTCAATTCGACTCCAAATTTTAACACAGAGTAGTTAAAGTTGAACAAAGTCAGAAAAACATGATTTCAACTTGTTTTACCTTCGGATTTAATGAGACTCTTCACATCGGGGATCTTTTGGTGCTTCGTTGATGCCGGTTTGGATTGACTTCGAATTTAGCTTCTGACTTCTTCTTTATGCTTCTAAGGACGTTCTCTTCTGTTTTTGTGGTGGTTTTGTGTGTTTTTGGTGCTTGGAAGTTCAATGGGGGAGAAGAAAGGATGAGTTTTTGGTGATTTCGGGGTGATTTCTGCAGTGTTTCGGTATTGATTTGAGGCTTGGAAGTGTAAAAACGTGGGGAGAAGGTTTGTGGCTGTGTTTTCTGACTTTGGAAGTGTTCTCTCTGCCCTAGGTCTTTTTGGAAGGTCCTTTTATAGAAGAGCAAGGCCATGTTCGATAGAACAAAATTTTTATCTAAAATCCTGATTTTGTGCTCTAAGAGAATCTGATTTTTTAGAATATGCTGCAGGCGATAAAAATTATGAAATTTTAACTGAAGGTAAAGGATGATTTTAAGAATTTTGAGAGTTGGAATCGGGTTAGTTTGATAAATAACCGATTAGATAAAAATCTACAATCTAGAATCTCCCATAATTCATAACTAATTATTGGAAAGTCGAAATAACGAAATTCCAATGGCATTAGTCTCTAAAAATCATCCTCTATCTTGTGTTAAAATGTCATGATATTTTGTTTTGATTTCGGTATTTTCCAGGAGGAGAGAAAATTGCAAAAATGATTGAATTTCTCTTTTAAATTTTGGGATAAGGTTCCAAATAAAATAATTTCAGGTTATGACGTAGTGTAGTAAAACCTTTTATTTCTTTTTTGAGGCTATTTCATGTGTTAATTATTAAAGAAACTAGCTTATTAAAAGCTTAATTTCCAGAATAAACATTATCAGAAAATCATGAAATACCTTTCATAATGACTATGATATTTGGAATTGTTTGGAGATGATGAACAAGTCATATGAAAATAGAAAATCCCGAGAATGTCCCTGGAAAATCCTGCATTGGTGCACTTTGACCATTTTGCCCTTTGTAACACGTATGCCTTTGAGACTACTCTGGGGGGGGGTTGAAATTTTGGGTATAACAGTCTTACTACACCTACAATACATACACAATTTAAATGGCTACCCATGTACAAACGACTACCCCGTCCTACTCTCGAACGGCTTCCAACTCCTTGTACCTGAAATAGAATTGGAAGAAAGGGTGGCCCCCAGGGGCTCAGCACCTTTGCTGGTTTGGTAATCCCGCAGCCCGCATGCTACGGGCCACGCACAACTAATTGTCATCTAAGCATGCGGTTGATTATATTTAAATCATGCATGTTAACTGTAAACACATAACACATTACATACCCATAACAATGGGCTCAATAAAACAGTCAACGCATCTTTACTCATTAGAACACTCATTGTGTCCTTTTACCCTAGAGGGTTTCTCCTCTATTGGATCTATTTCCTTAATAGACGACACTTACCCACTAGCCGGGTTATTCTCCAAAACGTCTTATATTAAACTGGGATTCATATCCATGATCCACATACTTCACACAACAACCTATACCACATATTGTCATCCATCTTACATAAAATCGCAATAATATTTGCATCACATTATCAACACAAACATAACGGGAACGGTTCTCATAGGAACCGACCCAAACATAATTAGTTCACTTGGAGAGCCTAGAGAATGTTGCCAAACTCATGCTAAGCTCGTTACATAACTCATTACCGTCCTGTTAAATGAACGAATAACATAATCCCAAGGTGCGTGGGATATAGTGATCCAAGCACACCGAACAAACATAGTATGCCCCTGTGGCCCGACGTGAGTCAGTAAAATAGCCTTGGTTAAGCTAAAGGGAAGGTTGAGAACCAAAATGGAAAACAGCCATAACATACGGAGAGGATCGAACCTGATATGACAACGACCCCCATACTCACACGCGTGGCCGGAACTACCGGACTCCTCACTCCCCGGTTAGCACTTGTTAGAAGTCTCATTATTGGACTTAGTACATTAATTCACAATCAGGTGGTTAAGTCTAGTTAGACACACACAAGGGTAGTGAACATACTAACACGCACAAACAACACATAACTAACGCACGCATAGCCGTGGTTTGAACGTTCCCATGGTTTGGGTCATTAAGTCTAAATACCGATCTATTAGGTAATCCTAGAGTCGGTTAGTTAAGTTTAGCACGTAATTGAAGCTAAACGGTATCGGAACTACGCAAGCCACATAATTAAACAACTGTAAACTCATTACATGTTTTATCTTAAAAGGTGGCAAACATTCAGAAAAACACATTGGCATACAAGCCGGTGTAATCCGGTAGGACACAGGTTGCAAGAAAACCATACCTTGGTCCTTGCTGCATACGATTCCGCCAAACGTAGTTCCTAAACATGATTAGTAATGTCGGTTAATTAACTTATTTAACTTTTGAATAACTAAGTGTTTTTACATGATTATATGTCATGTTTCCTTACTTAATTCACACTTGACTATCCTTGTTATACCCACTAGGGTTTACTACTTAACTCACATTTCTTCTTATTTTTTTTTAAAATAAGTTTTAGTCCGACCGACCTTACCGACCGACCTTACCCAAGGTCGGTCCATTCCGGTGACATCCAAGTTTGAAAATTTACACTTCGACCTACCTTGCCAAGTCCGGTCCCAAGATCGGTCCATTCCAGACACTTTTACCGATTAAAAATTCTACCCCGACCGACCTTGCAAGTCCGGTCCACAAGGTCGGTCCATTCCAGTGACTTATTCCGTATACAAAATCCAAGCCCAACCGACCTTGCAAGTCCGGTCCCCAAGGTCGGTCAATTCCAGAGAGCTTCCTGGCTAGGTAAACTGGGCTCGACCGACCTTGTAAGTCCGGTCCCCAAGGCCGGTCTGCTCCAGACCCTTGATTAAAAATGCACATTTGACTCCAAACTTCACCTTACATATCCTAGCATGTTTTAACATCATTTGGAACACTTAATCCTTCACATAAAATCCTCCAAATGCATGTACAAGCTTACTTCCAAAGTCCTTAAACACTTACTCATTTACTTGCAAAAACTCCTAACACTTGTTTACACATCTTAAGGCCTTTACATGTCACCAAACAAGGCCTAAACATCATCTAAAACCATTACCATTCAATCCCCCATCATTAGGAGCCTTAAACAAATTTTTTTCTTCATCTCTGGTCTGGACCGCCCCTCTGGGGCGGTCCCAGGGGCGGTCCACAACAGAAACTACTTCGCCTGCGCTGGACCTCCCCACAGGGGCGGTCCTTAGGGGCGGTCCACAGCAGACCCCATTTTTAAAAGTGTTTTTCTCCTCATTTTGAACTCCAAATCTTTTCCCAATCATTCCACATGTTTCCTACATGTTTTAACACCTTAAACAAGCACTAAACCTTCCTTAATCATCACCAAACTTGTTACTCAATTTCTTACAAAAATTCCTAACACTTACAACATTTTTCCTTAGGATTTCTAGGTGGTAATGCACACCTACGACTTAGACTAACCAAGGTGTTTCTTCTCAATATGATAACCACTCCTTAGCATCATTTTGCATCCTCATTACTTCCTTTACACAAACTCCTCAAGTCTTTCCCACAAGTTCATACTTAATCCTTCACAAGGTATTATACTTCCTTTGTTAATCAACTTAATTTTTACCATAGCTTCCCTTGTATCATCTTTCACCAAAACACATAGTTTCTCACTTTTAAACAATCAAGAACACTCAATCCCATAATACACATCCTTACACACAAACATATGGTTTTTCATTCTTTAACCATCAAAGTCATTCATCTTCTCAAGAATTGTTCTTTACACACAACTAATCCTTAAACTACACTACATCACAATATAGTGCATAAACTTAAATTGCTTGGCACTTAGGCCCTTAAATAGCATGGCTCTTAGGCCCTTAAATTGCATAAACCTTAAACACTGAATTTCCCACATATATATTGCCTTTGACCTACAATTACACACAACATGCTCCCATGTCCTTTTAGTCCACCTTGTGGATAGTTTTTCTAGCTCATTTCCCATTGCCTCTTTAGGTTATTTGTTAAGCATATATAGCTCAATTTCCTAGTACAATAAACCACATTAAGAGAGGTCATTTACCTCTTTGTTTTCCAAGCTTTCTCACTTGTTTTCTCTTGTTTTTCATGATTAAAAATCGGCAAGGAGCTTTTATCACTTGTCAACCTTCTAACCAATACACATATAAGGGTAATGAGCATTAAGTTTAATACCCAACTCATGATTAAACCCTAGGTTTACATAAGTGTCTTAAAACACTAAAATTTGATGATTACCTTTGGAATTTGAAAGAGAACTTGAATAAGTGTCAACATAGGACTCCACCTAGCCCTTTGAAGTTTGAAATGAAGCTACACAAAGACAAGAGAAAACACCATTTCTATGTATTCTCGGTCATACACAAAAACAAGTGGAAACATTGATTTTCTTTGGTTTTCCTCACCTTGAAGCAAAGGAGAATGACAAGGCATGAAAATATGAGCTCAAGCTCCTTCAATGGTGAATCTCCATGGCACCTAAATGGAGTTCTTGAAGATTTGAAAAGATAGGAATAAAGAGCTTACTCTAACTAAGACAACGGTAGTCTCGGAATTAAATTCGGAGCATGGAATCATAAGTTACAAGTAAAAGGAGATGGAGTATGAATGGTGCTGTAGGAGAACGAGATTGAGAAGGGAGGAGGAGGTTGGAGACGGTGGTATTCAAGAAGGAAAGAAGAGAAAGTGAGGAGAGAGGTTTAGTTTGGAGATATTTATGTTATAAGGCATAAAGTGCTTTTACTTTAGTTTCCCCCCTTTTTATTTACTTGGGTGTCAATGGTGATGACTAACCATGTGTAAAAACGTCCCCCTACTTTAGACAACATATACAAGGCCTTTTTTGACCATTTAACTACTTAAAGTTGACTAAAGTCAAAACTAGCACTATTTGAGCACTATTCACTAATTAAGGCACATAATTGTGAAATTTTTGATTTCCCATTGATTTAGACTTCCTAATGTGATACTAAGTAGTACACATGTTAATTAAAGAGTAATTATGGTCATTTAGCCACTCAAAACTCATTTCCAATACAATTTTTCAAAAATGTGCTTTAAGACTCCTTAAAGCACATTTTGTGTTTTAACTTGTTTTCAAGCTTGGTTTTCTTTAGTAATTGATTGGAAATGTTCATTAAGATATAAATAAGGTCTTGGTAAGCTTATTTGGTCTTAACCAAACTTATCCCAAGCTTAGAGCACATTTTCGCCCATATTGGCTTTAAGGTATTTATTTGTGTTTTGTTTAGTTTAATTGTCTACCAAAGTCTCCTAAGGACTTAATTAGCCTCATTAAATCATAATTGAATTTTATAAAGTCTTGGTAGGCTCTTTGGGTCCTAACCAAGTTCACTCCAAGCTTAGAGCATGTTTTGCTCAAACTGTGTCTTAGTGTTTTATTGTGCTTTTACTATGGTTTAAATTGTACACTGATGTTTCTAAGGCACTTCTTATCCTTTAAATACCATATTTTAACATTTAAACAACATATCAAGTTTTGGGGTATTTCAATCTACCCCCCTTAAAAGAACTTCGTCCTCGAAGTTCACATTTCCCACGCATCATTGGATTAGAATACGGGAATTACTTGCAAAAAAAAACTTCCATAACTAACATACTTTACATCACAACCTCGGACTTAACGGTCCGGGCAACATATCCACATCCATACATAACATAACATAACATAACATACTTGCATGATAACCTCGGACTCAACGGTTCGGATATCTTAACAACATTTACACTTACATAACAACCCTCAGACTCTCAGATCTTGGTAACATAACAACATTTAGACACATAGGTCTAGGTAACATAACAACATTCGGACTCATAGGCCCGAGTAACATAACCAAATTCAGAACTCAACCACATTAGGACTCAAGGTCAAAATAATATTTATTACACATACCACACAACATGTCTTAGCATGTATAGCAACCAAAAATACTTTGTATATATACCGTGATCCCGCAGATTCCCTGGGAGATCAAAACAATCACTTAATCTTTAACATATATACTTCCCATGTCACCGGTCCGAAGACAAAGGCTCATACGTCCTCAGCTCGTGAGCAAGTACTACAAAAATATTTTTTGTAAGGTTAAGTAGGAGAACTTTCATTATGTAAAGTATCTATCGAACGTTTTGGAAATACCGATTCAAAATCCTTTTGAAAGTGCATACATCTCCAGGTCCAACTTATGCTCTTTGCTTCTTTTCTTAGCGTGGTTATTTGTGACCACTTAAAGGGAGCTTCAAGAATCATCCAACCTGATGTGATCAGCATTAGTGTTGAACTATCCTTCCACTCCAATTTGTGTTCGGCTTCCCTTGATCACATGCATATCAAGTTCCACCCCCCACTTCATTTTCAAGCATTAAATAATACACTCATTTCCAATTTTCTATCTTTTTTTGTCAATCTAGTCATAATCATTACATCTCCAAAGGATAGAACTCCGTCTATCAGTTATCTCCATTCACTTTAATCCAGTTACCTAGGGAATCTTATTCTCACTAGGTTCTATGTCGGTTTCATACCCTTTCATGAATCACTATATTACATATATACATATGTTTTATCAAAATACAACACACGATTTTACATTTAGCATTATACTAACACATACTGTTGGGGTTTTAGCTCCCCGAGAGTTTCTCTACTCCCAAATACTTGTACTAACACACACAACAACTAACTAGTAGTCACACATATCACAATGGTATTTCGCATCTTCTGTGCAAAATTACCACAATTAAACCATGAATGAATGCGTATGTTTATGTAACGCACGCACCAATCATCCAAACAAATTATTTTGTGCTATGCATAACATAGTTCACGTACACTTGTACGGTAAAACACACTAAGCGGTTTTGCGCTCTACCCCCTTAAAAAGGGATTACGCCCACGTAATCAATCACTGAACATTAGCTTCAAATGTTCTGCCGTCGTGAAGTATTTTAGCTTGCACGCGGTCTGTTATACAATGCGTTCTGGTTAGAGGGCCTTAACCATATTGGCGGTTTAGTCTCTAAACCAAGAATTCTTATTGGAGTTTGCTTTAACTCTTAACTGGTTTCGATTCTGGCATGTTAGGCTTCTAGGCATTAATAATTAGCCATTTATTCGTATTCACTATGCACATTCGGTATCTGAAGCACGGGTTCACTGGCCTCTGCTGCGCAACTCTGATAACTTTAGAGCTTAGCTTGCCCCATTCGTTATTCTTACTATATTGTACATCTCCCATTTATCACCTTTATCTTGGTAATAACGGTTTCTCCACCGACGCGTGGTATCTCTTACCGTGAGCGAATTCGGTGAGTTACAAACTTTCTATCTACTTTTCTGACAATTACTGTGTATACAGCTACGTATTTCACAATGATTGACTTAATTTCTTCTGACTTACTGTCGGTTATTTCCCACACTTGAGGTATATTGCATACCAGTTTTGGTATTCAGTGCTACTGCAGTCACTTATTGATAATCACACCTCCATATTTGGTTCTGTACCAGTATCATTTCATTGGTGTGACCTTGCATTTCCTATGCATGGGTCATTATAGCGTTATTCTACCACAATTAACATTTCCCCAAATCCTAGCTATCCCACTCGATCATTACTGCACTAGAGCAATACCAAAACACTCAGTCATACAGAGTGCAGAGGCGTAAACTCTTGGCAGTAAATCTCTTATGCGATTCGCAATGGAATTCACACTGTGCTTTACTGAGATTCTTATCCCATAATACTGGGTACTGGCTTACTGCCTGGTTCATTTGTAAACACTTACTGTTGTATCTCCACTGGGTTTAACTCATAACTCTGCTCATTCACCATTTTATCATTTAACAATACTTATACAATAGTCGCTTATTGCGCACTGTATCCTTACTCATTATACAACATCAACTTACACTGCATCCGCTATTATATTAGCTTCCGCCATTACACTAGGTTTCGCCACTTATTTGGCTGATTGTTGAATATGCTGTTCTTCGAGTCTTTATGCTCCTTGAGCGTTGTTCACTACACATTTAGCATCACACACCTATGGTGGTTGCTATTAGACTTATTACTCTTCCGGTCTCTCAATATCGAGAGGTATCCCCACTCTTAAAGTAGTGGTTCGTTCTCCGCTCTATTCACTTGTATAACATAAACTTTTGTAATCAATAAAATGTACTTAACACGTATTACTTGTGGCTTATAAGCCTTACTGCCTCGAGCTCTGCTCATCATAGGTTGTTCACACTCATTTACTTCTCTGTACAACATTTCATGATTTGAGGTTGTATTGACTCCACGACAAGGTCGTTGCATCACGATTCCTTCCAAGTTGTCTCTTGGCAACTTAGGGTCCTACTGTTAAGTGGGTTTCCTTCGGTGTTTAAACCGAGTAATTGTTTCAACTCTTGCATTTCTGTCACATTGTTTCAATCGACAATTGTTGATTCAAACACCCCTCAAGAATTGCTCCTGGGTGTTTCCAAGTTATGCCATTACATCCGGATTGCACTTATGGGTACATTTAGCTGGGTTTACTATCCTTTTTTGTGAAGGTCAATACTCCCCGGTAGTCTAGGTGATCATTCCGGGAGTTTCATCCCGTTTATTGCACATTAACGTGCCCAAATTAGGCATCTGCCTTGCCACGTACAGGCTGGGTCACCGTTCCAGCTATCATGTTTATCCCTGAGGATCCTTAAGACATATGCGATGTCTTTACGTAACAGTCAGTGCACTTTGTATTCCCTGACTCTTAAACATTTCCTTGAAACGAATTCACTAATTCATTTAGTATCGTTGACTTAACTAAGTTCTTTTATTCCAACCTTTTTTTGGTAATCCTTTGCTCTTGCTTGACTTTCACTGCTGACCGTAGTATGGAGTCGACTACTTCCTGTGTTCTGGACTTTACTCGTATACATATGTGGGGTACCATACTGATACATTGCTACTTACCCGACTAACCCATCAGTAGGTCTGTCAGGCCCACAAGCTCCTATCGGAGTGCGGTCATCCCACATTTCAGTTGGTACACTCATAGTGTCCGTCACACGCCTAGGTGAAGTATTCTGTTGTCAACTCCCTTATATTGTTCTGTGACAATATGCATTCTGTGCTTCCCGAACTTAATCAAGGGAAAGTCTATCCACTGTTGTATTACCATGAACTCAATCCATTCCCTCGGGTAGTTACCTTTGGGTTTACCAGTTTCCTTTCGGTTATTCAAAAGTAAACTGGGTATAACTTACCTACCGTGTGGCACTGAGGCCGGTGTAGGTAGGTCTTCTGGTTTGGTTAAAAGAAGGTTAGAAAGAAGTATTGGTTTAAAAGGAACTTTGGTTTTGAAAGAAAAGAGTTTGAAATAAATCTGAGTTGAAAGAAAAATTCTCGTGGTTTTACAACGTCTTCTTGCCTTAACCAAATCTAGCTTCTTGCTGACTGGTGTACTTCCAATTACAAAGGTTAGGCTGTTAAGCCCTTCCACGGTTATGATGATCACAGTTAACTTTGTGGTACTTACTACTACTTCGTACTTGTTAAAACTTTCCCGAACAGCCCTGTTATAGCAGCACTTGTCAAGGCAAGTGCGCCATGCTAACTGGCTATCGGTTCAACACACACACCAGTTGCGGTATCATTTTTACCTGCACTGTCATCAGTGGCCTTGTTGGCCCTCACTTGATCCTACAGTCTTGATAATAATTCCTCTGGGTGACTTCTCACTGTCTTCACATGATAATCATTAACTGGGTGTGTTCCCCATTCTTGGAGTCCCCTTTTACTTAGTATTGTATCCTCTTCGTAGCCCATTCCACGCATTTGTCGTGGTTACTGAGATCTGTCTCTTGTTTGGGTACTACGTTGTAGTTCATTAGTCGGTTGGTATACCGTTGGCGACATTATTTAATAATCACGGTCCCGTGGACACGTGTCTCAGGTTCCATTACTTCACTTCTTACTGTTGCACGGTTAGTGCGTTGCAAGCTGGTTGTCCTCGACTGCTTGGCATGTCGACCCAGGTTGCCGGAAATTCCATTCTTCTATACACAAGATTCTTCATTCTTCGCTATTAAATGCGGTTAACATTGTTCAGACGGAAACCGTCTCCGGGATTCCCAGTTTTCGGAATCTACCGTATGACAGGTTCTCCGTACTTACAGAGGTACTTATTAACAACCAGATCGGGTATTCCCGAGTAAGAGAAGACTTCCATCTCTCTGGCGTTCTTTCCTGAGTTATAAAAAAGGGATTGTGGAGGGTGGGATGGATGTTGTAGGTTTCCAGTATACACTAGTAATTCCTAACTAGCGTATCTCTCACGCTATCACTCAACCCTTAACCCAAGGTACTAAAATACTAACTCGGTACTTCCTAAGCTCGGTAATTCAGTCATCAGAGCGATACTTCGCTCTGATACCACTTTTTGTAACACCCCAACTAACAACACACACTTAACAACAAACTGCAGCGGAAAACTTAACTCAACACATTACTTAACTCATTGGTGTTACACGCCGTTAACCACCCACGTGGCAAACAAGGCTAATACATATACATTGTATCAGTCTGATGGACTAGATTCCCGAGCAACTATACATTACTATCCCTTTCCATTAATAACAACCAACATACATAAACATTCTAACTGTACCGAGTATTTAAAAACTGACGCCGATAACAATTTCGGTCTTACTACACCTACAATACATACACAATTTAAATGGCTACCCATGTACAAACGACTACCCCGTCCTACTCTCGAACGACTTCCAGCTCCTTGCACCTGAAATAGAATTGGAAGAAAGGATGGCCCCCAAGGGGCTCAGCACCTTTGCTGGTATGGTAATCCCGCAGCCCGCATGCTACCGGGCCACGCACAACTAATTGTCGTCTAAGCATGTGGTTGATTATATTTAAATCATGCATGTTAACTGTAAACACATAACACATTACATACCTATAACAATGGGCTCAATAAAACAGTCAACGCATCTTTACTCATTAGAACACTCATTGTGTCCTTTTACCCTAGAGGGTTTCTCCTCTATTGGAGCTATTTCCGTAATAGACGACACTTACCCACTAGCCGGGTTATTCTCCAAAACGTCTTATATTAAACTGGGATTCATATCCATGATCCACATACTTCACACAACAACCTATACCACATATTGTCATCCATCTTACAAAAAAAATAATATTTGCATCTCATTATCAACACATAACATAACGGCAACAGTTCTCATAGGAACCGACCCAAACATAATTAGTTCACTTGGAGAGCCTAGAGAATGTTGCCAAACTCATGCTAAGCTCGTTACATAACTCATTACCGTCCTGTTAAATGAATGAATAACTTAATCCCAAGGTGCTTCGGATATAGTGATCCAAGCACACCGAACAAACATAGTATGCCCTTGTGGCCCGACGTGAGTCAGTAAAATAGCCTTGGTTAAGCTAAAGGGAAGGTTGAGAACCAAAATGGAAAACAACCATAACATACGAAGAGGATCGAACCTGATATGACAACGACCCCCATACTCACACGCGTGGCCGGAACTACCGGACTCCTCACTCCCCGGTTAGCACTTGTTAGAAGTCTCATTATTGGACTTAGTACATTAATTCACAATCAGGTGGTTAAGTCTAGTTAGACACACACAAGGGTAGTGAACATACTAACACACACAAACAGCACATAACTAACGCACGCATAGCCATGGTTAGAATGTTCCCATGGTTTGGGTCATTAAGTCCGAATACCGATCTATTAGGTAATCCTAGAGTTGGTTAGTTAAGTTTAGCACCTAATTGAAGCTAAACGGTATCGGAACTACGCAAGCCACATAATTAAACAACTGTAAACTCATTACATGTTTTTATCTTAAAAGGTGGCAAACATTCAGAAAAACATAATGGCATACAAGTCGGTGTAATCCGTGGTAGGACACAGGTTGCAAGAAAACCATACCTTGGTCCTTGCTGCATACGAGTCCCGCCAAACGTAGTTCCTAAACATGATTAGTAATGTCGGTTAATTAACTTATTTAACTTTTGAATAACTAAGTGTTTTTACATGATTATATGTCATGTTTCCTTACTTAATTCACACTTGACTATCCTTGTTATACTCACTAGGGTTTACTACTTAACTCACATTTCTTCTTGTTTTTTTATATAAGTTTTGGTCCGACCGACCTTACCCAAGGTCGGTCCATTCCAGTGACATCCAAGTTTGAAAATTTACACTTTGACCGACCTTGCCATGTCCGGTCCCAAGGTCGGTCCATTCCAGACACTTTTACCGATTAAAAATTCTACCCTGACCGACCTTGCAAGTCCGGTCCACAAGGTCGGTCCATTCCAGAGACTTATTCCATATACAAAATCCAAGCCCGACCGACCTTGCAAGTCCGGTCCCCAAGGTCGGTCCATTCTAGAGAGCTTCCTGGCTAGGTAAACTGGGCTCGACCGACCTTGTAAGTCCAGTCCCCAAGGTCGGTCTGCTCCAGACCCTTGTTTAAAAATGCACATTTGACTCCAAACTTCACCTTACATATCCTAGCATGTTTTAACATCATTTGGCACACTTAAGCCTTCACATAACATCCTCCAAATGCATGTACAAGCTTACTTCCAAAGTCCTTAAACACACTTACTTACTCTTACTTGCAACTAAACACTTGTTTACACATCTAAGGCCTTTACATGTCACCAAACAAGGCCTAAACATCATCTAAAACCATTACCATTCAATCCCCCATCATTAGGAGCCTTAAACAAATTTTTTTCTTCATCTCTGGTCTGGACCGCCCCTCTAGGGCGGTCCAGGGGCGGTCCACAACAGAAACTACTTCGCCTGCGCTGGACCTCCCCACAGGGGAGGTCCGTAGGGGCGGTCCACAGTAGACCCCATTTTAAAAAGTGTTTTTCTCCTCATTTTGAACTCCAAATTCACCCAAATCTTTTCCCAATCATTCCATAATCTTTCCACATGTTTCCTACATGTTTAAACACCTTAAAACAAGCACTAAACCTTCCTTAATCATCACCAAACTTGTTACTCAATTTCTTACAAAAATTCCTAACAGTTACAACATTTTTCCTTAGGATTTCTAGGTGGTAATGCACACCTACGACTTAGACTAACCAAGGTGTTTCTTCTCAATATGATAACCACTCCTAAGCATCATTTTGCATCCTCATAACTTCCTTTACACAAACTCCTCAAGTCTTTCCCACAAGTTCATACTTAATCCTTCACAAGGTATTATACTTCCTTTGTTTATTAACTAAATTTTGCCAAAGCTTCCCTTGTATCATCTTACACCAAAACACAAAGTTTCTCACTTTTAAACAATCAAGAAACTCAATCCCATAAGACACATCCTTACACACAAACATATGGTTTTTCATTCTTTAACCATCAAAGTCATTCATCTTCTCAAGAATTGTTCTTTACACACAACTAATCCTTTAAACTACACTACATCACAATATAGTGCATAAACTTAAATTGCATGGAACTTAGGCCCTTAAATAGCATGGCTCTTAGGCCATCAAATTGCATAAACCTTAAACACTGAATTTCCCACATATATATTGCCTTTGACCTGCAATTACACACAACATGCTCCCATGTCCTTTTAGTCCACCTTGTGGATAGTTTTTCAAGCTCATTTCCCATTTGCTTTTTAGGTTATTTATTTAGCATATATAGCTCAATTTCCTAGTACTATAAACCACATTAAGAGAGGTCATTTACCTCTTTGTTTTCCAAGCTTTCTCACTTGTTTTCTCTTGTTTTTCTTGATTGAAAATCGGCAAGGAGCTTTTATCACTTGTCAACCTTCTAACCAATACACATATAAGGGTAATGAGCATTAAGTTTAATACCCAAACTCATGATTAAACCCTAGGTTTACATAAGTGTCTTAAAACACTAAAATTTGATGATTACCTTTGGAATTTGAAAGAGAACTTGAATAAGTATCAAGATAGGACTCCACCTAGCCCTTTGAAGTTTGAAATGAAGCTACACAAAGACAAGAGAAAACACCATTACTAGGTGATTCTCGGTCATACATAAGAACAAGTGGAAACATTGATTTTCTTTGGTTTTCCTCACCTTGAAGCAAAGGAGAATGACAAGGCATGAAAATATGAGCTCAAGCTCCTTCAATGGTGAATCTCCATGGCACCGAAATGGAGTTCTTGAAGATTTGAAAAGATAGGAATGGAGAGCTTACTCTAACTAAGACAACGGTAGTCTCGGAATTAAATTCGGAGCATGGAATCATAAGTTACAAGTAAAAGGAGATGGAGTATGAATGGTGCTGTAGGAGAACGAGATTGAGAAGGGAGGAGGAGGTTGGAGACGGTGGTATTCTAGAAGGAAAGAAGAGAAAGTGAGGAGAGAGGTTTAGTTTGGAGATATTTATGTTATAAGGCATAAAGTGCTTTTACTTTAGTTTCCCCCCTTTTTATTTACTTGGCTGTCAATGGTGATGACTCACCATGTGTAAAAACGTCCCCCCTCCTTTAGACAACATATATAAGGCCTTGTTTGACCATTTAACTACTTAAAGTTGACTAAAGTTAAAACTAGCACTATTTGAGCACTATTCACTAATTAAGGCATATAATTGTGAAAATTTTGATTTCCCATTGATTTAGAATTCCTAATGTGATACTACGTATTACACATGTTAATTAAAGAGTAATGATGGTCATTTAGCCACTCAAAACTCATTTCCAAGACAATTTTTCAAAAATGTGCTTTAAGACTCCTTAAAGCACATTTTGTGTTTTAACTTGTTTTCAAGCTTGGTTTTCTTTATTAATTGATTTGAAATGTTCATTAACATATAAATAAGGTCTTGGTAAGCTTATTAGGTCTTAACCAAACTTATCCCAAGCTTAGAGCACATTTTCGCCCATATTGGCTTTAAGGTATTTATTTGTGTTTTGTTTAGTTTAATTATCTACCTGAAATACCCCGAACTTAAATATGGTGATTAGAATATTTTAATATGGTATTTAAGGGCCTAATAGTGCCTAAGTAATTTTGGTAAAGAAAATAAATCCAAAAGAAATGGGAAAAACACTTAAAAGCGGAAAACGCTAAAATGAGCGTTAAATAACCATAGGAGGTACGAGACCTCGGTTATAGTATCGTAAGGATTCCTAAGGCTTATTCATGCCTAATTAGTATACGGGAATGTTTCCCGAAGAAAACGGATCCAAGAAATGTATTAAAACGCTAAAAGAGCCGTAGTGCACGTTTTTCGAGGAAACCCGAAAACGTGATTTTAAGTGGTCAAACGAACCCGTAAAAATTATAAATCACTAAATAACTATTATTAAGCACTAACGGAAGCTTAATAACCAATAAAAATAAAGAAACGAGAAAATTCCAGAAAACGGGCCCGGTTAGTGAATAGTACCTAAATCGGGTAAAATAACGAGCGTTTTCTGTAAAAGACGAAAAATGCTTCAGCTAGTATAACAGAGGGGGGCCGATTTTACTGTTGTAGACAGCCCTCTCTCTCACACACACACACAAGTAACAAATAAGTAATAAAGTAACAAAAAGTAAAAAGTAGTCCCCTCTCTCTCCTCATTTCCTTAATTCCCACATCTCTCTCTCCAATTCCTTTTCCTCTCTCACGGTGGACTCCCCCTCCTGAACCCTCTCTTCTTCTCCTCTGGTGGGTGCCGATTTTGAGCTCTCCAACCAGCTCCCATGGCAACTCCACCTTCTACCTCATGCTCTAGCTCCATTTGAGCTCCAAATGTAAAATAAAATACATATTTGAACTCCCCTCTTTAAGCTCTACATTTCTATCTTTTCAAAATATGAAATGAGCAACTTCATCCCCATGGGTTTTCCCCATTTGAAGAGAAAAGCACACCATTATGGAGCTTGGAGTTTCTTCTTTCCAACAAGGTAAAAATCTCCATGAAAGACCTCACCTTTCTCCATCTCTTTGTATGGCCGATTTGCCTCTCTCTCTTACCTTGTTTTTCTCTTGCTTTGGAGCATTGTTTCAACCCTCCAATGGTGGAGTAACCCCCTTCTTGATTCAAGGGTGAGAATCCCTCTCAAAGATCTTCAAAGGTAAAACCCTAACTTGTACTCTAAGCCTTTTTTATGGAATTAGAACTCTCTAAGGGTTTAGAAGAGTAATTAAAATGCATTTTTGTGTTTCTTGGGTGTTGGGGTGGAGTTTGACAACTCCACTCCCATGTGACCGATGGTACAAGAAAGAGAGAAAGAAGAAAGGAGAAGGAAAAAGGAAAGGAATATAGCTCAAGGTAAGAGCTCTTCTTAATGCTTAATTTTAATGCATTAGTGTAATGGGAATGGGTAAACAAATAAAAGAACCAAAACTATTGTGTTAGTAGTGTAGTTGTGGAAGTTTTTGTATTTGTGAGCAAGTATGTGAATTGTAGGCCTTGAAGGCAAGTAAATTGTGTATGAGTACTAGTATTGTTGTTTAAGGGAGTATTGATGTATTAAGATTGTGTTGTATTGCTGGTAGGACCCTTGTATGGGTGTGGCTAGATTAGGAATGAATTTGATGGAAAAGTATGTATGTGGAGAAGCTAGAATTGTAGGTAAACTATGGCAAATTTAGGTAGGAATATGTACATCTATGGATGACTTGGTGAATGGGAGAACCAAGGTGTGTATTGGATTTAGTAAAGGTGTTGATGATCATGGAATGGTAATTGTGGTGTGAGAGTACTAGGATGTAAAATGTAGCAAGAGAGGTACCAAGATGCAATGTAGAACTAGGAAGAAATTGGTGGACAAGATCTTGTGAAATGAGTATTGGAACTTGGGTGTAGGTAGTGCAATGGTTTGGAAATGAATTGGCATGGTAAGGTAAGGTATTTAGGATGCTAGGAATGGCAATGATTAAGGAAGTATTGGATGGGAGAATTGAATTGTAAAATCTGTAGCATAGGTGTAACGAAAACTGTTACATATGTTGTAGAAGAAGTAAGGAAATTGTGTGTAAGTTTTTTGATGATTTTATGGTATGGATTTGGTGGATGAATTAAGGTGATTTAGAGGGCTTAATTAGTGTTAAAACATGTGGGATTACATGTAGGAAGATTGGGAAGAAATGGGTAGAAATGGGCAAGAAAAGAAGTGAAAAACAAAATCTGTAGGTAGGTTCTGGACCGGTCCGACCCAGAGGTTGGGGAGGACGGTGGGTCGGACGGGCACAGACCACGGAACCAAAAACTACTGGAATGGTCCGACCCAGAGGTGTATGGGTCGGACGGAACAGTTCTGGGTCGGACGGGACAATTTCAGAAGACGGAAAACATACTGGAATGGGCCGACCCATAGGTTGGGTCGGACGGTGGGTCGGACGGCCCCAACTTATGAAAAAAAAATATAATAGTAGCAACATAGTAATCATATGTAGGTATGTATGTAGGTAAGTACATAAATAAAGGACCTTAGTAATATATCATTAATGTGACACCAATGGTAAGGAAGTAAGTATGTGAGTAGGAAAACAAGTATGAAAGTAATTGAGTAGGTTGAGAATATGAGAACATTAAGTATACCGGGATAACGGGGTAAGTACGGGAGTAGTAGTTATTTTAATGAAACCCCAAACCTTGATATATTGTTTAAATACTAAACTATGATATTTAAGGGATAAAAAGTTCCTTAGAAACATCAGTGTACGATTTAAACCACGGTGAAAACTATAAAGTACCATAAATACAGTTTGAGCAAAAACATGCTCTAAACTTGGAGTGAACTTGGTTGGGACCCAAAGAGCCTACCAAGATTAGTGATATTCAATTATGATTTAATAAGGCTAATTAGTCCTTAGGAAACCTTGGTAGACAATTAAACCAAATAAAACACAAATAAATACCTTTAAGTCAATATGGGCAAAAATGTGCTCTAAGCTTGGGATAAATTTGTATAAGACCTAAAGGTCGTATCTACACCTTAATAATATGTTAATGAACATATTAAATCAATTACTAAAAAAACCAAGCTTGAAAACAAGTTAAAACACAAAATGTGCTTTAAGGAGCCTTAAAGCACATTTTTGAAAAATTGTCTTGTAAATGAGTTTTGAATGGCTAAATGTCCATCATTACTCTTTAATTAACATGTGTACTACTTAGTATCATATTTGGAAGTCTAAATCAATGGGAAATCAAAAATTTCACAACTATGTGCCTTGTTTTTGTGAATAGTAACTAAAATATGCTAGTTTATGACATAAGTCAATATAAGTAAGTTAGTTGGTCAACAAAGACCATGATATGCCTAGTATGTAAAGGGGGCCGGTTTTCATGTGTGACTCACCACACTTGACCAATCAAATAAACAAGGAAAAGTAATAAAGCATAGTTACTATTTGCTTTTAGTTTAAATATCTCCAAAAACAAGCTTTCTTCACATTCTCTCATTCCTCTCTTGTTCCCACCGTAGCCAACCCTTCTTCCTCCTCTCTCCATCGGTTTAGCTACAGCAACAATGCCATCTCCAACTTCCATGGCTAGTAACTTCTAGCTCCATATACCAAATCAAATTCTAAGACCATATTTGTCTTAGTTAGGCCAAGCTCTACACTTCTCTCTTTTCAAACCTTCAAGAACTCCATTTTGGTGCCATGGAGATTCACCATTGAAGGAGCTTGAGCTCATTTTTCATGCCTTGTCATTCAACTTTGCTTCAAGGTAAGGAAAATCAAAGAAAAACAACATTTCCTCTTGTTTTTGTGTGTAACCGAGAATCACCCTTTGATGGTGTGTGTTCTTTGATCTTTCATAGCTCCATTTCAATCTTCAAAGGACAAGGAGGAGTCCTCTCTTGATGCTTATTCAAGCTCTCTTTGTTTCCAAGGTAAAACAACTATCCTAATGTGCAAAGACAATATATATAACCTAGGGTTTGTAAATGAGTTTAAGCATGAAGCTTGAATGCTCATTGGTTTTACTTGTGTACTGATTAGAACATTGACAAGTAGCCAAGTACTCTTGCTGATTTCCAAACAAGGAAGAACAAGAGTGTTCAAGTAAAAATCTTGAAGAAAAGAGGTAAACAAACTATCTCAATGTGGTTAAAAATGCCTTAGGAAAAAATGAGCTTGATTTGCTTAATAAAATACCTAAGGAGCCAATGGCAAATGACCTAGAGAAATGCTCTCAAGGAGTTTATAAAAGGGCATATGTGATGTTGAGTGTATTTGCAGGTCAAAGGCAATATATATGTGGGAAATTCAGTGTTTATGGTTTATGTTATTTAAGGGCCTAGGTGCCAAGCAATTTAAGTTTATGCACTATATTGTGATGTAGTGTAAATTTGGTGAAGTGTTGTGTGTGAGAAAGTTCTTGATGGATTTAGGTGTTCTTGAATGTTAAATGGTGAAAAACAATGTGTTTTGGTATGACAATGTGCTAGGAGAACCCATGGCAAAATTTGGGTAACGTATAAGAAGTTTTAAGTGTTTAAATGATGTTTAGGTAAGGAAGATGTTTGAACTTGTGAAGAAAATTCTTGGAAGGACATGAAGTATTTTTGGTGGGCTAAATATAGTGTGGGAACATGCTATAAACCTAAAGGGGAAGTATTATGAGTATTGAGCATTTAGGCAAGAAATGAGTAAGTGTTTAAGGTATAGAAAATGGAGTTTTGGGCACGTCCGAACTACCATCCGAACATGGACGTTCGGACATGCCCTGTTGCGCGTAAGTCACCTGAACTTCGACTGGGTGTCCGAACTACCGTCCGAATTTGGAAGTTCGGACACACCTATCTCTATATTCTGTTTTGGCCTCGAACAACGTCCGAACTTGGGAAGCTCGGACGCATGTTCGGACAGTCATCTATTTACACCATTTGAGCCTCGAACAGTGTCCGAACTTGGAAGTCCGGACACAAGTTCGGACAAGGCGCTGTATGGACCAAAAACATTGTTTAAGGTTATAGGATGATGGGGATTATTAAGTAATGATGTTATAAGATTGTTAAGGACATGTTAAGTGAGTTATAATGACAATTTAGTGGGGAAAAGTTGATTAAAATGTAAAAGTAAAACAAGTTAAAATGTGAAGTTATTTAACTAGTTAACGGGGATAAGTTATGAGCATTAGACTTTAAACAATCATGTTCCCGATGTTAATAAAAGTAAATGTAATGTTACCAGTTGTTCAAAGATGTTACAAGGAACATATGATGGCACGTTAGAGTGAAACCCCAGTGACAGGTATGGTTTTTCTTGCAACCTGTGTCCTACCGGATTACACCGGCTTGTATGCCAATGTGTTTTTCTGTATGTTTGCCACGTTGTAAGATAAAACATGTAATGAGTTTACAGTAATTCATATATGTGGCGTGTCTAGTTCCGATACCATTTAACCTCGAAGTGTTTAAACTTAACTTAGCTAACTGAGTCTAGGATCACATGAGAGATCGGTATTCGGAATTTAACGACCCGGACCATGGGACGTTCTAACCACGCTATGCGTGAGTTAATTGTGTAATGTTGTGTGTGAATGTATGGACCTCCCTCGTGTGTTTAAACCCAGTCGAAATACCTTCTTGGTGTGTGGGTGTGATAGGCTCCATAGTGGGGCTCTAACTAGTTATCTACAAGTAAATATGTATTAACGGGGGTGAGGAATCCGGTTAGGCCGGTCGCGCGTTGTTTGGGAGTGGGTATCCTTTTTAGCCTTACCCTCCTCTCTGGTATGGTGTTTCCCTCATGAGTTACGATCTCCCATTAGCTTACTCCAAAGCTTAGCTATTCTGACTTATGATCGGTTTAAGGGGAACATGTGTTTATGTGGTGTGTTCGGGTCACCATATCCGAACCATCTTAACTTAAGTTACTCATCCGACTATTAGGATGGTAATGAGTGTTTGTATAACGAGTTTATCATGAGGGTGACATCATTCTCTAGGCTCACCAGTGAATTAACTATGTTTGGGTCGGTTCCTAAGAGAACCGTTCCCGTTATGTTATGTGTTGTTGTTGTACTGCAATTCCCGATTAATGGGTGGTGTGTCGTCTATTAAGGAAGTAGCTCCATTAGAGGAGAAACACTCTAGGGGTAATGAACACCATGAGTGACTTATCAAGTAAGGATGTGTTATCTGTTTGTTGAGCCCATTGAGGTGGAATGTTATGTGTTGTGTGTTTATAGTTTACATGCATGATTCAAAATATAATCAATCGCATGCTAAGATGACAATTAGTTGTGCGTGGCCCGTAGGTAGCATGCGGGCTGCGGGATTACCATACCAGCAAAGGTGCTGAGCCCCTGGGGGGCCACCCTTTTCTCTTCTTTTTCCTATTTCAGGTACAAGGAGCTGGAAGCCGTTCGAGAGTAGGATGGGGTAGTCGTTTGTACATGGGTAATCATTTTTAGTTATATTTGTACAGTAGGGTGTGTAGTAAGACCGAAATTGTAATCGGCATTAGTTTGTGAATACTCGGTATAGTTGGAAGGTATGTGTATGTTTTTGTTGTTAATGAAAAAGGGATAGCAATGTGTAGTCGCTCGGGAATCTAGTCCATCAGACCGATACAATGTATATGTAATAGCCTTGTTAGCCACATGGGTGGTTAACGGCGTGTAACACCAATGAGTTAAGTAACGTGATGAAGTATGTTTTTTCGCTGTGTTGTAGTTTGTTTAAGTGTGTTAATGTTGGATGGGGTGTTACAGTACCCTATGAACATAGTATTAATAATCATGTTTAAAATATTATCAGTGGTACAAGTACGAACCATAGAACAAGGGAACACATGGTAGAGCTAACTCCGGTGGAAGGTATGAGTTTCTCATGCCCGTATGCTAACCGAGTTACGTTGATTTGTGTGCTGTATGCGGCTAATCAAGACTAAAGCATGAAAACGGTTTATTGCCTTTCATTGTATGTCTTGCTGTATGTGTATGAGCTAACCCTTCTTGACTGATTGTGTGGCTTCATTTAGTGTGTAGATCGACTCATAGATGATTCTTGTTGTGTAGTGACTCATAGTAAGAGTTATGTTGTGAATTAACGGAACGTAGCGTAGCAACGCTCTAACTAACGAATCATTAAACGATAACGCAAACCAATGAACTCACTAGAATGTGAGGGAGTGTACGGGAGTAATAATCTTCCGATAATGGTAGGAGAATCGAAATGAATAATCCAAAAATAATAACTAGTGGAAATATATAAGTAACCTCTATTAGAGGAATTAATCTTGGTGCAAGACATGAATCATGGGAGTAGTAAAGTAAAGTAAGAATGATGAGGATCTCCAAACCCTCTAGCAATAGTCGACCCATAATGAGGGGACCTACTGATGTAAGTATGGCCCGAACATGAGAGTATTCGATACGTTGGGGAAACCCTTAAATCTGAGGATACTAGTCGGTGGTAATTCCCTAAGCTAGTGGAGGTTATCGAGAGAGACACTCCTAGGCTAATTCATAGATTGTAATGTACTCTGAGAGAAGTGTTGGTTGGGAATGTGAGTAGTAGTCAGGTAAATGCGGGCATTTGAGTATTTGAGGAGCTAAGCGTATAGCCCTCGTATTGTAGGTCCGGTGGCGAGTCTTGTGTATGACTCCGCCCAGAGGCCAAAGTAATGAGATTATTGAGTATTGCGTATGTGTGAGTAAAGTAATAAGTACTGAGTAAGAGTGAGTAGTATGAGTATGTAATGAGTACCGAGTATCGAGTACGTATGAGTAAGCATTGAGTATTGAGTACGTAAGAGTAAGTATGGAGAATTGAGTAGTGAGTATGCACAAGTATAGTAACGAGTACAGAGTAAGGATCATGTAAGAGTAAGGTATTGAACATGGAGTGATGAGTATGCAAGAGTAAGGAGTAAGTATGAGTAGAGTAGCGAATATCGAACACAGTACGAAGAGTAATGAATGAATAACAAATATGAATGGTTTGACTATCGAATTGTCTTCCTAGTAAGTATTGAACTTGTACATTTATGTAGGTATTTTTGATTGTATTGTTGTAGTATGAGTATGTATGTATGCATGTAAAATGAACTCCATGTATATCCGACCCAAAGTAGTCGGCGTACCGCGGTTAGCACGCGGTATATGCGAAATTCATATTCAGCGTAAGCTGACCCCCTCGGGGAACGTTTTTAGTGTGCAGGTACTCGAAGCTGACCACCGTTCGAGAGAGTAGGACGGGGACTGCTATGTAAGCATGGGTAGTTGTATAATAGGGATTGTATTTGGAATGTAATGCGAAATTGGAAGTTCCAAACTGTATCGGTAATTTAAGGATTGTAGTAGACTCGGTATAGTATTGTATTGGAGTTGTATTTGAATTACGGTTGAATATGCAAGGAAAGTAATGTATTGTGTAGAGTACTCGGTATGTTCAATTCATCAAACCGATAGTATGTAGTATTGTAACTCGCCTTGTTAGTCACGTGGGTGACTAACGGCATTGTACACCCGCCGTTGTGTATGGAGTATCCGCTGCAAGGTAAGTATTGTACAGTAATGACGGTATTAGCGGTAGGGGTGTTACAAAAAGTGGTATCAGAGCTCTGATGGATGAAATACCGAGTTTAGGAAAATACCGAGTTAGGAATTGGAGATTTAGGGTTAAGGGTTGAGTGTTAGCGTGAGAGGTACGCTAGATAGGAACTTCCGCGTGAACCGGAGACCTACAACAACCATACCCCGCCCTCCGCAACCCACGGTATTAAGTTGGGAGAATAACGCCAGAGAGATGGAAATACCTCTCACACTCGGGTAACACCCGATCTGGCAGTTGAAAGTAAACCTGAATAGAAAAAGAACCTGTCATACGGTAGAGTCCAAGAACTGGAAGTCCCGAAGACGGTTCCCGTTGAATGACAAGGACCGCACTTAATGGCGGAGAAATGAAGATCCTAAACACAAGGATAATGGAATTTATGGCACCATGGGGCGACATGCTTCGCAATCGCGAGAACCATGAGTAGCCAGCAAGAAGAGAAGCACGATCGCGCAATGAATCAAGGAAGCTAGAGTAACGAACCCTAGACGAGAGAGTCTACGGACTGTAATGTTCGATAATACCAACAACGGTATGCAAACCGACTAAGGAATTAGTCGAGGTTGGGTTAACACCAAACCTATACGCCAATGGCAGTAATAACCGAACAACATAGTTCGGATAACTATGAAAGTGTCCATAAACATACACCTATAGGACCACAACATGGTTCCTAAGGATAAGTCAAGTCTCGTTAACCACAGTGAAGGTGTGAGGCACCCGGATTGACGACAACCATGTCAAGTACACTGAGAAATGACTCAGGAGATTGATCACCAAGATTAAAAGATGAAAGGAAGATCTAATAAGACCACCAAATATGGATGGAAACGATACCGTAACCGGTATACGTTAACCGAAAAACAACCTACCCGCGCACTTGCCCAGGGCAAGTGCAGCAACTACAAGACGGTTGGAAGACTATTAACAACCCGCAAATACTTGCTAAAGTACCGCTATGACGAATGGAGCAAATATAGGATCACCACTCCTAAGTGTTAAAATAATGAAACCTTGGAAAGGCCTAACGGCCCGACCATTGAAATAAGAACATACCAGTCAGCAAGAAGCTGGACTTGGTCAGGACTTTAGACTTGGCAACGCCATGAAGGATTACTTTCCACACCGAACCGTTATTTCGAAACTCAAAGTTTTCTTTCAAAACCACAAACCCTTCTTTTAAACCTTGAATTTTAAAACCAAACTAACGGATTTACGGTGAGTATCATAGAGTGATACAAGAGGAGTTGACAATAGAATACTTCACCTAGGCGTGTGACGAACACTACGAGTGTACCCGAATACGGGATGTGGGACGACCGCACTCCGAAGGAGCTTGCGGGCCTGACAGATAGTTAGGTAAGTGGTAACGTGCCAAGAAGGTACCCCACATATGTATACATGTAGTGTACGAAACACGGGAAGTAGTCAACTCCGTTCTACGGACCATGAGTAAATTCAAACCAAAATAGTTGGATACCCAAAACGAGCAGAAGAAACTCAGATAAGCTACAAGCTAAGGAGTCAGAAACTCACTTCAGGAGAACCATTAAGAGTTGAAAGTGCAAGAAGCACTAACAACGGGATAAGACATTGGATATGTCTCGAGGATATGAAGTAAAGCATGATAACTAGAAGGAATACCCAGTCTAAACACTGTAAGGCAAATGCCTAACATTGACACATCAGTGTGCAATGAATGGGATAGAATTCCCAGAACAACTACCACAAACATACAGGGTGATGTTATAAGGTACCAGAATATCGTTCATCACCGGAAGGGACATCAAATCCGTGATAACACAAGGAAAAATACCAATGGTCTACCCTAAGAACGGGAGACGTTACAACCCTCAACGGATAACTCAGATCCAGAACCGCAAGGTGGAATAACAAATTGAACATACTCATAAATGTCAGATGCTACCGTATAATCGGTACTACCCAGGAGCAATCCATAAAGGGTATCAAGTCAACACAGTTGAACGAGATGTAGTGGTAAAAACACTACAATCGGAACGAACATCCGATTAGAACACCGACGGGATCCCACTTGATAGGGGATACCCCAAATTAATAAATGGTATCGATCAATACCAAGATACAAAAGGGTCTCCAACAAACGGAAGCGTGATGCGACGATCTTATCATGGAGCCCAGTATCACCTCCAACTCAGCGATAGCTTACGGGAAGTAACCACTGGGGACAGCCTATGATGGCAGAGCTCTAGGCAATATGGCTAGTAGGCCATGAAACTATTACCACACACAACCTAACGGTTGCAAAAACCATTGTGAACCATATGAAGAGTGGTCAAGGATGACACCGATAAAAGAGTAATAACCGATGACTGAGGACGCCCCTCATAATGTGAGACCGCAAGAGCGGAGAACACATGGATCCCAAGAAGGGGATACCATCAGTAATTGTCTGGAGATATACCCCTTTCAGAACTACTAATGTAGCGAAGCTTGAGCATACAATTTCTGCCAAGCGATGTCAAATAAGCTTAAATAGCATTGTTGAGACTAAGGAGTAACCGGTTTAGAACGAACACGATATGTGGGAAGTAAGGTATAAGTAAATAACGCTCAAGGAGCTCAGAGGTATAACACCAAATCATTGTAAATGATAGAAATGCATGAGCTGAAGCTAGCAACAGCGGAGGCCATGTAAACCAATACTGTGGAATCAGTAAGAACATGGTGCGCAGCAGGCGACCAGTGTATGTGAATAATCACCCAATACTATGGGTGTAAATATAAGATGGTAGACAGACCGGGCAACAAGCCAGAAGTCTGCACCAAATGATGAAGCACCACCTGAAGGAGTAACGATCAGTCCTATTGCGACCTCATAAGAGAGTTACTGCCAAGAGTTTACGCCTCTGCACTCTGTAGGACTGAGTGTTTTGGTATTGCACTTGTGCAGTTAATGATCGAGTGGGATAGCTAGGAATATGGAAATGTAAGTAGTGGTAAATTCTTCCTTTCACCAGTAAACATGGCATAACCAGTTAAGCAAAAGCTTAGGAAACAAACCGTGCGGCCTAAGGCCAAAGAAGCACGAGGAGTGTGAAACACACCAACAATCACAGGATGTGAATTCCATCGGAATAAGAGTGAAAGGAGACTTAAGAAAGTCACAAGGACCGACGCATCGAAAATGCAAGGTCATACAAGTAAAGAATACTTGTGATGAACCAGAGAAACTGGTATAATTCGAAGCCACTGACAATAGAGGAAGCACTACAACTAAGTAGTGACTTGACCTCAACCGACAATAAGTTGGAGGAACCAAGTGAATGATCACTACAAAACACAACAGCACGTATATAGATTGCCAGAGAGCTGGTTATGAATCTAAAACTCATCGAGTTTGAGCACGGTAAAAGAACACCACACATGGGAATAAACCTTATTCCCATAACAAGAGGGATAAAAAGATGATGTGTAGCACGTTAACAATAACGAGATGGGCGAATAACCCAAGTTATCAGGGTCGCGCAGCAGAAGCTAGTGGGCCCAAAATTCTAAGTGAAAGACACCTAGTGAATAAAAGGGTAATCATCAATGCCTTAAAGCCATTTAGGCTAGAACCAAACCGGTTAAGAGTTAAATAAACTCCGATGAAAATTCTTGATGCAGGGACTAACCGGTAGTACGGTTAAGACCCATTGATCAAGGAACATTGTATAATAGACCGCATGGAAGCTGAACCCCTCCAGGACGGCTGAATGCCTTCGACCAATGTCCAATGTTGACACATGGTAGATTACGTGGGCGTAATCCCTTTTAAGGGGGGTAGAGCGAAAACCGCGAAATGTATGTTTTACGTGATAGGTGCGAAAACTACAATGCGCATAGCGCAAGAGAATTCGTTTTGATGGTTTATACTTATGTTACATAAACATTTGTATTCACTCATCGTGTAACTGCAGTTATTTGAGAAGTAAGTATAGGGAAAGGAGTAGAGAAACTCCAGGGGAATGAGAACCCCGATTGGTAATAGTATGAGGAATGAGTATGTATGGGAGACTTGAGGAGTATAAATCGGTACGGAACCGATGTATGTAATGAGTATAAATCGGTATAAAACCGATGTATTTTATGAGTATAAATTGGAGTATAGTAATTAATGGGATATTATACCCATGAATTTCTTAAGTATAGTAGTAGGAGAAGATGTAGTAGTAATTGATGAGATGAGTAGTAAGTAAGTAAGTGAATTATATAAATTGGAAATGTATGTGTGTGATTATGAGTAGCAAGATTAAAAAGATAGAAAACGAAATAATGTTTGACGAGCTGTCTGTTTGGAATGGAGGTGAGAGTGGAACTTGATTTGCTAGCGATCAAGGGAAGCCGAACACAAATTGGGGTGGAAGGATAATTCAACACCAATGCTGATCACATTGGGGTTGAAGGACTCTGGAAGCTCCCTTAAGTGGTCACAGTAATAACACTAGTATTAGGTATAATCATCATAAATGGAATTTGGGAGATGTATAAAATTTTCAAAATGAATTTCCAAAACTAATTTGGTACAATGTTTCTTCAAACTTAAGAATGAGGATCGGTTTTGAAACCGCTCCCACGGGCGCTAGTGGATCTTCCATGCCTAGGCACGGGTATCCGGTCGAAACCATAGGAGGAGAAGCTAGTTTTGAGTCGGTGGGAGTGTTGATTAGCTTTGAAACCACTACACCGGTTGTACGGTGACAGTGTGTGTTTTGTTTTTTCCAAGGGCACTGGGGCAGCGTAGTCCCGATTAAGTATGAGTAAGTTTGCGTAAGTAAGTAAGTATGAGTAAGTGCCTGAGGATCTCTATATGTGCAAATGAATTTGATCAGAACCAAAGGACCGTAGAGCCAGAAAGTGTAAGTGCTCAAGTCATGACGGCCGTGAACCAAAAAGCGTAAGTGTTCAAACGTGACCTACCCTGAGGGATCACTCGCCATTGGGGGAGGATTGTACCTAATTGTCTGCGGATGGACCCCCTTGGAGAGAAGTAAAACGGATATTTTTGATTGCTATGCATGCAGTGACATGCTGTTTGGATGCGCAGTATGCATCATGTCAGACATTTGGAGTTTGACAAATATATGTAGAGGTCATAACCTTAGCATAGAGTATTTATACAAGTAACAGTATTAGATTCACCAACTTTGAAGGCAAAGTTCTTTAAGGGGGGTAGATTGAAATACCCCGAACTTAAATATGGTGATTAGAATATTTTAATATGGTATTTAAGGGCCTAATAGTGCCTAAGTAATTTTGGTAAAGAAAATAAATCCAAAAGAAATGGGAAAAACGCTTAGAAAGCGGAAAACGCTAAAATGAGCGTTAAATAACCATAGGAGGTACGGACCTCGGTTATAGTATCGTAAGGATTCCTAAGGCTTATTCATGCCTAATTAGTATACGGGAACGATTCCCGAAGAAAACGGATCCAAGAAATGTATTAAAACGCTAAAAGAGCCTTAGTGCATGTTTTTCGAGGAAACCCGAAAACGTGATTTTAAGTGGTCAAACGAACCCGTAAAAATTATAAATCACTAAATAACTATTATTAAGCACAACGGAAGCTTAATAACCAATAAAAATAAAGAAACGAGAAAATTCCAGAAAACGGGCCCGGTTAGTGAATAGTACCTAAACCGGGTAAAATAACGAGCGTTTTCTGTAAAAGACGAAAAATGCTTCAGCTAGTATAACAGAGGGGGGCCGATTTTACTGTTGTAGACAGCCCTCTCTCTCACACACACACAAGTAACAAATAAGTAATAAAGTAACAAAAAGTAAAAAGTAGTCCCCTCTCTCTCCTCATTTCCTTAATTCCCACATCTCTCTCTCTCCAATTCCTTTTCCTCTCTCACGGTGGACTCCCCCTCCTGAACCCTCTCTTCTTCCTCCTCTGGTGGGTGTCGATTTTGAGCTCTCCAACCAGCTCCCATGGCAACTCCACCTTCTACCTCATGCTCTAGCTCCATTTGAGCTCCAAATGTAAAATAAAATACATATTTGAACTCCCCTCTTCAAGCTCTACATTTCTATCTTTTCAAAATCTGAAAATGAGCAACTTCATCTCCATGGGTTTTCCCCATTTGAAGAGAAAGCACACCATTATGGAGCTTGGAGTCTCCTTTCCAACAAGGTAAAAATCTCCATGAAAGACCTCACCTTTCTCCATCTCTTTGTATGGCCGATTTTGCCTCTCTCTCTTACCTTGTTTTTCTCTTGCTTTGGAGCATTGTTTCAACCCTCCAATGGTGGAGTAACCCCCTTCTTGATTCAAGGGTGAGAATCCCTCTCAAAGATGTTCAAAGGTAAAACCCTAACTTGTACTCTAAGCCTTTTTATGGAATTAGAATTCTTTAAGGGTTTAGAAGAGTAATTAAAATGCATTTTTGTGTTTCTTGGGTGTTGGGGTGGAGTTTGACAACTCCACTCCCATGTGACCGATTGGTTACAAGAAAGAGAGGAAGGGAAGAATTGGAAAGGAGAAAAAAAATATAAGCTCAAGGTAAGAGCTCTTCTTAATGCTTAATTTTAATGCATTAGTGTAATGGGAATGGGTAAAAAAATAAAGAACCAAAACTATTGTGTTAGTAGTGTAGTTGTGGAAGTTTTTGTATTTGTGAGCAAGTATGTGAATTGTAGGCCTTGAAGGCAAGTAAATTGTGTATGAGTACTAGTATTGTTGTTTAAGGGAGTATTGATGTATTAAGATTGCCTTGTATTGCTGGTAGGACCCTTGTATGGGTGTGGCTAGATTATGAATAATTGATGGAAAAGTATGTATGTGGAGAAGCTAGAATTGTAGGTAAACTATGGCAAAATTTAGGTAGGAATATGTACATCTATGGATGACTTGGTGAATGGGAGAACCAAGGTGTGTATTGGATTTAGTAAAGGTGTTTGATGACCATGGAATGGTAATTGTGGTATGAGAGTACTAGGATGTAAAATCTGTAGCAAGAGAGGTACCAAGATGCAATGTAGAACTAGGATGAAATTGGTGGGCAAGATCTTGTGAAATGAGTATTGGAACTTGGGTGTAGGTAGTGCAATGGTTTGGAAATGAATTGGCATGGTAAGGTAAGGTATTTAGGATGCTAGGAATGGCGATGATTAAGGAAGTATTGGATGGGAGAATTGAATTGTAAAATCTGTAGCATAGGTGTAACGAAAACTGTTACATATGTTGTAGAAGAAGTAAGGAAATTGTGTAAGTTATTTGATGGATTTAGTAATGGATTTGGTGGACGAATTAAGGTGATTTAGAGGGCTTAATTAGTGTTAAAACATGTGGGATTACATGTAGGAAGATTGGGGAAGAAATGGGTAAGAAATGGGCAAGAAAAGAAGTGAAAAACAAAATCTGTAGGTAGGTTCTGGACCGGTCCGACCCAGAGGTTGGGGAGGACGGTGGGTCGGACGGGCACAGACCACGGAACCAAAAACTACTGGAATGGTCCGACCCAGAGGTGTATGGGTCGGACGGAACAGTTCTGGGTCGGACGGGACAATTTCAGAAGACGGAAAACTTACTAGAATGGGCCGACCCATAGGTTGGGTCGGACGGTGGGTCGGACGGCCCCAACTTATGAAAAAAAATATATAATAGTAGCAACACAGTAATCATATGTAGGTATGTATGTAGGTAAGTACATAAATAAAGGACCTTAGTAATATACCATTAATGTGACACCAATGGTAAGGAAGTAAGTATGTGAGTAGGAAAACAAGTATGAAAGTAATTGAGTAGGTTGAGAATATGAGAACATTAAGTATACCGGGATAACGGGGTAAGTAAGGGAGTAGTAGTTATTTGCGTACCCTATGAACATAGTATTAATAATCATGTTTGAAATATTATCAGTGGTACAAGTACGAACCATGGAACAAGGGAACACATGGTAGAGCTAACTCCGGTGGAAGGTATGAGTTTCTCATGCCCCGTATGCTAACCGAGTTACGTTGATTTGTGTGCTGTATGCCGGCTAATCAAGACTAAAGCATGAAAACGGGTTATTGCCTTTCATTGTATGTCTTGCTGTATGTTGTATGAGCTAACCCTTCTTGACTGATTGTGTGGCTTCACTTAGTGCGTAGATCGACTCATAGATGAGTCTTGTTGTGTAGTGACTCGTCGAAAGAGTTATGTTGTGAATTAACAGAACCGTAGCAACACTCTAAACTAACGAATCATTAAACGATAACGCAAACCAATGAACTCACTAGAATGTGAGGGAGTGTACGGGAGTAATAACCTTCCGATAATGGTAGGAGAATCGAAATGAATAATCCACAAATAATAAGTAGTGGAAGTATATAAGTAACCTCTATTAGAGGAATTAATCTTGGTGCAAGACATGAATCATGGGAGTAGTAAAGAATGATGAGGGATCTCCAAACCCCTTAGCAACTAGTCGACCCATAATGAGGGGACCCGACTGATGCAAGTATGGCCCGAACATGAGAGTATTCGATACGTTGGGGATACCCTTAAATCTGAGGATACTAGTCGGTGGTAATTCCCTAAGCTAGTGGAGGTTATCGAGAGAGACACTCCTAGGCTAATCCATGAGAATGTAATGTACTATGAGAGATGAGTGTTGGGAATTTGAGTAGTCCGGTAAAGCGGGCATTTGAGTATTTGAGGAGCTAAGCGTATAGCCCTCGTATTGTAGGTCCGGTGGCGAGTCTTGTGTATGACTCCGCCCAGAGGCCAAAGTAATGAGTATTGAGTATTGCGTATGTGTGAGTAAAGTAATAAGTACTGAGTAAGAAGTGAGTATGTATGTAATGAGTACCGAGTATCGAGTACGTATGAGTAAGCATTGAGTATTGAGTACGTAAGAGTAAGTATGGAGAATTGAGTAGTGAGTATGCACAAGTATAGTAACGAGTACAGAGTAAGGATCGTGTACAAGTAAGGTATTGAACATGGAGTGATGAGTATGTAAGAGTAAGGAGTAAGTATGAGTAGAGTAGCGAATATCGAACACAGTACGAAGAGTAATGAATGAATAACAAATACGAATGGTTGACTATCGAATTGTCTTCCTTAGTAAGTATTGAACTTGTACATTTATGTAGGTATTTTTGATTGTATTGTTGTAGTATGAGTATGTATGTATGCATGTAAAATGAACTCCATGTATATCCGACCCAAAGTAGTCGGCGTACCGCGGTTAGCACGTGGTATATGCGAAATTCATATTCAGCGTAAGCTGACCCCCTCGGGGAACGTTTTTTGTGCAGGTACTCGAAGCTGACCACCGTTCAAGAGAGTAGGACGGGGACTGCTATGTAAGCATGGGTAGTTGTATAATAGGGATTGTATTTGGAATGTAATGCGAAATTGGAAGTTCCAAACTGTATCGGTAATTTAAGGATTGTAGTAGACTCGGTATAGTATTGTATTGGAGTTGTATTTGAATTACGGTTGAATATGCAAGGAAAGTAATGTATTGTGTAGAGTACTCGGTATGTTCAATTCATCAGCCCGATAGTATGTAGTATTGTAACTCGCCGTGTTAGTCACGTGGGTGACTAACGGCATTGTACACCCGCCGTTGTGTATGGAGTATCAGCTGTGAAGGTAAGTATTGTATAATAATGACGGTATTAGCGGTAGGGGTGTTACAAAAAGTGGTATCAGAGTAAAGTATCGCTCTGATGGATGAAATACCGAGTTTAGGAAAATACCGAGTTAGGAATTGGAGATTTAGGGCTAAGGGTTGAGTGTTAGCGTGAGAGGTACGCTAGATAGGAACTTCCGCGTGAACCAGAGACCTACAACAACCATACCTCGCCCTCCGTAACCCACGATATTAAGTTGGGAGAATAACGCCAGAGAGATGGAAAGACCTCTCACACTCGGGTAACACCCGATCTGGCAGTTGAAAGTAAACCTGAATAGAAAAAGAACCTGTCATACGGTAGAGTCCAAGAACTGGAAGTCCCGAAGACGGTTCCCGTTGAATGACAAGGACCGCACTTAATGGCGGAGAAATGAAGATCCTAAACATAAGGATAATAGAATTTATGGCACCATGGGGCGACATGCTTCACAGTCGCTAGAACCATGAGTAGCCAGCAAGAAGAGAAGCACGATCGCGCAATGAATCAAGGAAGCTAGAGTAACGAACCCTAGACGAGAGAGTCTACGGACTGTAATGTTCGATAATACCAACAACGGTATGCAAACCGACTAAGGAATTAGTCGAGGTTGGGTCAACACCAAACCTATACGCCAATGGGCAGTAATAACCGAACAACATAGTTCGGATAACTATGAAAGTGTCCATAAACATACACCTATAGGACCACAACATGGTTCCTAAGGATAAGTCAAGTCTCGTTAACCACAGTGAAGGTATGAGGCACCCGGATTGACGACAACCATGTCAAGTACACTAAGAAACGACTCAGGAGATTGATCACCAAGATTAAAAGATCAAAGGAAGATCTAATAAGACCACCAAATATGGATGGAAACGATACCGTAACCGGTATACGTTAAAACCGAAAAACAACCTACCCGCGCACTTGCCCAGGGCAAGTGCAGCAACTACAAGACGGTTGGAAGACTATTAACAACCCGCAAATACTTGCTAAAGTACCGCTATGACGAATGGAGCAAATATAGGATCACCACTCCTAAGTGTTAAAATAACGAAACCTTGGAAAAGCCTAACGGCCCGACCATTGAAATAAGAACATACCAGTCAGCAAGAAGCTGGACTTGGTCAGGACTTTAGACTTGGCAACGCCATGAAGGATTACTTTCCACATCGAACCGTTATTTTGAAACTCAAAGTTTTCTTTCAAAACCACAAACCCTTCTTTTAAACCTTGAATTTTAAAACCAAACTAACGGATTTACGGTGAGTATCATAGAGTGATACAAGAGGAGTTGACAATAGAATACTTCACCTAGGCGTGTGACGAACACTACGAGTGTACCCGAATACGGGATGTGGGACGACTGCACTCCGAAGGAGCTTGCGGGCCTGACAGATAGTTAGGTAAGTGGTAACGTGCCAAAAAGGTACCCCATGTATGTATACATGTAGTGTACGAAACACGGGAAGTAGTCAACTCCGTTCTACGGACCATGAGTAAATTCAAACCAAAATAGTTGGATACCCAAAACAAGCAGAAGAAACAAAGATAAGCTTACAAGCTAAGGAGTCAAGAACCTATTACAAGAGGATGATTAAGAGTTAAAAGTGCGAGAAGCACTAACAACTGAATAAAGACATTGGACATGTCTTGAATATATTAAAGTAAAACATGATGACTGGAAGGAATACCCAGTCTAAACACAGTAAGGCAAAAGCCTAACATTAACACATCAGTGTTCAATGAACGGGATGAGATTCCTAGAACAACTACCACAAACACATAGGGTGATGTTATAGGGTACCGAAATTACCATTCATCACCAAAAAGGAACATCAAATCCGTTATAACATAAGGAAAAACACCAATGGTCTACCCTATGAACGGGAGACGTTATACTTATAACCCTCAACGGATAACCAAAATCCAGAGCCGCAAGGTGGGATAACAAACTGAACATACTCATAAATGTCAGTCAGATGCTACCGTATAGCCAGTACTACCCGGGAGTAATCCATAAAGGGTACCAAGTCAACACTGTTGAACGAAAGGTCATGATAATAACACCACGATTGAAATGAACACTCGGTTAGACACCGAAGGGATCCTACTTGACGGAGGATACCCAAAATTAATAAATGGTATCGATCAATACCAAGATACAAAAGGGCCTCCAACGAACGGAAGCGTGATGCGACGATCTTACCATGGAGCCCAGTATCACCTCCAAACCCAGCAATGTCTTATGGAGAAGTAATCACTTGGGAATGACCTATGATGAGCAGAGCTCTAGGCAATATGGCTAGTAGGCCATGAAACTATTACCACATAACCCAACGGTTGCAAAACCCATTGTGAACCATGTGGAAATGGTCAAGGACGACACCGATAAAAGAGTAACAACCAATGAATGAGGATGTCCCTCATAAGTGTGAGACTGTAAAGCGGCGAACACATGGATCCCAAGAAAGGGATACCATCAATAACTGTCGGGAAATATACCCCTCTCAGAACTACTAATGTAGTCAAGCTTGAGCATACAATTATTGTCAAGCAATGTGAAATAAGCTTCAACAGCAATTGTTGACAACCAAGGAGTAACCGGTTATAAAACCAATGATACTCAGGGAGCTCAGAAAAACAAGGAATACCATATTCTGTATTTGCCAAATACATGGGGAACCATTGTATAAATGATAGAGATGCATGAGCTGAAGCTAGCAACAATGGATGCCATGTAAACCAATACTGTGGAATCAGTAAGAACATGGTGCGCATCAGACGACCAAGGTATGTGAATAATCACCCAATACTATGGAGTTATTAATACAAGATGGTAGACAGGCAACAAGCCAGAAGTCTGCACCAAATGATGAAGCACCACCTGAAGAGTAACGATCAGTCCTATTGCAATCTCATAAGAGAGTTACTGCCAAGGGTTCACGCCTCTGCACTCTGTAGGACTGAGTGTTTTGGTATTGCACTTGTGTAGTCAATGATCTAGTGGGATAGCTAGGAATATGGAAAATATAAGTAGTGGTAAATTCTTCCTTTCACCAATAAACATGGCATAAGCCAGTTAAGCAAAAGCTTAGAAACAAACCGTGCGGCCCAAGGCCAAAGAATCACGAAGAGTGTGAAACACACCAACAATCACAAGATGTGAATTCCATTGGAATAAGAGTGAAAGGAGACTTAAGAAAGTCACAAGGACCGACGCATCGAAAATGCAAGGTCATACAAGTAAAGAATACTTGTGATGAACCAGAGAAACTGGTATAATTCGGAAACCACTAACAACAGAGGAAGCACTACAACTAAGTAGTGACTTAACCTCAACCGACAATAAGTCAGAGGAACCAAGTGAATGATCACTACAAAACACAACAACATGTATATAGATTGCCAGAGAGCTGGTTACAATCTAAAACTCATCGAGTTTGATCACGGTAAAAGAACACCACACATGGTTACTAAAAAGAGATGATGGGTAACCCGTTAAGGATAACGAGAAGGGAGAATAACCCAAGTTATCAGGGTCGCGCAGCAGAAGCTAGTGGGCCCAAAATTCTAAGTGCAATACACCTAATGAACACGAGGTTAATCATTAATGCCTTACAGCCATTCAAGCTAGAACCGAACCCGGTTGAGAGTGAAATAAGTCCGATGAAAATTCTTGATGCAGGGACTAACCGGTAATACGGTTAAGACCCGTTGATCAAGGAACATTGTATAATAGACCACATAGAAACTGAACCACTCCATGACGGCTGAATGCCTTCGACCAATGTCCAATGTTGACACATGGTAGATTACGTGGGCGTAATCCCTTTTAAGGGGGGTAGAGCGAAAACCGCGAAGTGTATGTTTTACGTGATAGGTGCATAAACTACAATGTGCATAGCGCAAAAGGATTTGTTGTAATGATTGATACTTATGTTACATAAACATTGTATTCACTCATCGTGTAATTGTGGTATTTGGGGAAATAAGATCAGGAAAGGAGTAGAGAAACTCCAGGGGAATGAGGACCCCGATTGGTAATAGTATGAGGAATGAGTATGTATGGGAGACTTGCGGAGTATAAATCGGTATGGAACCGATGTATGTAATGAGTATAAATCGGTATACAACCGATGTATTTTATGAGTATAAATTGGAGTATAGCAAATTGATGGGATATTATACCCATGAATTCTTAAGTATAGTAGTTGGAGAAGATGTAGTAATAGACGATGAGATGATTAGTAAGTAAGTAAGTGAATCATATAAATTGGAAAATGTATGTGTATGATTATGAGTAGCAAGATTAAAAAGATAGAAAATGAAATGATGTTTGACGAGCTGTCTGTTTGTATGAGGTGGGAAGTGGAACTTGATTTGCTAGCGATCAAGGGAAGCCGAACACAAATTGGGGTGGAAGGATAATTCAACACCAATGCTGATCACATTGGGGTTGAAGGACTCTGGAAGCTCCCTTAAGTGGTCACAGAAATAACACTAGTAATAGGTATAATCACCATAAATGGTATTTGGGAGATGTATGCAAGTTTTCAAAATGAATTTCCAAAACTAATTTGGTACAATGTTTTCTTCAAACTTGAGAATGAGGATCGGTTTTGAAACTGCTCCCACGGGCGCTAGTGGATCTTCCATGCCTAGGCACGGGTATCCGGTCGAAACCATAGGAGGAGAAGCTAGTTTTGAGTCGGTGGGAGTGTTGATTATCTTTGAAACCACTACACCGGTTGTACGGTGACAATGTGTGTTTTGTATTTTTCCAAGGGCACTGGGGCAGCGTAGTCCCGAAGTAAGTATGAGTAAGTAAGTATGAGTAAGTGCCTGAGGATCTCTATATGTGCAAATGAATTTGATCAGAACCAAAGGACCGTAGAGTCAGAAAGTGTAAGTGCTCAAGTCATGACGGCCGTGAACTAGAAAGTGTAAGTGTTCAAACGTGACTGGTACCTGAGGGATCACTCGCCATTGGGGGAGGATTGTACCTAATTGTCTGCGGATGGACCCCCTTGGAGAGAAGTAAAACGGATATTTTTGATTGTTATGCATGCAGTGACATGCTGTTTGGATGCGCAGTATGCATCATGTCAAACATTTGGAGTTTGACAAATTATATGTAGAGGTCATAACCTTAGCATAGAGTATTTATACAAGTACAGTATTAGATTCACCAACTTTGAGGGCAAAGTTCTTTAAGGGGGTAGATTGAAATACCCCGAACTTAAATATGGTGATTAGAATATTTTAATATGGTATTTAAGGGCCTAATAGTGCCTAAGTAATTTTGGTAAAAAAATAAATCCAAAAGAAATGGGAAAAACGCTTAGAAAGCGGAAAACGCTAAAATGAGCGTTAAATAACCATAGGAGGTACGAGACCTCGGTTATAGTATCGTAAGGATTCCTAAGGCTTATTCATGCCTAATTAGTATACGGGAATGATTCCCGAAGAAAACGGATCCAAGAAATGTATTAAAACGCTAAAAGAGCCTTAGTGCACGTTTTTCGAGGAAACCCGAAAACGTGATTTTAAGTGGTCAAACGAACCCGTAAAAATTATAAATCACTAAATAACTATTATTAAGCAACGGAAGCTTAATAACCAATAAAATAAAGAAACGAGAAAATTCCAGAAAACGGGCCCGGTTAGTGAATAGTACCTAAACCGGGTAAAATAACGAGCGTTTTCTGTAAAAGACGAAAAATGCTTCAGCTAGTATAACAGAGGGGGGCCGATTTTACTGTTGTAGACAGCCCTCTCTCTCTCACACACACAAGTAACAAATAAGTAATAAAGTAACAAAAAGTAAAAAGTAGTCCCCTCTCTCTCCTCATTTCCTTAATTCCCACATCTCTCTCTCCAATTCCTTTTCCTCTCTCACGGTGGACTCCCCCTCCTGAACCCTCTCTTCTTCCTCCTCTGGTGGGTGCCGATTTTGAGCTCTCCAACCAGCTCCCATGGCAACTCCACCTTCTACCTCATGCTCTAGCTCCATTTGAGCTCCAAATGTAAAATAAAATACATATTTGAACTCCCCTCTTCAAGCTCTACATTTCTATCTTTTCAAAATCTGAAAATGAGCAACTTCATCTCCATGGGTTTTCCCCATTTGAAGAGAAACGCACACCATTATGGAGCTTGGAGTCTCCTCTTTCCAACAAGGTAAAAATCTCCATGAAAGACCTCACCTTTCTCCATCTTTGTATGGCCGATTTTCCTCTCTCTCTTACCTTGTTTTTCTCTTGCTTTGGAGCATTGTTTCAACCCTCCAATGGTGGAGTAACCCCCTTCTTGATTCAAGGGTGAGAATCCCTCTCAAAGATGTTCAAAGGTAAAACCCTAACTTGTACTCTAAGCCTTTTTATGGAATTAGAATTCTTTAAGGGTTTAGAAGAGTAATTAAAATGCATTTTTGTGTTTCTTGGGTGTTGGGGTGGAGTTTGACAACTCCACTCCCATGTGACCGATTGGTACAAGAAAGAGAGGAAGGGAAGAATTGGAAAGGAGAAAAGGAAATATAAGCTCAAGGTAAGAGCTCTTCTTAATGCTTAATTTTAATGCATTAGTGTAATGGGAATGGGTAAAAAAATAAAAGAACCAAAACTATTGTGTTAGTAGTGTAGTTGTGGAAGTTTTTGTATTTGTGAGCAAGTATGTGAATTGTAGGCCTTGAAGGCAAGTAAATTGTGTATGAGTACTAGTATTGTTGTTTAAGGGAGTATTGATGTATTAAGATTGCCTTGTATTGCTGGTAGGACCCTTGTATGGGTGTGGCTAGATTAGGAATGAATTTGATGGAAAAGTATGTATGTGGAGAAGCTAGAATTGTAGGTAAACTATGCAAAATTTAGGTAGGAATATGTACATCTATGGATGACTTGGTGAATGGGAGAACCAAGGTGTGTATTGGATTTAGTAAAGGTGTTTGATGACCATGGAATGGTAATTGTGGTATGAGAGTACTAGGATGTAAAATCTGTAGCAATAGAGGTACCAAGATGCAATGTAGAACTAGGAAGAAATTGGTGGGCAAGATCTTGTGAAATGAGTATTGGAACTTGGGTATAGGTAGTGCAATGGTTTGGAAATGAATTGGCATGGTAAGGTAAGGTATTTAGGATGCTAGGAATGGCGATGATTAAGGAAGTATTGGATGGGAGAATTGAATTGTAAAATTTGTAGCATAGGTGTAACGAAAACTGTTACATATGTTGTAGAAGAAGTAAGGAAATTGTGTAAGTTATTTGATGGATTTAGTAATGGATTTGGTGGACGAATTAAGGTGATTTAGAGGGCTTAATTAGTGTTAAAACATATGGGATTACATGTAGGAAGATTGGGGAAGAAATGGGTAAGAAATGGGCAAGAAAAGAAGTGAAAAACAAAATCTGTAGGTAGGTTCTGGACCGGTCCGACCCAGAGGTTGGGGAGGAAGGTGGGTCGGACGGGCACAGACCACGGAACCAAAAACTACTGGAATGGTCCGACCCAGAGGTGTATGGGTCGGACGGAACAGTTCTGGGTCGGACGGGACAATTTCAGAAGACAGAAAACTTACTGGAATGGGCCGACCCATAGGTTGGGTCGGACGGTGGGTCGGACGGCCCCAACTTATGAAAAAAAAATATAATAGTAGCAACACAGTAATCATATGTAGGTATGTATGTAGGTAAGTACATAAATAAAGGACCTTAGTAATATACCATTAATGTGACACCAATGGTAAGGAAGTAAGTATGTGAGTAGGAAAACAAGTATGAAAGTAATTGAGTAGGTTGAGAATATGAGAACATTAAGTATACCGGGATAACGGGGTAAGTACGGGAGTAGTAGTTATTTGTGTACCCTATGAACATAGTATTAATAATCATGTTTGAAATATTATCAGTGGTACAAGTACGAACCATGGAACAAGGGAACACATGGTAGAGCTAACTCCGGTGGAAGGTATGAGTTTCTCATGCCCCGTATGCTAACCGAGTTACGTTGATTTGTGTGTTGTATGCCGGCTAATCAAGACTAAAGCATGAAAACGGTTTATTGCCTTTCATTTTATGTCTTGTTGTATGTTGTATGAGCTAACCCTTCTTGACTGATTGTGTGGCTTCACTTAGTGCGTAGATCGACTCATAGATGAGTCTTGTTGTGTAGTGACTCGTCGAAAGAGTTATGTTGTGAATTAACAGAACCGTAGCAACGCTCTAAACTAACGAATCATTAAACGATAACGCAAACCAATGAACTCACTAGAATGTGAGGGAGTGTACGGGAGTAATAACCTTCCGATAATGGTAGGAGAATCGAAATGAATAATCCACAAATAATAAGTAGTGGAAGTATATAAGTAACCTCTATTAGAGGAATTAATCTTGGTGCAAGACATGAATCATGGGAGTAGTAAAGAATGATGAGGGATCTCCAAACCCCTTAGCAACTAGTCGACCCATAATGAGGGGACCCGACTGATGCAAGTATGGCCCGAACATGAGAGTATTCGATACGTTGGGGTTACCCTTAAATCTGAGGATACTAGTCGGTGGTAATTCCCTAAGCTAGTGGACGTTATCGAGAGAGACACTCCTAGGCTAATCCATGAGAATGTAATGTACTCTAAGAGATGAGTGTTGGGAATTTGAGTAGTCCGGTAAAAGCGGGCATTTCAGTATTTGAGGAGCGAAGCGTATAGCCCTCGTATTGTAGGTCCGGTGGCGAGTCTTGTGTATGACTCCGCCGAGAGGCCAAAGTAATGAGTATTGAGTATTGCGTATGTGTGAGTAAAGTAATAAGTACTGAGTAAGAAGTGAGTATGAGTATGTAACGAGTACCGAGTATCGAGTACGTATGAGTAAGCATTGAGTATTGAGTACGTAAGAGTAAGTATGGAGAATTGAGTAGTGAGTATGCACAAGTATAGTAACGAGTACAGAGTAAGGATCGTGTACGAGTAAGGTATTGAACATGGAGTGTTGAGTATGCAAGAGTAAGGAGTAAGTATGAGTAGAGTAGCGAATATCGAACACAGTACGAAGATTAATGAATGAATAACAAATATGAATGGTTGACTATCGAATTGTCTTCCTTATTAAGTATTGAACTTGTACATGTAGGTATTTTTGATTGTATTGTTGTAGTATGAGTATGTATGTATGCATGTAAAATGAACTCCATGTATATCCGACCCAAAGTAGTCGGCGTACCGCGGTTAGCACGCGGTATATGCGAAATTCATATTCAGCGTAAGATGACCACCTTGGGGGAACGTTTTTAGTGTGCAGGTACTCGAAGCTGACCACCGTTCGAGAGAGTAGGACGGGGACTGCTATGTAAGCATGGGTAGTTGTATGATAGGGATTGTATTTGGAATGTAATGCGAAATTGGAAGTTCCAAACTGTATCGGTAATTTAAGGATTGTAGTAGACTCGGTATAGTATTGTATTGGAGTTGTATTTGAATTACGGTTGAATATGCAAGGAAATATGTATTGTGTAGAGTACTCGGTATGTTCAATTCATCAGACCGATAGTATGTAGTATTGTAACTCGCCTTGTTAGTCACGTGAGTGACTAACGGCATTGTACACCCGCCGTTGTGTATGGAGTATCCGCTGCGAAGGTAAGTATTGTACAGTAATGACGGTATTAGCAGTAGGGGTGTTACAAAAACACTTGTTACAAGCCAAGGGGTATGTTTTCCCACTTTTAAGTTTAACTTCCACTCACCTTTAGTGTATATCTGAATTCAAACTCTTAATATAGCTTACCCTGCCTCCATTGCTATTGTCAAGGAGAGTTATTCGTTATCATGTCCGTTTTGAAATTTATATTACTTTGGGAGTTAACTTTATTTGATTTCATGCGCTCTTTACTCGCCTTCATAAATTGAGCTGTCATAGAAGACATATGCTCGTATAGATCCATAAGGATAGTGTAGGACATGTGCCTCAAAAATAGTGTAGGTATATTGTCTGATACTTAAACCTCTGAAATATATCAATACTACTCGAAAATTTTAGGTTAATAACCTCCCAATTATATGTAAATATATGTATGTAGCGTTTGGTATTGCTACTAAAGTATTTCTCCTGACTTCTGAAAGTATAAATTTAAAGTTTGTTCTCTTCTCTTTATTAATTAGGAGTCTAGCATTGTCACTGTAATGATACTAGCTGAGACCCTTTGTATTTGAGCCGGTATTACTTCCCGCGTTTATTTATGCTGGATGTTTAGTTATGTATAGTGAGATTCTGTTTTGCTTTTCCTGATATTATCATTGGTTATGTTTGTAAGACTATGCTGATAGTCATATTTCAAGGTTTCGCACGATTTTCTCGCGAGGTTAATAAAGAATTGTAAGATCTTCCAGTCCCGCACTGGGCAGTAAGCTCAGTGCCTGGGTATCCCATAAAATTCAGTGTTTTCTCTTTCCGTGTAGGTCTTCACTCTCCTTTATTTGGTTTACTGGAGCAGCACTTGTTGTAGCAAGTGCGCCATGCAGGTTGGATCATCATGTAGTGTATGTCCATTGAGATATATTTTTACTCCATCATCACTGTATACTTGGCGGTATTGTCAGCCTTTCTGGTTATCATTGGTATGGCGTCACTGTTATTCGTCGTCCGCTTCCCGTGTGGATGACAGTTGGCGTCGTTCGGTCTTCAACAAACCTTTCGCCAATTCAAGCAGTTTTAAGTATTTGTGTTAATTAATGTATTCCTTTTCATGACATCTGCTCGTTATTTAGGCAGGTCATAGTTTGTAGTTGTTGTAAGTTTGAACAGTTGCTAACGCCCTTCGGCGGACCAAGTAAAAACTGACTTTCTACTCCTCACTGTTCTATCACACACCCTGTATCCCAAGGTTAATTTCGGTTGTATTCAGATCTCAGAGCGCAACTACGCTCTGATACCACTTTTTGTAACACCCCAACCCGAAATCCAATAACCTGTATAATGATAGCTCCCAAAGATAACTGGAAATGCAGCGGAAAATATATACATAACAACGGGTGGTGCTACAACGCCGCTAGTCACCCATGTGACTAACAAGGCTAACTCCAACATAACTTACAAATGATGCGGTCTGAGCGCTGAATACAAACCTCTTAAAATAACAAAACCAATAGTAAAGATACAGTACTGTAAATTGCTTCCGGTAATAATAATCCCCTGTCTTAATTCTACCCCACCTACACTCGGTCGGGTAATCTCTTCAACTTCAGGTACCTGAAAAATGGGGGTGCCCCCAAAGGGCTCAGCAAACAACGCTGGTATGGAAAACGTGCAGCCCATCGGCTACTGGGCCACACCAACTACTTTGTCGAATACATGCAGTTCATTTTTATAAAGCTGTAAACAAGCATCATGCCATAATCATAACAAGTATTCATACAAGGACAACAATGTCACACAGAACAAGACTTCAGAAGGTCGAGTTAGGTGATCTGTAATCTTTTAATAGTTGTCGGGTCCACACAGTGGGACTGACAGGTGTATATGAGTATGTCAATATAGTGGAGGTATAGTGACCTCGTTAAAAAAGAAAGGTGGGTAATTAGTCCCTCAGAAGATAACATAGTTAACTCCTGCACTTAAAAGAGGTGGGAATCGAACCCTCGAGAGGAATAAAGTCTTCCTCCCCACTTGAACTGTTCCGGTACGCCGCCGGTGAGTGACATAGTGCACCCAAAACTCCCGTCGCGACGTAAATTGTATAGGAGACGACCTGTGACAGGTACAGCTCTAGTAGCATGCATGGCCAGATCCAACTGGGCTCCTCGCTTCTCGTAGTATAGAATTTGTTAGATGTCACATAAGGACGTTAATCAAGAACACAATGTGTATTGTCGATTATCATGCTTAGGATAACGACGTTTGTTATAAAGTGAAGTTAGTGAGAAACTTGAGTACAAGTTCTCGGTATGATAAAACGCAGGTATTTAATCCACTAGTAATGTAGTGTTGTATGCGTGGGACATACACATTATAGTTAGTATCATTCACGCAAGTAAAGCAATACAACAGTGCACAAGAGTAATACAACATCTTACATGCAATTATCTTGGTCATTATTTCAAACAACAGATAGCACACAAGCCGGTGTAATCCGGTAGCAAACAGGTTGCAAGAATCCCATACCGTTCACCGTAGACTGTACTTGTTTAGTTCCCGGTCAACATCTGGTCAAACAATGTCCTAGAATAGGATTAACTGAGAGTGTTACTTTATGTAACTCTCGTATAATAAAGTTATTGATTCATGAAATGATTTCATATTTGTTATTTCATGTGAGGTTTATTTTTAACGCTTAGATAATTTCTTTTAACCTCTTAACCTTATTTATTTTAAGGTTTACCCATATAATTTAAACCATCGTAGTCTTTACTTATAAGACTTATATTGTATGATAATTCTCTTTTAATTACCTCAAGCATCTTATACATCGCATCAAATATTTCCTCTTAACTTAAATAATTTCTTTGAATGTATTTTTGTATAAACAAGTATTATTCATATGACATACTGTATTTGTCCAAACGACAAAACAATATATAATTTCCTCAATGACATTTATTAGTCACAAGTTAATTAATTCTCCTCTTAACTTTATATTTAATATACTGTAATTCCAAATATTATTTGATACTTACACATTAAATTCCTCATATTCATTTCCTTTTGATTTACTTGAAATCTTAAATGTATATATTTTATACACATGTATTATTTATGATACATGATTTTAATTGTCTAACTGACATAACAACTTTATAAATTCTCAAATTGTATACACATGGACGTATTATTCCCTATATCTTTTATTAATTACAATCTAACCCCAAATAATATTATTTCTTTACAAATAAATTACTTATGTCTTTATAACATATAGTTTTAATTTCATAAAACCTTTAATCATAATTTCCTTTTCCAAATCTTCTAAATATCCATATAGGACCTACAAATATTTCTAATCCCATAAATACGCTATACTTTTCGATTATTATATTATAACCACATTTATTTCATAAACTTTACATTATACTCCAAAATACATTATATTTCATAGTTTCATTTTCTTAATTAATTAATTCACTAAACCACCACTATAAATTCGGTAATTATTATTTGAACACCTTAACTTTTATAAATTTCTAAATCATACCATAACCTTTCGGTTTTGACAAATAACTTCTCATAATTACATTTTAACCCCAAAAACTTCATAATAGTTATATATTAACTATAAACTACAGTTTTAATATTCAATTTCCTTAAATTTTGAATGGCATATAAATTTCCATTAATTAAGTTTCTACCCCAATTAAAATTCTAGATTTTCACATGAACTTTTATAAATTACGATTTCACCCCAAAACTTTATAAATTGTTATTTCAACTTCTAAACACTTATTAAATTCACCCAAAATTCATAATATTAATTCCTACCCTATATTATGTCATTATTATGCCCATGACACCTATTATTCTCGGCTATCACCATATATTCCCATAATTTTCTAAAAATTACATTTTTACCACATAACTTATTAAACTAGTCATTTAAAACACTAGTAAATATTTTTACTCACCAAAACTCTTTATTTAAATTCGTAAGTATTTTTACTCCAATATTTTAAGGATTCTAAAATTACCAAATTACCCTTTCAACTCATCCAGTACTCACTTATAGATATTATGGTCTACTAATAAAACATTAATACACTAAATCAGAAGCTCCAAACTCTCGGCTAATGAGATTGGACTTCCTTATCACCGAACCAAGACCCACCCCATAAACAAATCCCTGACATTTGACTAATTTTGTTACCACTTTCACATTTCTGCATGAGCACACAGCAATACGTAATTCCACAGAGGTTTAATGATTTATCCCTACAGGGGTGTAGTTACAAGAAAGGAAAAATGAAGATAAGTTTGTAGTGTTCTACTACTTCTGGAATGAAACATATACAGTCCCTGTTTCAAACCTGGTGTGCAAGCGCAGCAGTTGTAGTGATTTAAAACTACAGAGGCGTGAGACCAAGAAGAGAATCAAGAGAGTTCAGAACATGTATGCTCTCTTGTTCGACAATAAGAGTTATAAAATTACCGTTTTGTTTTCTGTTTGACCAACATGAACGCCACTTCTGATTTCCTTCCCAACTATCATCGATTCGTAATTGACTGTTGCAAGAGAATAGCAGAGGCGCAGATCCAGGAGGAGAATGAAACGTTGCCTCTTGTTCATTGGTGAGATTTTTTTGTTTTTTTTGGCAAAGAAAACCGATAGAGATGGAGAATGAAGATCTGTAGGAAAAACTGGGCCCTACTTCTTCTCGATTTGAAACTGACCAGATCACACTTTTTTTTATTCAACTGCTGTCATCCCCTTCTTAAATCTATTGTAAGAGACAAGTTCTAGTGTTTAAAACTGTAGATTCATGGACACCATGAGAGAATGAAGGTGGCTCGATGATTTACACACAGAGGTGCAGGCACAAAACTGGACGAAGAAAGTTGTAGTCTTTCTTGCTTACTAGTTTGAGTTGTAAGTTACTGTAAATTGAACTCGAGATGTTGGGTTGTAAAACTATCGAAGAGAAGGAGAACGTCTGAGCGTTCCTTGTTTTCCGATGAGGATCACAAGAAGGAATGGGTGTTCTGTGTTTGTTGGTAAGAAGAGGAGGCGCGGGCTCTGTAAGTTTGTAGCTGTTCCAGGAATTTACTGCTTCAAGGAGTGTGGATGCAAGAAAGAAGTGAAGGTAGACACAAAACAATATGTTTTGTTCATTAGTTACAGTGAGTAATAAGGGAAGATGGTTCAGGTAAGAAGAGGAGTATAGAGTGGAAGGAAAGAAATCGGTTGTATTTTTAGTAAGTTATTATTATTGGTCAGCACATGCCCACTTGTGGTATTATTGAGTTAATTATTTGGAGATCTCAAACGGTGGAGGAGGCTCTTAGGTTGGCGGCAATAATGAGTGATAGGTTACTAGTTTAATATAGTAAAGTGTCCTAAATATTTCATTTCTAAAGTGGGAATATGAGTCATCCCCACAGCTTGCAAATCGGCACTTATCAAGAGAATAGCCTTAATTAACGTAATGTCACATGGCTCCATTATCGTTGAAATGGATTACTAAATTTTTTTTTTAACTTGGTTGTATGTTTAGTATATTACCGTTAATCACTTGGGCATACTACCGATTTTTGTTTGTTTAATTATATGCATGAGAAACACCATTATATATGCTACGTACAACTTTTATTTTGATCTCAATCAAGTATATATCATACGGTGGCAAATTAGATACCGTATATATAGTAGTCACATTAGTAGAATCTTAATCTTATCTTAATGTTATATACATATATAAGATGAGTATATTTGGTGATTACTTGTTTTACTATGTAAAATTGTATAAAACAGTATCACAAATGGTATACATAAACGACAATATAGTGCTGTTTGAAAAATGTATACTTTGTTATAGGTATTGTTATAACATTTCTTATGCATTTATGATATATATTAGGTATTAAGATTATGTAACATAAGTGAAGCAGACGTGATTATCGTGAGTGGTTAGAACTGGAGTAATTAAAAAAAGAAAAGAAAAGAATTAAAACTTAAAATAACAGTCGGGCTGCAAACAAATCCCGGTCGTAGTAGTATAGTAAAGTGTAGCGACCGGATATCGAACCGTGGGACTAAGGGGAATTATTAAGTACCTAAGCGTGTCACAAAAGGGGATTAATTGACTTGTTTTTAATAATAAAAGGAAAGATAAAATAACTAAGTAAATAGGTAAATTAAATGGGACTCTGGGTCAGGTTAATATAATCTACCTTTCATGCTATGTCTACTGGTTTAATTATAATTGTTTGGCAAAATTCCTCTTATTATCTTAAGGTCCGATGAAAACTCATAAAACTCGTTACCTGAAAATGCACGGGTCCGATGAAAACTCAAGCAAAATACGTGTAAACGGACAGTTTAGATATGAGAAATTATTTATGCATCTGAGTACTAACTTATCCGATGAAAACAAGTTTCCTCCAGATTTACGGCTTAATAACCTATCTATTTGTCACCGATCAGATTAGAAATAGATTTAGTAAAGCAATTTAATAAACTCATGACATTTATTAAAAAGGCGAGAGATAAACTTTAATCGTAACAACTGTATTTAAATAAAACCAGTAGAACATATTGCATAATTAATACAAACACATAATAACCATTCCCAGAGTATAAATATTCTAGCCTAACATATTAAATAGATAAACAGAAACAAGAGTAGTAGAACATCTGTAGTCACTCATGCATTCGTTCTGCTATTTTTATACGTCGACTAGAGGTGGATATGGTGGAATGAAAGAAAATAAAATGGAGAAGACGGAGAAGAGAAATGGGATGAACGTGTGATGTGTGGTGGAGTGGATCATGATGGATTGTTTTTGGTGGAAGGACTTATTATTGAAGGCAAAGGAGCGTGGGTTTATATAGAAAGGAAGAGGAAAGACAGAGGGAACACCGCGTGAGGAAATTAAGGAATGGATTGGGTGGCTGAACGCGTGAGTACTGTCGGCAGGCGCCTGATATTGTTAATGGCAGTAGATGGATATGTCGCAGGCGCCGTAAAGGAAGAAGCAAGTTGGGGAAGACAGTCGGCGAAGAAAACCGTCACGATCTGGGAATTTACTCGCGACCGCCCCTGTGTCCCTCCTAAGTTATGCGGACGTCACTCACGTCCGCCTTGTTGTCCGCCCAGTTTTATGCGGACGTCACTCTGTCCGCTCCTTGTCCGCCTAAGTTTATGCGGACACAATTCTGTCCGCTCCTTGTCTTCTGTCCGCCTCCCTGCCCGCCTTAGTTTATGCGGACAAGTCTTCTGTCCGCCTCCCTGTCCGCCTAAGTTCATGCGGACGTCAACCACGTCCGCCCCTTGTTAGGCGACGCAGCCACGGACACAAGTTTTTGACTTATTTTCTTCTACGAACTTTGACCGGCTCTAGATTCTCTTTGGACTCCGTTTTCTGAGCCGTTTGCGTCTATGCGTTCGTCTCTTTGTCTACTTTGCTCCCGCTTGGTTTTCCTCATGTTTAAACAATAAATTCGTGAGATAACAATAAAACATAAACTAGAGGAAAACTAACCAAAGTGGAGAGATGAGCAAGAAAAGTGCTAATATAATATGAAATACACCTATAAAACATGCTCATTTGGACACTTATCACACCCCCACACTTATCTTTTTGCTTGTCCTCAAGCAAAACCACGTACCCAAGTAAGTAGGGAATGCTCAATATTAACAAATATTATTATGAAGGGTAGGATAAAATGATCTTTAAACTTTTCGAGGAGTGTGATCCATCAACTGCTGGTGGCACAGGTGTACTCAGGTAAAAATAAAAATTAGAGTTTCGGGTATGATCCAAGGTACTTCAATGCTTCTTTGTTTAGGTGACTCTGAGAACTTTTACCATGGCCAACTTCTCTCAAGAATGGGCATTGAGAAGAAAACAAAAGGAAAAATAGATTCATGCATTTGTTTCACTTTTGCATAAGGATGAGAAAATGTAGCATCACGCCTTTGTATTTAAAAACACTCAACTCTCTTTGTTGGTTACCAATGGTGTCTCGCAAGTCCCTTATTTTTTGTATTCTTTTTTTTTTTAAACAGAGAAGCACCCCTTAGCAATCCCTAGAGAGAAGACAGAAAGAAACCCTGAGCAATAAAATCCAACCATTTGCAGATTATTTGGTCACACCGCATATAATATGCTCCTCAAAAGTAATTAAAATTTTAAAATTTTGTACCATTTATCCGCAATTCATAACAGTATTTATTCTTAAAGAGAACAACCCACATATAAAGGGTCCACGATATTGAATTGGACAAACGCAAGATAAGGAGAGATTAAACATTTAAGCACAAAATGTCACCGAAAAGGGCATACTCCCCCACACTTAAATTGAACAATGTCCTCATTGTTCACCAAAAAAACAAGGGAAAGTGTCAGAAGACCTTTTCGGTAAGTAGATAAAATAGAGAGAACACAGAAGGTCACAATAAACATTTAAGTACATAAACACTCTCTGCAGATTTTATTAAAATAAAAGCATAATTAAAGAAACTGGTACTCCCCTGATATTATTTTTGCTTGCGTTTATAGGAGTTCCCCCACACTTGAGCTTCAGCCTCAAGTAGCGTAGCTTGGTTGCAGTGTAGACATGAAGTTGCACCTGCATAAGACACTAGAAGCAACCATACTCCAAACGGGGTTAAGAGTTAGCAAAAACAAAATTTAAAGAGAACCTGAAAATTAAAAGAGTATAAAATCAATAAAATAAAAGTTCATCCGGGTTGCCTCCCGGAAGCTGCCCTTCTTTAACGTCTTTGGCTAGACGCCTGCTTCGTTATCCTGGATGGAAAATAAGCAGACAACAGTTCTGCCAGGAAAACGAAGTTGGCAGTAATTAAAAGCAAACCACATGGATAAAAAAACGTTACTTCGGCAAATATAATAGAAAATGAATACTCCACAAAACCTGGTGTTTGAGGAGGTACTGCCGGTAACGTAGTTCTAACAGAAGACCCGGTGGTGATGACTTTTCTTCCTCAAATTGGAGGAAGTAAACATCCTCCTCTTGTAGGTGAGGCTCATAGAAGGAACGCTGATTGATATCATCTTCAGAGAAAGTTGATTCTTCGAAGGTGATATTGGCGTTTTGTTTGGATATCTTGGTGGGAGGTGATGGCAATTCCTTCTCTTCATTTTCGAGGATGTAAGTATCCTCATCTTCTGGGTAGAGCATAGAGAAGGATGGAAACTCGGTAGGTGACTGTAGAGGAAGAGAGTAACTTACATCCATAGTGGGGTGTTCTACCTCATGAACTGTTTCGCTCTTTGGTTGCTATTCTCGTTGAGCGATTCTCTCCAGGTAATCTGGTTGATCCTCCAACCAGAGTTGTTCTTGTAATATGAGACAATCCTCATAATCATGAGCTCCCCGACATACGGAGCAGTTAAATACTGTGAATAGCAAAACTCTTGTTCGAGCTCCTCCTCCATTTGCCGCGTACAGATTTTTTTTTTGTGTTTTCATATATAAAACGAAACTACTGAAACTGATTAGAAAATAAAATGATTAGAAACAAACATAATAATAATATAAACAAAATATAAAAGATAATTAATATAAACAACAAACAAAATAAATACAAAATATTCTAATATAACAAGTGAATTATCCGGGGCTTAGGGACTAGAATAAATCTAGTCCCCGGCAACGGCGCCATTTTGCAGACGTGATTATCGTGAGTGGTTAGAACTGGAGTAATTAAAATAAAAGAAAAGAAAAGAAATTAAAACTCAAAATAACAGTCGGGCTGCAACAAATCCCGGTCGTAGTAGTATAGTAAAGTGTAGCGACCGGATATCGAACCGTGGGACTAAGGGGAATTATTAAGTACCTAAGCGTGTCACAAAAAGGGATTAATTGACTTGTTTTTAATAATAAAAAGGAAAGATAAAATAAACTAAGTAAATAGGTAAATTAAATTGGACTCTGGGTCAGGTTAATATAATCTGCTCTTTCATGCTATGTCTACTGGTTTAATTATAATTATTTGGCAAAATTCCTCTTATTATCTTAAGGTCCGATGAAAACTCATTAGAACTCGTTTACCTGAAAATGCAGGGTCCGATGAAAACTCAAGCAAAATACGTGTAAACGGACAGTTTAGATATGAGAAATTATTTATTCATCTGAGTACTAACTTATCCGATGAAAACAAGTTTCCTCCATATTTACGGCTTAATTAACCTATCTATTTGTCACCGATCAGATTAGAAATAGATTTAGTAAAGCAATTTAATAAACTCATGACATTTATTAAAAAGGCGAGAGATAAACTTTAATCGTAACAACTGTATTTAAATAAACCAGTAGAACATATTGCATAATTAATACAAACACATAATAACCATTCCCAGAGTATAAATATTCTAGCCTAACATATTAAATAGATAAACAGAAACAAGAGTAGTAGAAATCATCTGTAGTCACTCATGCATTCGTTCTGCTATTTTGTATACGTCGGACTAGAGGTGGATATGGTGGAATGAAAAGAAAATAAAATGGAGAAGACGGGAGAAGAGAAATGGGATGAACGTGTGATGTGTGGTGGAGTGGATCGATGATGGATTGTTTTTGGTGGAAGGGACTTATTATTGAAGGCAGAAGGAGCGTGGGTTTATATAGGAGAAAAGAGGAAGAACAGAGGGAACACCGCGAGGAAATTAAGGAATGGATTGGGTGGCTGAACGCGTGAGTACTGTCAGCAGGCGCCTGATATTGTTAATGGCAGTAGATGGATATGTCGCAGGCGCCGTAAAGGAAGAAGCAAGTTGGGGAAGACAGTCGGCGAAGAAAACCAGTCACGATCTGGGAATTTACTCGCGACCGCCCCTGTGTCCGCCTAAGGTTATGCGGACGTCACTCACGTCCGCCTTGTTGTCCGCCCAGTTTTATGCGGACGTCACTCTGTCCACTCCTTGTCCGCCTAAGTTTATGCGGACACAATTCTGTCCGCTCCTTGTCTTCTGTCCGCCTCCCTGCCCGCCTTAGTTTATGCGGACAAGTCTTCTGTCCGCCTCCCTGTCCGCCTAAGTTCATGCGGACGTCAACCACGTCCGCCCCTTGTTAGGCGGACGCAGCCACGGACACAAGTTTTTGACTTATTTTCTTCTACGAATTTGACCGGCTCTAGATTCTCCGTTTGGACTCCGTTTTCTGAGCCGTTTGCGTCTATGCGTTCGTCTCTTTGTCTACTTTGCTCCCAGCTTGGTTTTCCTCATGTTTAAACAATAAATTCGTGAGATAACAATAAAACATAAACTAGAGGAAAACTAACCAAAGTGGAGAGATGAGCAAGAAAAGTGCTAATATAATATATGAAATACACCTATAAAACATGCTCATTTGGACACTTATCACACCCCCACACTTATCTTTTTGCTTGTCCTCAAGCAAAACCACGTACCCAAGTAAGTAGGGAATGCTCAATATTAACAAATATTATTATGAAGGGTAGGATAAACATGATCTTTAAACTTTTCGAGGAGTGTGATCCATCAACTGCTGGTGGCACAGGTGTACTCAGGGTAAAAATAAAAATTAGAGTTTCGGGGTATGATCCAAGGAACTTCAATGCTTCTTTGTTTAGGTGACTCTGAGAACTTTTACCATGGCCAACTTCTCTCAAGAATGGGCATTGAGAAGAAAACAAAAGGAAAAATAGATTCATGCATTTGTTTCCTTTTGCATAAGGGATGAGAAAATGTAGGCATCACGCCTTTGTATTTAAAAACACTCAACTCTCTTTGTTGGTTACCAATGGTGTCTCGCAAGTCCCTTATTTTTTGTATTCTTTTTTTTTTTAAACAGAGAAGCACCCCTTAGCAATCCCTAAGAGAGAAGACAGAAAGAAACCCTGAGCAATAAAATCCAACCATTTGCAGATTATTTGGTTACACCGCATATAATATGCTCCTCAAAAGTAATTAAAATTTTAAAATTTTGTACCATTTATCCCGCAATTCATAACAGTATTTATTCTTAAAGAGAACAACCCACATATAAAGGGTCCACGATATTGAATTGGACAAACGCAAGATAAGGTTAGAGATTAAACATTTAAGCACAAAATGTCACCGAAAAGGGCGTACTCCCCCACACTTAAATTGAACAATGTCCTCATTGTTCACCAAAAAAACAAGGGAAAGTGTCAGAAGACCTTTTCGGTAAGTAGATAAAATAGAGAGAACACAGAAGGTCACAAATAAACATTTAAGTACATAAACACTCCTCTGCAGATTTTATTAAAATAAAAGCATAATTAAAGAAACTGGTACTCCCCTGATATTATTTTTGCTTGCGTTTATAGGAGTTCCCCCACACTTGAGCTTCAGCCTCAAGTAGCGTAGCTTGGTTGCAGTGTAGACATGAAGTTGCACCTGCATAAGACACTAGAAGCAACCATACTCCAAACGGGGTTAAGAGTTAGCAAAAACAAAATTTAAAGAGAACCTGAAAATTAAAAGAGTATAAAATCAAATAAAATAAAAGTTCATCCGGGTTGCCTCCCGGGAAGCTGCCCTTCTTTAACGTCTTTGGCTAGACGCCTGCTTCGTTATCCTGGATGGAAAATATAAGTAGACAACAGTTCTGCCAGGAAAACGAAGTTGGCAGTAATTAAAAGCAAACCACATGGATAAAAAAAACGTTACTTCGGCAAATAATAATAGAAAATGAATACTCCACAAAACCTGGTGTTTGAGGAGGTACTGCCGGTAACGTAGTTCTAACAGAAGACCCGGTGGTGATGACTTTTCTTCCTCAAATTGGAGGAAGTAAACATCCTCCTCTTGTAGGTGAGGCTCATAGAAGGAACGCTGATTGATATCATCTTCAGAGAAAGTTGATTCTTCGAAGGTGATATTGGCGTTTTGTTTGGATATCTTGGTGGGAGGTGATGGCAATTCCTTCTCTTCATTTTCGAGGATGTAAGTATCCTCATCTTCTGGGTAGAGCATAGAGAAGGATGGAAACTAGCGGTAGGTGACTGTAGAAGGAAGAGAGTAACTTACATCCATAGTGGGGTGTTCTACCTCATGAACTGTTTCGCTCTTTGGTTGCTATTCTCGTTGAGCGATTCTCTCCAGGTAATCTGGTTGATCCTCCAACCAGAGTTGTTCTTGTAATATGAGACAATCCTCATAATCATGAGCTCCCCGACATACGGAGCAGTTTAAATACTGTGAATAGCAAAACTCTTGTTCGAGCTCCTCCTCCATTTGCCGCGTACAGATTTTTTTTTTCTGTTTTCATATATAAAACGAAACTACTGAAACTGATTAGAAAATAAAATGATTAGAAACAAACATAATAATAATATAAACAAAATATAAAAGATAATTAATATAAACAACAAACAAAATAAAATACAAAATATTCTAATATAACAAGTGAATTATCCGGGGCTTAGGGACTAGAATAAATCTAGTCCCCGGCAACGGCGCCATTTCAGACGTGATTATCGTGAGTGGTAGAACTGGAGTAATTAAAATAAAAGAAAAGAAAAGAAATTAAAACTCAAAATAACAGTCGGGCTGCAAACAAATCCCGGTCGTAGTAGTATAGTAAAGTGTAGCGACCGGATATCGAACCGTGGGACTAAGGGGAATTATTAAGTACCTAAGCGTGTCACAAAAAAGGGATTAATTGACTTTTTAATAATAAAAAGGAAAGATAAATAAACTAAGTAAATAGGTAAATTAAATTGGACTCTGGGTCAGGTTAATTAATCTGCTCTTTCATGCTATGTCTACTGGTTTAATTATAATTATTTGGCAAAATTCCTCTTATTATCTTAAGGTCGATGAAAACTCATTAGAACTCGTTTACCTGAAAATGCAGGGTCCGATGAAAACTTAAGCAAAATACGTGTAAACGGACAGTTTAGATATGAGAAATTATTTATTCATCTGAGTACTAACTTATCCGATGAAAACAAGTTTCCTCCAGATTTACGGCTTAATTAACCTATCTATTTGTCACCGATCAGATTAGAAATAGATTTAGTAAAGCAATTTAATAAACTCATGACATTTATTAAAAAGGCGAGAGATAAACTTTAATCGTAACAATGTATTTAATAAAACCAGTTAGAAACATATTGCATAATTAATACAAACACATAAAACCATTCCCAGAGTATAAATATTCTAGCCTAACATATTAAATAGATAAACAGAAACAAGAGTAGTAGAAATCATCTGTAGTCACTCATGCATTCGTTCTGCTATTTTGTATACGGACTAGAGGTGGATATGGTGGAATGAAAAGAAAATAAAATGGAGAAGACGGGAGAAGAGAAATGGGATGAACGTGTGATGTGTGGTGGAGTGGATCGATGATGGATTGTTTTTGGTGGAAGGGACTTATTATTGAAGGCAGAAGGAGCGTGGGTTTATATGGAGAAAGGAAGAGGAAGAAGACAGAGGGAACACCGCGGGAGGAAATTAAGGAATGGATTGGGTGGCTGAACGCGTGAGTACTGTCAGCAGGCGCCTGATATTGTTAATGGCAGTAGATGGATATGTCGCAGGCGCCGTAAAGGAAGAAGCAAGTTGGGGAAGACAGTCGGCAAAGAAAACCAGTCGCGATCTGGGAATTTACTCGCGACCGCCCCTGTGTCTGCCTAAGGTTATGCGGACGTCACTCACGTCCGCCTTGTTGTCCGCCCAGTTTTATGCGGACGTCACTCTGTCGCTCCTTGTCCGCCTAAGTTTATGCGGACACAATTCTGTCCGCTCCTTGTCTTCTGTCCGCCTCCCTGTCCGCCTTAGTTTATGCGGACAAGTCTTCTGTCCGCCTCCCTGTCCCCTAAGTTCACGCGGACGTCAACCACGTCCGCCCCTTGTTAGGCGGACGCAGCCAAGGACACAAGTTTTGACTTATTTTTCTTCTACGAACTTTGACCGGCTCTAGATTCTTCGTTTGGACTCTGTTTTCTGAGCCGTTTGCTTCTATGCGTTCGTCTCTTGTCTACTTTGCTCCCAGCTTGGTTTTCCTCATGTTTAAACAATAAATTCGTGAGATAACAATAAAACATAAACTAGAGGAAAAACTAACCAAAGTGGAGAGATGAGCAAGAAAAGTGCTAATTAATATATGAAATACCTATAAAACATGCTCATTTGGACACTTATCACACCCCCACACTTATCTTTTTGCTTGTCCTCAAGCAAAACCACGTACCCAAGTAAGTAGGGAATGCTCAATATTAACAAATATATTATGAAGGGTAGGATAAACATGATCTTTAAACTTTTCGAGGAGTGTGATCCATCAACCGCTGGTGGCACAGGTGTACTCAGGGTAAAAATAAAAATTAGAGTTTCGGGGTATGATCCAAGGTACTTCAATGCTTCTTTGTTTAGGTGACTCTGAGAACTTTTACCATGGCCAACTTCACTCAAGAATGGGCATTGAGAAGAAAACAAAAGGAAAAATAGATTCATGCATTTGTTTCACTTTTGCATAAGGGATGAGAAAATGTAGGCATCACGCCTTTGTATTTAGAACACTCAACACTCTTTGTTGGTTACCAATGGTGTCTCGCAAGTCCCTTATTTTTTGTATTCTTCTTTTTTTTTAAACAGAGAAGCACCCCTTAGCAATCCCTAAGAGAGAAGACAGAAAGAAACCCTGAGCAATAAAATCCAACCATTTGCAGATTATTTGGTCACACCGCATATAATATGCTCCTCAAAAGTAATTAAAATTTTAAAATTTTGTACCATTTATCCCACAATTCATAACAGTATTTATTCTTAAAGAGAACAACCCACATATAAAGGGTCCACGATATTGAATTGGACAAACGCAAGATAAGGAGAGAGATTAAACATTTAAGCACAAAATGTCACTGAAAAGGGCATACTCCCCCACACTTAAATTGAACAATGTCCTCATTGTTCACCAAAAAAACAAGGGAAAGTGTCAGAAGACCTTTTCGGTAAGTAGATAAAAAAAGAGAACACAGAAGGTCACAAATAAACATTTAAGCACATAAACGCTCCTCTGCAGATTTTATTAAAATAAAAGCATAATTAAAGAAACTGGTACTCCCCTGATATTATTTTGCTTGCGTTTATAGGAGTTCCCCACACTTGAGCTTCAGCCTCAAGTAGCGTAGCTTGGTTGCAGTGTAGACATGAAGTTGCACCTGCATAAGACACTAGAGCAACCATACTCCAAACGGGGTTAAGAGTTAGCAAAAACAAAATTTAAAGAGAACCTGAAAATTAAAAGAGTATAAAATCAAATAAAATAAAAGTTCATCCGGGTTGCCTCCCGGGAAGCTGCCCTTCTTTAACGTCTTTGGCTAGACGCCTGCTTCGTTATCCTGGATGGAAAATATAAGTAGACAACAGTTCTGCCAGGAAAACGAAGTTGGCAGTAATTAAAAGCAAACCACCTGGATAAAAAAAAACGTTACTTCGGCAAACATAATAGGAAAATGAATACTCCACAAAACCTGGTGTTTGAGGAGGTACTGCCGGTAACGTAGTTCTAACAGAAGACCCGGTGGTGATGACTTTTCTTCCTCAAATTGGAGGAAGTAAACATCCTCCTCTTGTAGGTGAGGCTCATAGAAGGAACGCTGATTGATATCATCTTCAGAGAAAGTTGATTCTTCGAAGGTGATATTGACGTTTTGTTTGGATATCTTGGTGGGAGGTGATGGCAATTCCTTCTCTTCATTTTCGAGGATGTAAGTATCCTCATCTTCTGGGTAGAGCATAGAGAAGGATGGAAACTGGCGGTAGGTGACTGTAGAGGGAAGAGAGTAACTTACATCCATAGTGGGGTGTTCTACCTCATGAACTGTTTCGCTCTTTGGTTGCTATTCTCTGAGCGATTCTCTCCAGGTAATCTGGTTGATCCTCCAACCAGAGTTGTTCTTGTAATATGAGACAATCCTCATAATTATGAGCTCCCCCACATACGGAGCAGTATAAATACTGTGAATAGCAAAACTCTTGTTCGAGCTCCTCCTCCATTTGCCGCGTACATTTTTTTTTTGTGTTTTCGTATAAAACGAAACTACTGAAACAGATTAGAAAATAAAATGATTAGAAACAAACATAATAATAAAAAAATATAAAAGATAATTAATATAAACAACAAACAAAATAAAATAGACAAAATATTCTAATATAACAAGTAAATTATCCGGGGCTTAGGGACTAGAATAAATCTAGTCCCGGCAACGGCGCCATTTTGTAGATGTGATTATCGTGAGTGGTTAGAACTGGAGTAATTAAAATAAAAGAAAAGAAAAGAAATTAAAACTCAAAATAACAGTCGGGCTGCAAACAAATCCCGGTCGTAGTAGTATAGTAAAGTGTAGCGACCGGATATCGAACCGTGGGACTAAGGGGAATTATTAAGTACCTAAGCGTGTCACAAAAAGGGGGATTAATTGACTTGTTTTTAATAATAAAAAGGAAAGATAAAATAAACTAAGTAAATAGGTAAATTAAATTGGACTCTGGGTCAGGTTAATATAATCTGCTCTTTCATGCTATGTCTACTGGTTTAATTATAATTGTTTGGCAAAATTCCTCTTATTATCTTAAGGTCCGATGAAAACTCATAAGAACTCGTTTACCTGAAAATGCAGGGTCCGATGAAAACTCAAGCAAAATACGTGTAAACGGACGGTTTAGATATGAGAAATTATTTATGCATCTGAGTACTAACTTATCCGATGAAAACAAGTTTCCTCTAGATTTACGGCTTAATTAACCTATCTATTTGTCACCGATCAGATTAGAAATAGATTTAGTAAAGCAATTTAATAAACTCATGACATTTATTAAAAAGGCGAGAAATAAACTTTAATCGTAACAACTGTATTTAAATAAAACCAGTAGAACATATTGCATAATTAATACAAACACATAATAACCATTCCCAGAGTAAAAATATTCTAGCCTAACATATTAAATAGATAAACAGAAACAAGAGTAGTAGAAATCATCTGTAGTCACTCCTGCATTCGTTCTGCTATTTTGTATACGTCGGACTAGAGGTGGATATGGTGGAATGAAAAGAAAATAAAATGGAGAAGACGGGAGAAGAGAAATGGGATGAACGTGTGATGTGTGGTGGAGTGGATCGATGATGGATTGTTTTTGGTGGAAGGGACTTATTATTGAAGGCAGAAGGAGCGTGGGTTTTATAGGAGAATGGAAGAGGAAGAAGACAGAGGGAACACGTGAGGAAATTAAGGAATGGATTGGGTGGCTGAACGCGTGAGTACTGTCGGCAGGCGCCTGATATTGTTAATGGCAGTAGATGGATATGACGCAGGCGCCGTAAAGGAAGAAGCAAGTTGGGGAAGACAGTCGGCGAAGAAAACCAGTCGCGATCTGGGAATTTACTCGCGACCACCCCTGTGTCCGCCTAAGGTTATGCGGACGTCACTTACGTCCGCCTTGTTGTCCGCCCAGTTTTATGCGGACGTCACTCTGTCCGCTCCTTGTCCGCTTAAGTTTATGCGGACACAATTCTGTCCGCTCCTTGTCTTCTGTCCGCCTCCCTGTCCGCCTTAGTTTATGCGGACAAGTCTTCTGTCCGCCTCCCTGTCCGCCTAAGTTCATGCGGACGTCAACCACGTCCGCCCCTTGTTAGGCGGACGCAGCCACGGACACAAGTTTTGACTTATTTTCTTCTACGAACTTTGACCGGCTCTAGATTCTTCGTTTGGACTCCGTTTCTGAGCCGTTTGCGTCTATGCGTTCCTCTTTGTCTACTTTGCTCCCAGCTTGGTTTTCCTCATGTTTAAACAATAAATTCGTGAGATAACAAGAAAACATAAACTAGAGGAAAACTAACCAAAGTGGAGAGATGAGCAAGAAAAGTGCTAATATAATATATGAAATACACCTATAAAACATGCTCATTTGGACACTTATCAATAATTTGTTACATTGTTTAAATGTGTATACTAATTTATTTTTGCATTTATAAATGCCTAAGCGTTCGTAAAATATTTACGTTGCTCGTTAGTATTTTTTTCGCGTTTTTACAGTGAACGTTAATGTTTATCGGGTCGTATAAACGCTCGTATATATTTTTCCTAGATGACGCTCCTAGTTAGGCTTGTTTCGTAAGGGTTTAATGCCATTTAATGTTCGTACGTAAGTGTTTATATCCGTACGTGTAGACGACATTGTATTAGCGTTCGTGGATCGAACGTCATCGTTTTATGAATTGTATAAATGTTTGTACGAATATGTTATGACGTTGTAAAATTACGCCCGTTAGCGTTCACGGTAAAATGACTATTTTTACATAAGCGTTTGCGTGCATGAGTTTGCATACGCACGAGTAATATTAATTTACGTAACGTTTGCATGCATAAATTAGCATGCGTAACTAAAATGATCTGTTTCCATATCAATTCTTCCTTATTTAACAGTTTTAAGGTATTAATTAGATTTGGGGTATTTCAATTTCAGTTGACCCATCAAAGATAGAAGCTGTACGATCATGGCCTAGACCTAAGACTGTTACCGACATTCAGAGCTTTCTTGGTCTAGCCGGTTACTACTGAAGATTTGTAAAGGACTTCTCGAAAGTCGCTAAGCCCATGACTACACTGATGAAGAAAGATGCACCGTTTATATGGACAGACGAGTGCGAAGTTTCATTTCAGAGCCTAAAGACTCATTGACCTCAGCGCCGATTCTCACACACTTCCAGAGGGCACAGAGGGGATTTGAGGTGTTTGTGACGCATCAGGCAAGGGAATGGGATGCGTACTCATGCAGCATGGCAAGGTTGTAGCTTATGCCTCCCGCTAGCTGAAAAAGCATGAGGAGAATTACCTGACTCACGACTTAGAGTTAGGAGCCATTGTCTTCGCCTTGAAGATATGGTGACACTATCTCTATGGGGTAAGCATCACCATCTTCTACTCCGACCACAAGAGCTTACAGTATGTATTCACGCACAAAGAGTTGAACTTGAGACAGAGAAGGTGGATGGAGTTTCTCTCAGACTACGACATCAACCTGCAGTATAAGGAAGGGAAGGCAAACGTTGTAGCCGATGCCCTGAGTCGTCGAGCACACTTGCTCCATTCGTTACTCGCTTCTTCTAGCTTAGTTGACGAGGTGCGAGACGCTCAGTTTGAGCGACCCTTACCTGACCGAAATCAGACAGAAAATCATAGATGGTAATTTGAGAAGAAGAAATATGATTTTAAGTTGCATGAAGACGGTCTGATTCGGCTGAATGGCAGGCTATGCGTCCCCCGAAGCAATGCTGAGCTAAGGGATCGCATCCTGCGAGAGTCACACAGTTCTACATTGTCAGTCCATCCAGGAGCCTCCAAGATGTACAAAGACATGAAGAGGTATTTATTGTGGTCCGGAATGAAATCAGATGTGACAGAGTATGTATTGAGATGCTTAACATGCCAGAAAGTAAATTTGAACATCGTGACCGGGTGGAATGGTACAATCGATGCCAATTCCGGAGTGGAAATTTCACGACATCTCTATGGATTTTGTTGTAGGACTCCCACCTGCCAGGGGAGGACTCAACATAATCTGGGTAGTAGTCGATTGCCTCACCAAGGTTGCCCGATTCATACCGATGAAGGACACCTGGAAGGAAGCGAAGCTCGTAGAGCTATTCGACAGGGAGATTATCAGACACCACGGAGTCCCGAAGACCATAGTATCTGACCGCGACACCAGATTTCTTTCGAGATACTAGAGAGCTACACGGGAAGCGCTGGGTACAGAATTGAAGCTGAGTACCACCTTCCATCCTCAGACCGACGGTCAAACAGAAAGGACCATCCAGACACTAGAGGACATGCTTAGGGCATGTGCCTTAGATTTTCAGGGGTTGGTTAGATAAGCTTCATCTTATCGATTTTTCATACAATATAAGCTATCATGCTTCAATTAAGATGTCGCCTTTCCAAGCCCTATACGGTAGACCTTGCCGTACACCTTTGTGTTAGGATGAGTCAAGTGAAGCGGTCATCATAGGACCGGAGTATTTAGAACAAGTCCAAGCGGAAGTGCAACAAATCGAGCCAATATGAAGGCAGCCCAAGATAGACAGAAATCCTATGCATGAGCGACGACGCGACCTTGAGTTCGTCATGGGCGACCAAGTGTTCTTGCGCATTTCACCTATGAAGGGTGTATTCCGTTTTGGCCAGAAGGGCAAGCTAAGCCCAAAGTTTGTAGGGCCGTACACTATCACCGAGAGAGTTGGATCTGTAGCCTATAGGTTAGCATTACCTGAGGACTTGGGCCGTGTCCATGATGTTTTTCATGTGTCACAACTCAAGGAGTATATTGCCGATCCTTCTCATGTCCTAGAGTCCAAGAGACTATCCATTGAGCCGACCATGAGATATGTTGAGACACCCGTAAGAATCCTTGATAGGAAGACCAGAGACACTCGCCATAAGTCTATACGAATGGTGAAGGTCTTATGGTCAAACCATGATGTTGAAGAAGCGACATGGGAGTTAGAAGACGCCATGAAGGCGAAGTACCCACAGTTATTTATAGACTAGATAGTCTAGCACTTAGCGGGTACGGGTACGGGGCGTACCCCCTTTTAAGGGGGGTGATAAGTGCGAAATATATAGACTTTTAAGGGTTTAATTACCTTATAATTTGCAGTATTTTAAGTAATATTTCTCACTTATCTTACATTTTTCCTAGATTTATATTTTGATATGAACTGATGTATTATATGTGTTAAATGTAGGAAAAAGCTATATAAATGGATAGATAATCTCATGAGCTTTCTAACGCAATAAACGGGGACCAAAACGGAGTCCGAACGAAGAATCTAGAGCCAGTCAAAGTTTGCAGGACAAGACGAGGAGGAAATGCACATGTCCGGCTAACCAGACCCGGACGCAATCCGGACAAGACACGTCCGGATGAGACTGAGCCGGACGCAATCCGGACACGTGTGAACAGCAGCCCCGAATTCAGAATTCTACGCAACCAACTTTGACTCCATTCTCTGTTAAATTCTCTCGGCGCCGTCTGTGACCACCGCCCAAGACCACCGTCAGTCCACAATGTCTTCAGCAGCTCACCAACCATACCTAATCTTATCCTTCTACCCTCTGATTCACACTTGTTTTCTGCTCTATAAATACCCAGCACTTCAACGATGCAAAACAGACTGGAAAACGGGCAGAACAAACACGCCCAGAGAGGGGCTCTGCGCCTCTCTTCCATCTCTTCACTAATCGCCCACCACATTAATCACCCACATACCACCACCAGACCATCTCGCCACCGTACACCAGCATCACTATCAACTTACCACCACCACTTCCACATATTATTTTCGGTTATGTCTTTCTCTTTTACTTATGTTATTTTTATGTTTACTTTTAAGTAGTTAATTTAGCTCCCCGGGTTGCAGTAGCAAACCGAACCTTTTTATTTATTTTGTAATCTTTTTACGAATTCATTAATGCAGTAGTTTAATTCCAGTTCTTCATACGCTTTAATTCTCTAATCAATTATTAAAGTTATTTTTGTAGTTTTCTAATCAACACGCGAGAGCTGAGATAGATAACAAGACATAGGATGTTAAACCTGATTAACGACTAGAAGCGTGATCCCGCCTATAGGTTAATCGGTCTCCAATAGAAACTGTTCTTTATGCGATTGGTTGTGTCCGGATTAGAGCATTAGTTTGCTGCTAGTTCTAGCAACTGGTTAGGATTCGTTAGACTTAGCCGTTGACGAATTAATTATAGTTTCTGAGTTTATTGCAGAATTAGGGGAGAGTTTATAAATAGATTAAAAGTGAAGGTTTGCAGAATAATCCGGGGTGCTTCCTTTTATTTGTAGTTTTATTCTTTATTTATTTACTCAATTTATTTTATTTGCTTTATTATTTTATGTTAGTTTGTTGAGTCATTTATTTTTATTAAATTAATTAAAACCTTACAAAGTGACATTTCCTGTTTCTTAGTTTACTTTCTCAGTTAGTAAATAAATTGTCAGTTAATTGAACGAGGTCCTGAGATCGACAACCCACTTAATCACTATTCCGCAAAACGATAGGTACACTGCCTAGGTAGAAGTAGTCACATATTCTATAACAAGTTTTTGGCGCCGTTGCCGGGGACCTCTGGCACGATTAATTGACATTTTATTTATACTGATTGAGATTTTATTGAATTTTATCTTCTTTATTTTGTATTTTTGATTCGTAGTTAGTATTTGTCTATTTGATCCGTTAGTTGGTTAGTATTACCCGTTAGTATTTTTTTTAGTTTTTAATTAGTTCATTAATTTTCGTTTAGGTTATTTTGTTTATGTGTACTTACGTTTTGATTTCTTGAATTCGATTTCGTAGATTAGTACTTATCGTTTTCATTCCTTCTTTTCATATAACCTCTTCTTGTGTTTCATACTTATCGTTTTCTCTTATTTTATTTTATTAGTGTTTATCTTTTTAGGAATTAATTGATCGCTTGGATTTGATTTGTAGGTGATAGTTAGATTAGTTAGTTTCTCCATTTTGTTTCATTACGTTTAGTTTAATACATAGGTTATTAATTTTTTTTGCCAAAGTGTAGGCTACCTATACTGATTGACTTTCGAGTTCAATTTGTTCCTTTAATTTGTCAAAGTGTAGGTTATCTTTTTCTATCTTTGTATTTTCTTATTCAAGTTTGTTACGTTTGATTTATTTTCTTTTCGTTTACTTTTCCTTTCATTTTGGATTTTTTTTTCGCCATATTTTGAATTAGAATCTCAAATAATTTTCTTTTGTTTATTTTCCTTTTCTGATTTCAATTTATTGGTTCTTTTAGTTAGCTTTTCCGTTTTAGTTTATTTTATTTCTTTTCTTTCTTTTTGATCTGTCGTGCTTTATTTGATTCTGGTCCTGTACGTGTGGTAGTTAGTTCACTTAGTTCATAGTTTGAATATTTGTATTTTCTTTTCTTTTTCTTTTAATTTTCTTTGTATAACTTTTGTTGTTTTAATTGGTTGTTTTAATTACAATTAATATCCTTCAAAAGCCTCAACAAAAAGAGGAGGACATTTATGTCCTTGAATTTGAGGAAGCAGAGCCATTCACACCTGGTCTTCTGATTGAACTACGTTACCGGCAGTATCTCCTCAAACATCAGGTTTTGTGGAGTATTTACTTTCCTATTTTATTTGCTGAAGTAATGCTTTGTTTTGATCTAGGTGGTTTGCCTTTAATTACTGCCTACTTTGTTTTCCTGGCGAAGCTGTTGTCTACGTTTATTTTTGATCCAGGATAATGAAGCAGGAGTCTAGCCAAAGACTATAAAGACAGACAGCTTACTGGGAGGCAACCTAGTGGTTAAATTTATACTTTACATTTGTTTTTGTTTTCTGGTTTTATTTTTATTTCTTTTTCTATTTTGAAGTGGCAGTGGTGTCTGTGTCTTTAATGCAACGCTTTCAGCGTTTTTGTGGTAGTTGTGAGTGGATGCAGGTGAAAATTTTATCATGGTGTTTGATGTACCCCCAAGGCTGGACACTTGCATGAACGCAAGTGTGAGGAAGGCTACTACCCCATGCACGAGCTTAAGTGTGAGGAAGGGCATCTTCCTCAATCTACAATATCAGAGGAGTTTCAGTTTTCCTTTATTTAAATGTCTGTGTTCAGCCTACGATGAATTATAATGCTTAATGGTTATTTTTATTGTTGTCGTGAATGAAATCCTTGATGAGTTTGTAATATTTAGAAAGTCCTTTTCTTGGTTTTAATTTGTGAACAATGAGGACATTGTTCCTCTTAAATGTGAGGAAGTAGAGATACTTTCTAAATATTGACAAGTTGCACCTAATGCCACACTTGATTTTTATTGTTCTCTAATTATGATAGTAAGCTTCTCTAAATGCCAATACATGTTGAATTTTCTGGCTAAAATTTTTTGTGGAAGTTTTTGAAATCAAGCCTGATGACAACCTCAAGAATCGTTCTGCTTGACGTTGTTTGTATGTATCAAATTCTTTCTTCAAAATTAAATCTATTTTCACTGAAATCTGGTGGATAAGCTGATTGTGGAAATTGAACTACCTTAGCTCGGTAATCATGGGACTAAGTGAAAGTTTGGTATGGAAAGGATTAGGCAAGGTACTCCTCTGATCATATAATGAAGTTTTCTGAACCAAAACAGGCCTCTTCATTCGGTTATTAAGTCCTTGGGGTGCCTCATCACCCATCTACCTAAGGTCTTGTGATCTGGGATAGAAGGCCCAAAGCCGCTACATGGGTGAAGAGAAAAGTCTGGGGGATGAAACAAATTGTGCGAACAAAAGAAAAATATGAACATACAAAACTCTTAATGCTGAATGATTGTCGCAATTTTTCATATTTTGATCATGAGTGTGTGGTGTTGAAAGGTATTGCGGAATAAGGCATTACTTCACACCCCTTGTCATCCAAAGGTTAGAGAAAAGAAATTGGTGGAAGGTTCCGAGCTAATCTATGTTCAATTTTTACAATCTAACTTATCCATGCTCTTACTAAAAAAATTTCTGTTTCACTGTTTACAAAAACCTACATCTAAGAGCAGGATTATTCTTTTGATTGCCATTTAGCTTGATTTCCTTCCACGATTGTTGAATCCCGAAGTTTGATACTGTGACCTTAGAGAAAGTTTGTTCTTTATTTGCTTGAGGACAAGCAAAAGATAAGTGTGAGGAAGTTGATAAGTGCGAAAATATATAGACTTTTAAGGGTTTAATTACCTTATAATTTGCAGTATTTTAAGTAATATTTCTCACTTATCTTACATTTTTCCTAGATTTATGTTTTGATATGAACTGATGTATTATATGTGTTAAATGTAGGAAAAAGCTATATAAATGGATAGATTATCTCATGAGCTTTCTAACGCAACAAACGGGGACCAAAACGAAGTCCGAACGAAGAATCTAGAGCCAGTCAAAGTTTGCAGGACAAGACGAGGAGGAAATGCACATGTCCGGCTAACCAGACCCGGACGCAATCCAGACAAGACACGTCCGGATGAGACTGAGCCGGACGCAATCCGGACACGTGTGAACAGCAGCCCCGAATTCAGAATTCTACGCAACCAACTTTGACTCCATTCTCTGTTAAATTCTTCAGTCGGCGCCGTCTGTGACCACCGCCCAAGACCACCGTCAGTTCACAATGTCTTCAGCAGCTCACCAACCATACCTAATCTTATCCTTCTACCCTCTGATTCACACTTGTTTTCTGCTCTATAAATACCCAGCACTTCAACGATGCAAAACAGACTGGAAAACGGGCAGAATAAACACGCCCAGAGAGGGGCTCTGCGCCTCTCTTCCATCTCTTCACTAATCGCCCACCACATTAATCACCCACATACCACCACCAGACCATCTCGCCACCATACACCAGCATCACCATCAACGTACCACCACCACTTCCACATATTATTTTCGGTTATGTCTTTCTCTTTTACTTATGTTATTTTTATGTTTACTTTTAAGTAGTTAATTTAGCTCCCCGGGTTGCAGTAGCAAACCGAATGAAATACCCCAATCCTTGATATGTTGTTTAAATATTAAACTATGGTATGTAAAGGCTAAAAAGTGCCTTAGAAACATCAGTGAACAATTTAAACCATAGTAAATGCAATAAAGCACTAAGATACAGTTTGAGCAAAAACAAGCTCTAAGCTATGAGTGAACTTGGTTAGGACCCAAAGAGCCTACCAAGACTTAATAATATTCAATTATGATTTAATAGGGCTAATTAAGTCCTTGAAACCTGGTAGACAGTTAAACCAAATAAAACACAAGAAAATACCTTAAAGTCAATAAGAGCAAAAATGTGCTCTAGGCTTGGGATAAATTTGTATAAGACCTAAAGGTCATACCTATACCTTATAAATATGTTAATGAGCATATTAAATCAATTACCAAAGAAAACCAAGCTTGAAAACAAGTTAAAACACAAAATGTGCTTTAAGGAGTCTTAAAGCACATTTTTGAAAAATTGTCTTGTAAATGAGTTTTGATGGCTAAATGTCCATCATTACTCTTTAATTAACATGTGTACAATATAGTATCACATTTGGAAGTCTATGTCAATGAGAAATCACAAATTTCACTTCTATGTGCCTTGTTTTGTGAATAGTGATTTTTATAAGCTAGTTTGTAACATATGTTATCATAAGTAATTAAATTGATAAATAAAGACTAAAGTACCCTTCTAACAAAATGGGGGCCAGTTTTTCAAGGTATGAGTTACCAACTTGTAAAAGACATCAAATAAGTAAAGTAAAGCTTAAAGTAAAGTACTATTTTTGCTTTATACATAAATATCTTAACAAAGCAAACTTACCTCCTCATTCTCTTATTTCCTTTCATTTCCCACGGTAGCCATCTTCTTCCTCCCCTCCATTTACGATTTGCTACAGCTCCATCTCTTCTCCATCTTCATTTCTTTGCCAAATCCAACTCCATTCCAAATCAAATTCTAAGACTATATTTGTCTTAGTTAGACCAAGCTCTACACTTCTATCTTTTCAAATCTTCAAGAGCTCAATTTGGTGCCATGGAGATTCACCATTGAAGGAGCTTGAGCTCACCTTTCTACATATTATTACTCTCCTTTACTTCTAGGTAAGGAATCTCAAAGAAAAATCATATTTCCTCCATGTTTTTGCCTTGTCCGAAAATGCACATTAATGGTGCTCTTGGTGTGACTTTGTTCTAGCTTCATTCCAACCTTTCATGGACTAGGTGGAGTCCTCTCTTCATAGATATTCAAACTCTCTTCAAATATCAAGGTAAAACAACTACATTAATGTTTTTGAAACAATGTAAACCTAGGGTTTACAATGAGATGAAGCTTAAAGCTTGTATACTCATTTCAATGTTTGTATATTGTGTAGTAGTTGACAAGGAATCAAATACCTTACCGGTTTTATAAGGAAACAAGAAAGAAGTTTGGGTGGAAAAGAGGTAAATATACTAACCTAATGTGGTTTAATGCCTTAGGAGAAATGAGCTTATAATGCTTGTTAAAACTACCTAAAGAGCAAATGGGGAATGACTTAGTAAAGTGTTCTCAAGGATACTAGTAAAAGAACATATGTCTTGGTGTATGTATTTGCAGGTCAAAGACATTATTTATGTGGGAAATTCAGTGTTTAAGGTTTATGCAATTTAAGGGCCTAAGAGCCATGTTATTTAAGGGCCTAAGTGCCAAGCAATTTAAGCTTATGCACTATATTGTGATGTAGTGCTAAATGTGTGAAGTTTGTGTATAAAATGTGTTTGATGGGTTTTAGGTGTTCTTGAATGAAATAAGGTAAAAACCTAAGTGTTTGGATGTGAGTATATACAAGAGAAGCTATGGCCAAATTTGGAAAATGTGTAAGAAGTTGTAAGTGTTTTAAGTAAGTTTTGGTGAACTAGGAAGTGTTAAAGGTGAACAAATGTTTTACTTGGGAAAAAAACATGTATTAAGGCGATTTAGAGTGATGCAAGGATTTAGGTGTTATCTTGGAAGTTCTAGGAATTCAATGTGTGTTTCTGAGAATGTATTTAAGTCTTGGAGAAGTTTGTTTAAGGTTTAGGAATGTTGATGTACAAGGAAGAAGTGATGTTTAGGTAAGATGTGAAAAAGGAGATTTAGTTAGTAAGAAAAGAAGTTTGAGAGATGATGTTAAGATGTAGAGGAAACACCTTGGTATAGTGGTCATTATTGGTGAAATACCACTTAGAAATCTTAAGGAGGAAACATTCCAAGTGCTAAGAATTTTGTAAGGAATTTGTGAATGATAAGATGGTTTTGGTGTGTGATTTAGAGAGTTTAGTACATGGCTAAAGGTGTGTTTGAAGTGCCCAAATGAGGTTAGGTGTGTACTAGGATATATGGGGTGAAGTTTGGAGTTGAATGAGAAAAAAAACAGGTATGGGGCAGCACCGAACTTGCGACCGAACTTGCAAGTTCGGTCGAGCCCAGTTTACCCTGCGAGAATTGGCTTCTAGAATGGACCGACCTTGGGGACCGGACTTGAAGGTCGGTCGGGCTTGTATTTTGTGTACGGATTAAGTTTCTGGAACCCACCGAACATGGACCGGACTTGGCAAGTTTGGTCGGGCTTGAATTTTCAAAGGAAGAAACTCTCGGGAATGGACCGAACATGCGACCGAACTTACAAGGTCGGTCGGAGTAGAAAATTTTGACGGTAAAGTGTTCTGGAATGGACCGACCTTGTGCAAGGTCGGTCGGTAAGTTCGGTCGGACCAAAAACATGGTTTAAGGTTATGAAATGATATGTAATGTGGGGATTGATTAGTATGATGTTATAAAGTTGTTAAGGACATGTTAGGTGAGTTTTAATGACAATTTGGGTGAAATTGTATTAAAATGTGAGAGTAAAACAAGTTAAAAATGTAAATTTTGTAACTAAGTTACCAGGGGTTATAAGCATTAGACTTTAAAGTCATGTTACCCCGATGTTAATAAAAATACATGTAATGTTTGTTAGTTGTTCGAGAATTGCTCGAGGAACATAAGTGGACATGATAAAGTGGACTCCGGTGACAGGTATGGTTTTCTTGCAACCTGTGTCCTACCGGATTACACCGGCTTGTATGCCAATGTGTTTTCCTGTGTGTTTGCCACGTTATAATAAATCATGAAACGAGTTTACAGTCGTTATTGTTGTTGTATGTTTACGTGTCGATACCGGTAACCTCGAATGCGCTTGAAGGGCTAGTTAACCACAATTAGGTAAACGTAGGAGAACGGTATCCGGTGATAACGTTTCCGACCTAAGGAACGTTCTAACCACGGCTATACGTGAGTTAGTTATGTGATGTTGTGTGTTTTATGTTGTGTGTGTATGACTCTCCCTTCCCTTGTGTGTGTCTAACAAGACTTAACCCCATGTTGTGATTGTTTAACCAAGTTCAATGATGAACTTCTGACAAGTGCTAACGGGGGAAGTGAGGAGTCCGGTCTGTTCCGGCCACGCGTGTGAGTATGGGGGTCGTTGTCATATCAGGTTCGATCCTCTCTGTATGTTATGGTTGTTTTCCAATTTGGTTCCCAACCTTCCCTTTAGCTTAACCAAGGCTATTACAGACTCACGTCGGGCCACAGGGGCATACTATGTTATGTTTGTTCGGTGTGCTTGGATCACTATATCCGAGACACCTTGTGTTAAGTTATCCGTTCATTTAACGAGACGGTAACGAGTTATGTAACGAGCTTATCATGAGACTGGCAACATTCTCTAGGCTCACCAGTGTATTAACAATGTTTGGGTCGGTTCCTAAGAGAACCATTCCCGTTATATTATGTGATGTTGTTGTAATGCAATTTTTATTGCGATGTTATTATGTGCACGTTGAAACGTGAAAGTGTTGTTATGTGTTGTTATGGGATGCATGTTATATTGTTTAAAATGTGGAGTATGTGGATCATGGATATGAATCCCAGTTTGTGATAAGAGGCGTTTAAGGATAACCCGATTTAAGGGTAAGTGTCGTCTATTAAGGAAGTAGTTCCATTAGAGGAGAAACACTCTAGGGACAATGAATACCATGAGTGACTTATCAAATAAGGATGTATTGTCCGTTTATTGAGCCCATTGAGGCAAGATGTTGTGTGTTGTGTGTTTACAGTTGCATGCATGATTTAAATATAATCAACCGCATGCTAAGACGACAATTAGTTGTGCGTGGCCCGGTAGCATGTGGGCTGCGGATTACCATACCAGCAAAGGTGCTGAGCCCCTTGGGGGCCACCCTTTCTCTTCTTTTCCTATTTCAGGTACAGAGAGCTGGAGGCCGTTCGAGAGTAGGACGGGGTAGACATTGTACATGGGTAATCGTTTATGTTGTATATATACAGTAGGTGTAGTAAGACCGAAATTGTTATCGGCATTAGTTGTGAATACTCGGTACAGTTGAAAGGTTATGTTGTTGTTGTTGTTAATGGAAAGGGATAGTAATGTGTAGTCGCTCGGGAATTTAGTCCATCAGACCGGTACAATGTACATGTATTAGCCTTGTTAGCCACGTGGGTGGTTAACGGCGTGTAACACCAAGAAGTTAAGTAATGTGAAGTAGTATATTTTCCGCTGCAGAGTGTCGTTATGTGTTTGTTGTTGGATGGGGTGTTACAAAAAGTGGTATCAGAGCGAAGTATCGCTCTGATGACTGAGTTACGAGCTTAGGAAGTACCGAGTTAGGATTTTAGTACTTTGGGTTAAGGGTTGAGTGATAGCGTGAGAATACGCTAGTTGGGAACTACCAGTGAATACTGAAAACCTACAATATCCATCCCACCCTCCACAATCCCTGTTATATAACTTGGGGAAACAACGCCAGAGAGATGGAAGTCCACTCCTACTCGGGAATACCCGATCTGGCTGTTATTAAATACCTTTAAAGTACGGAAAGCCTGTCATACGGTAGATCCCGAAAACTGGGAATCCCGGAGACGGTTTCCATCTGAACAGTGTTAACTGCATTTCATAGTGAGGAATCAGTGTATAGAAGAATAGAATTTCCGGCAACCTGGGTCGAATGCCGAGCAGTCGAGGATAACCAGCTTGCAATGCACCAACCGTGCAACAGGCAAGAAGTGGATTAATAAAACCCGAGACGAGTGTCTACGGGACCACAGTTGATAAATAATACACAAACGGTATACCAACCGACAAGGGAACTACAACGTAGTGCCCAAATACGTGAAACGGGCTACAAAGAGAATACAATACTAAGAAAAAGGGGTCTCCCAGAATGGGAAACACCCTAGTTGATGATCGTCATGTGAAGACAGTGAGAAGTCACCTAGAAGAGTTATTATCAAGGCAGTAAGATCAGTGAGGGCCAACAAGGCCACTGATGATAGTATGGGTAAAAACAATACCACAACCGGTATGTGTTAAACCGATAGCCAGTTAGCATGGCGCACTTGCCATAGCAAGTGCTGCTATAACAGGGCTGTTCGGGAAATTTATAACCACTACAAAGTACTTGGTAAAGTACCATAAAGTTAAATGTGATCGTCATAACAGTGGAAGGGCCTATTAGCCTAACCTCTGTAATTGTAAGTACACCAGTCAGCAAGAAGCTAGACTTGGTTAAGGTAAGAAGATGTTGTGAAACCATGAAAATTTTCTTTCAACCCAGATTTATTCAAACTCTTTTCTTTTAAAACCAGATTTTTCTTTCAAACCAATACTTCTTTCTAACCTTCTTTTAAACCAAACCAGTCAAACCAAGGGCAGTTGATAAAGATACAACAGTGGATAAACTTTCCCTCGATTAAGTTCGGAAAGTAAGGTATGAATATTGTCACGGGACAATATAAGGGAGTTGACAACATAATGCTTCATCTAGGCGTGTGACGGACACTACGAGTGTACCAACTGAATTGTGGGACGACCGCACTCCGATAGGAGCTTGTGGGCCTGACAGACCTACTTACGGGTTAGTTGGGTAAGTAGTAATGTATCAGTATGGTACCCCACATATGTATACGAGTAGAGTCCAAAACACGGGAAGTAGTCGACTTCGTACTACGGTCAGCAGTATAAGTCAAACAGAAAACTAGGATTACATGAAAGGTTGAAGTTAAGGAACTCAGTTAAGTTAACGAAGCTAAAGGATTAGTGAATTCCTTTTTACGAAATGTTTAAGAGTCAGGAGGTGCGAAGTGCACTACTGAATGTAAAGACATCGTATTATGACTTAAGGATCCTCAGGGATAAACATGATAGCTGGAATGGTGACCCAGCCTAATGTGGACTCATTAATGTGCAATGAACGGGATGAAACTCCAAAATGAGTACCTACACTATCAGGAAATTGATCTTCACAGAAGAAGATAATAACCAGTTAAGAACGCAAAAAGGCGTGGCTAACGGAATGTACCAATAAGTGTGAACCAGTGTAATGGCATGACTTAGCAACACCCAGGAGCAATCCTTAAAGGGTGTTCGCATCACCAACTGTTGAACGAAATGCATCACAGAAGCACAAGGGTTGAAACTAACACCCAGTTTAGACATAAGTTGTCAGGAGACGGACTGACAAACCTAAGGGGCATCCCATGAAAGGAAACAGAATGTAACGACCTTGTCATGGAGCTCAATATAATATCCAAACCATGTAATGTTGTACAAGAAGTACATGTATGTGGACAGCCTACAATGAGCGCAGCTCAGGGCAGTAAGGCTTATAAGCCACAAAGAAAATGTGTTATGTAAATTAGATTGATTGCAGAAGTTTATGTTATACAAGTAATAGAGCAGAGAACAAACCACTGCATTAAGAGTGGGGATACCTCTCGATATTGTGAGACCGCATGAGCGGTAGTTATGTGAATCAAGTTCAAGAAATATGTTAAGGATGAACGACGTTATTATTGAAAGAGAGCAGTTAGCTTAGTAGTATGTGTGTATAAAGTGAAGCACCGAGCTAAGTAACGCCGGTTTGTGACTCGAGTGAGCAACGCTCAAGGAACATTCTGTAGTCGTCCAAATGAATGACGAACCATAATACAAAGGATGTAAATATATGTGGAAGTTAATGTGACAGTAAATAGACCATGCAAGTTAATGTATGTATACAAAGAGCACAGTGCGCAGCAAGCGACCGTTGTATAAGTGTTGTTGAATGATAATGTGGCAGATAAGACCAGTTATGAGTTAAACTTAGTAGAGATGCAAATTAAGTGATGTTAAACAGACTGGGCAATAAGCCAGTGGTAGGTACTGTGTGATGAGGAACTCAGTGTAAATTCCATGGCGAGTCGCATAAGAGATTTACTGTCAAGAGTTTACGCCTCTGCACTCTGTATGACTGAGTGTTTTGGTATTGCACTTGCGCAGTGATGATCGAGTGGGATAGCTAGGAATTGGAAACATGTTAATTATGGAGGAATAATGTTATATTGGCCGATGCATAGGAAATGCAAGGCCGCACCAATAAAAGAGTACTTGTACAAAACCAAATGTGGAGACATGATTAACAGTAAGTGACTACAGTAGCACTAACTGTCAAATATAGGTATGGAATATACCCCAAATGTTGTAAATAGCTGAGAGAGCACTACACACTAGGTAGTAGCTCAATCTCAACCGAGAGTAAGTCGGAAGGGAACAAGTCAATCATTGTGAAATACATAGCTGTATACACAGTAAATTGTTATGGAAGTAGATAGAAAGTTTACAACTCACCGAATTCGCTAACGGTAAGAGATACCACGCTTCGGTTGAGAAACCATTGTTACCAAGATGGAGGTGACAATTGGGGATGTACAATACAGTAAGAATAACAAATGGGGCAATTAAGCTCTACAGTTATTAGAGTTTCACAGTAGAAACTACTGAGCCAGTGATTCAAGTGTTGAATGTACACGGTAAACATGAGTGAATGGCTAATTATTAACGCTTAGAAGCCTAATAGGCCAGAATTGAAACCAACTAAGAGTTTAAACAAACTCCAATGAGAATTCTTGGTTTAGGAACTAAACCGCCAATATGGTTAAGATCCTCTAATCAGAATCCATTGTGTAATAGACCGCGTGGAAGTTAAAACACACGCCGCCAGACGCAGCAGAACATTTAAGCCAATGTTTAGTGATTGATTACGTGGGCGTAATCCCTTTTAAGGGGGGTAGAGCGCAAAACCACTTAGTGTATATTACCGTACAAGTGTACGTGATTTATGTTGTGCATAGCACAAAATAAATTGTTTTGATGATGGTGGTGTGTGTTATGTAAACATACGCATTCATTCATGGTTAATTGTGGTAATGGCGCACAGAAGATGCGAATACCATTGTGATAAGTGTGTTGATTTATTAATAGTGGTGTGTGATAGTACAAGTGTGGGGAGTAGAGAAACTCCGGGGAACAACCCCGACAGTGTAAATGTGAAACTGTGTGTTGTATTTTGACAAAATATATGTGTATAATATATATACTATATAGTGATGCATGAAAGGGTATGAAACCGACATAGAACCTAGTGAGAATAAGATTCCCTAGGTAACAACATTAAAGTGAATGGAAATAACTGACAGACGAAGTTCTATCCCTTGGAGATGTTATGATCATGACTAGAATGGTTTTAAAGATAGAAAATTGGAAATGAGTGATTTATTTGGTGCTTGAAAATGAAGTGGGGAAGTGGAACTTGATTTGCATGCGATCAAGGGAAGCCGAACACAAATCGGAGTGGAGGGATAGTTCAACATTGATGCTGATCACATCAGGGTTGGATGACTCTTGAAACTCCCTATAAATGGTCACAAATAACCACGCTAAGAAAAGAAGCAAAGAGCTTAAGTTGGACTTGGAGTTGTGTGTGTTTTCAAAAGGATTTTCAATTGGTATTTATAAAACGTTGATAGATACTTTACATAATTAAAGTTTTCTTACTTAACCTCACAAGGAAAAAAATTTTCAAATTTAAGTGATTGTTTTGATCTCCCAAAGGCACGGGGACGGAAGGTGTCCATCGCGACCGGGTTCTGCGGGATCATAGTGTATATCAAAGATATTTTTGATTGCTATACATGCTATGACATGTTGTGTGGTATGTGTAATAAATATGATTTTGACCTTGAGTTCCAAAAGTGTATGTTATCAAGACCTATGAGTCTAAATGTGTTGTGTTACATAGACCTATGTGTCTAAAGGCTGTTATGTTATCAAGACCTATGTGTCTAAATGTTGCTATGTTACCCAAGACCAGTGAGTCAAAGGGGTTGTTATGTATGTGTAAGTGTTGTTAAGATACCCGGACCATTGAGTCCGAGGTTATCATGTAAATATGTTGTGTTATGTGTGGATGTGAATGTGTTACCCGGACCATTAAGTCCGAGGTTGTGATGTAAAGTGTGTTTGGCTATGGAAGTTTTATTTCTATAAGTGATCTCCTGTGTTCTAATCTAATGTTGTGTGGGAAGTGTGAACTTCGAGGACGAAGTTCTTTTAAGGGAGGTAGATTGAAATACCCCAATCCTTGATATGTTGTTTAAATATTAAACTATGGTATGTAAAGGCTAAAAAGTGCCTTAAAAACATCAATGAACAATTTAAACAATAGTAAATGCAATAAAGCACTAAGATACAGTTTGAGCAAAAACATGCTCTAAGCTATGAGTGAACTTGGTTAGGACCCAAAGAGCCTACCAAGACTTAATAATATTCAATTATGATTGAATAGGGCTAATTAAGTCCTTAGGAAACCTTGGTAGACAGTTAAACCAAATAAAACACAAGAAAATACCTTAAAGTCAATAAGAGCAAAAATGTGCTCTAGGCTTGGGATAAATTTGAATAAGACCTAAAGGTCATACCTATACCTTATAAATATGTTAATGAGCATATTAAATCAATTACCAAAGAAAACCAAGCTTAAAAACAAGTTAAAACACAAAATGTGCTTTAAGGAGTCTTAAAGCACATTTTTGAAAAATTGTCTTGTAAATGAGTTTTGAATGGATAAATGTCCATCATACTCTTTAATAACATGTGTACTATATAGTATCACATTTGGAAGTCTATATCAATGAGAAATCAAAAATTTCACTTCTATGTGCCTTGTTTTTGTGATAATGATTTTATAAGCTAGTTGTAACATATGTTATCATAAGTAATTAAATTGACAAATAAAGACTAAAGTACCCTTCTAACTAAATGGGGGCCGGTTTTTCAAGGTATGAGTCACCAACTTGTAAAAGACATCAAATAAGTAAAGTAAAGCTTAAAGTAAAGTACTATTTTTGCTTTATACATAAATATCTTAACAAAGCAAACTTATCTCCTCATTCTCTTATTTCCTTTCATTTCCCACGGTAGCCATCTTCTTCCTCCCCCTCCATTTACGATTTGCTACAGCTCCATCTCTTCTCCATCTCTCATTTCTTTGCCAAATCCAACTCCATGCTCAAATCTAATTCTAAGACTATATTTGTTAGTTAGACCAAGCTCTACACTTCTATCTTTTCAAATCTTCAAGAGCTCAATTTTGGTGCCATGGAGATTCACCATTGAAGGAGCTTGAGCTCACCTTTCTACATATTATTACTCTCCTTTGCTTCTAGGTAAGGAATCTCAAAGAAAAATCATATTTCCTCCATGTTTTTGCCTTGTCCGAAAATGCACATTAATGGTGCTCTTGGTGTGACTTTGTTCTAGCTTCATTCCAACCTTTCATGGACTAGGTGGAGTCCTCTCTTCATAGATATTCAAACTCTCTTCAAATATCAAGGTAAAACAACTACATTAATGTTTTTGAAACAATGTAAACCTAGGGTTTACAATGAGATGAAGCTTAAAGCTTGTATACTCATTTCAATGTTTGTATATTGTGTAGTAGTTGACAAGGAATCAAATACCTTACCGGTTTTATAAGGAAACAAGAAAGAAGTTTGGCTGGAAAAGAGGTAAATATACTAACCTAATATGGTTTAATGCCTTAGGAGAAATGAGCTTATAATGCTTGTTAAAACTACCTAAAGAGCAAATGGGGAATGACTTAGTAAAGTGTTCTCAAGGAGACTAGTAAAAGAACATATGTCTTGGTGTATGTATTTGCAGGTCAAAGACATTATTTATGTGGGAAATTCAGTGTTTAAGGTTTATGCAATTTAAGGGCCTAAGAGCCATGTTATTAAGGGCCTAAGTGCCAAGCAATTTAAGCTTATGCACTATATTGTGATGTAGTGCTAAATGTGTGAAGTTTGTGGTATAAAATGTGTTGATGGGTTTTAGGTGTTCTTGAATGAAATAAGGTAAAAACCTAAGTGTTTGGATGTGAGTATATACAAGAGAAGCTATGGCCAAATTTGGAAAATGTGTAAGAAGTTCTAAGTGTTTTAAGTAAGTTTTGGTGAACTAGGAAGTGTTAAAGGTGAACAAATGTTTTACTTGGGAAAAAAACATGTATAAAGGCGATTAGAGTGATGCAAGGATTTAGGTGTATCTTGGAAGTTCTAGGAATTCAATGTGTGTTTCTGAGAATGTATTTAAGTCTTGGAGAAGTTTGTAAGGTTTAGGAATGTTGATGTACAAGGAAGAAGTGATGTTTAGGTAAGATGTGAAAAAGGAGATTTAGTAGTAAGAAAAGAAGTTTGAGAGATGATGTTAAGATGTAGAGGAAACACCTTGGTATAGTGGTATTATTGGTGAAATACCATTTAGAAATCTTAAGGAGGAAACATTCCAAGTGCTAAGAATTTTTGTAAGGAATTTGTGAATGATAAGATGGTTTTGGTGTGTGATTTAGAGAGTTTAGTACATGGCTAAAGGTGTGTTTGAAGTGCCCAAATGAGGTTAGTGGGTGTACTAGGATATATGGGTGGAAGTTTGGAGTTGAATGAGAAAAGGAAAACAAGGGTCTGGGGCAGACCGAACTTGCGACCGAACTTGCAAGTTCGGTCGAGCCCAGTTTACCCTGCGAGAATTGGCTTCTGGAATGGACCGACCTTGGGGACCGGACTTGCAAGGTCGGTCGGGCTTGTATTTTGTGTACGGATTAAGTTTCTGGAACCGACCGAAACATGGGACCGGACTTGGCAAGTTCGGTCGGGCTTGAATTTTCAAAGGGAAGAAACTCTGGGAATGGACGAACATGCGACCGAACTTACAAGGTCGGTCGGAGTAGAAAATTTGACGGTAAAGTGTTCTGGAATGGACCGACCTTGTGCAAGGTCGGTCGGTAAGTTCGGTCGGACCAAAAACATGGTTTAAGGTTATGAAATGATATGTAATGATGGGGATTGATTAGTAATGATGTTATAAAGTTGTTAAGGACATGTTAGGTGAGTTTTAATGACAATTAAGTGGGTGAAAAGTTGTATTAAAATGTGAGAGTAAAACAAGTTAAAAAATGTAAAGTTATGTAACTAAGTTAACAGGGAAAGTTATAAGCATTAGACTTTAAACAGTTGAATTGTTACCCCTATGTTAATAAAAATACATTAATGTTGTTTAGTAAAGTGTTCGAGAATTGCTCGAGGAACATAAGTGACAATATAAAGTGGACTCCGGTGACAGGTTGGGTTTTCTCTTGCAACCTGTGTCCTACCGGATACAACCAACCCAACAACACCCGGCTGTATGCCAATGTGGTTTCCTGTGTGTTTGCCACGTTATAAGATAAATCATGAAACGAGTTTACAGTCGTTATTGTTGTTGGTATGTTTACGTGTCGATACCGGTAACCTCGAATGCGCTTGAAGGGCTAGTTAACCACAATTAGGTAAACGTAGGAGAACGGTATCCGGTGATAACGTTTCCGACCTAACGTAACGTTCTAACCACCCGCTATGCGTGAGTTAGTTGTTATGTGATGTTGTGTGTGTGATGTGTTGTGTGTGAATGTATGACTCTCCCTTCCCTTGTGTGTGTGTCTAACAAGACTTAACCCATGTTGTGATTGTTTAACCAAGTTCAATGACGAACTTCTGACAAGTGCTAACGGGGGAAGTGAGGAGTCCCGTCTGTTCCGGCCACGCGTGTGAGTATGGGGGTCGTTGTCATATCAGGCAGGTTCGATCCTCTCTGTATGTTATGGTTGTTTTTCCAATTTGGTTCCCAACCTTCCCTTTAGCTTAACCAGCTATTACAGACTCACGTTCGGTCCACAGGGCATACTATTTTATGTTTGTTCGGTGTGCTTGGATCACTATATCCGAGACACCTTGTGTTAAGTTATCCGTTCATTTTAACGAGACGGTAACGAGTTATGTACCGAGCTTATCATGAGACTGGCAACATTCTCTAGGCTTCACCAGTGTATTAACAATGTTTGGGGTCGGTCCTCCTAAGAGAACCATTCCCGTTATATTATGTGATGTTGTTGTAATGCAATTTTTATTGCGATGTTATTATGTGCCACGTTGAAACGTGAAAGTGTTGTTATGTGTTGTTATGGGATGCATGTATATGTTGTAAAATGTGGAGTATGTGGATCATGGATATGAATCCCAGTTTGTGATAGAGACGTTTAAGGATAACCCGATTTAAAGGGTAGTGTCGTCTATTAAGGAAGTAGCTCCATTAGAGGAGAAACACTCTAGGGACAATGAATACCATGAGTGACTTATCAAATAAGGATGTATTGTCCGGTTATTGAGCCCATTGAGGCAAGATGTTGTGTGGTGTGTGTGTTTACAGTTGCATGCATGATTTAAATATAATCAAACCGCATGCTAAGACACAATTAGTTGTGCGTGGCCTGGTAGCATGTGGGGGTGCGCGGATTACCATACCAGCAAGGTGCTGAGCCCCTTGGGGGCCACCCTTTCTCTTCTTTTCCTATTTCAGGTACAAGGCTGGAGCCGTTTCGAGAGTAGGACGGGGTAGACATTGTACATGGGTAATCGTTTATGTTGTATATATACAGTAGGTGTAGTAAGACCGAAATTGTTATCGGCATTAGTTGTGAATAGTCGGTACAGTTGAAAGGTGTATGTTGTTGTTGTTGTTAATGGAAAGGGATAGTAATGTGTAGTCGCTCGGGCATTTAGTTCCATCAGACCGGTACAATGTACATTATTAGCCTTGTTAGCCACGTGGGTGGTTTAACGGCGTGAAACACCACGAAGTTAAGTAATGTGAAGTAGTAATTTTCCGCTGCAGAGTGTCGTTATGTGTTTGTTGTTGGATGGGGTGTTACACCGAACTTTTTTATTTATTTTGTAATCTTTTTACGAATTCATTAATGCTGAAATACCCCAAAACCTTAATGTGTAATTAATTATGTAATTAAAATTTTTAAGGGCTAATTAAGTCCTTAAGATCATTGGTGAAGAAATGAAAACCAAAAGAAAAAGAAAATGCGTATAAGTCACAAAAACGTGGAAACGCGTATTTAATTATTTTAGGAGGTACATAACCTTTATTAGGGTTATAAATATATTTTTTATACCTTAATTACACATTAAGAACATTTGGGAAAAATTCCGGAAGAAAACGGATTCAAATAATGTTTAAAACACTAACGGAGTCTTAAAGCGCGTTTTTCGAGAAAACCCGAAAACGTGACCTTTAAACAGTTAAATGACCCCGTAAAAATAATAGTTGATTTTGTAACAATAATTAAACATTAATGGGAGTTTAATAACCATTAAAATTAAAGGAATGAAAAATTCCGGAAACGGTCCCGGTTAGTGAATAGTGCTAAACCGGGTAAATAAACGAGCGTTTCTTTAAAAAAACAAAAAACACTCCAGCATGTTTTACAGTAGTGGGGCCGGTTTTATTAATGTAAACAGCTCACTCACACAAGACTAGTTAACAAATTAATTAAGTAAAAAAAAAATAGAGGGACCACTTATACCCCTCTCTCTCTCTTCTCCTCTCATTTCTCTTTCCTCTTCTCTTTCCCTCTCTCTCTCTTTCTTCTTCCTCCACGGTTTCCCTTCTCCCTCTCTGCCGATGGAGTTCTCCAACCTAGCCAAAAATGGCTTCTCCACTTCCTCTTCATCCCCCAGCTCCATTTGAGCTCCAAATCAAAAACAAATCACATATTCTTCTTCCTCTCACCTTCCTCTATCATCCTCTCTTTTCGAAATTTCAAAAGGATGAAGTTGACCTCTATGGGTTTTCCCCATTTGAAGAGAAAATGGCACCAAGTGAAGCTTGGAGCCTCCTCTTCCTCTAAGGTAAAAATTCCCAAGAAAAAGTCATTTTTTCCTTCATCTCTTTGTGTAATCGTTTTTCACCATTTTTTGATACCTTGGTTTTCTCTCTGTTCTTGAGCTCCAAATTTACCCTTCAATGGTGGAGTAATTTCCTTCTTGATTCAAGGGTGAGAATCCCTCTTAAAAGCCTCAAAAGGTAAACCCTAACCTTGTGTTCTAGCCTTTGATTGAATTGAGATATTCCAAGGGTTTTGATATTATTGAGTGTGTTTTGTGTTCTTGGATGTTGGGATGGAGTTTGGAAACTCCATACCCTCTTAACGCGATTTTTGGAGGAGATGAGGAGCAAGAGGAGAATTAAGGAGACTTGTGAAATTAAGGTAAGGAATACACCTTAAACCTTGTTTATAATTGTTTAAGTTTTGGGATGGGTAAGCAAATTAATGAACCCAATTGTGGATTGAAAATCTTGTTTGGAAATGTGTTTTAATTGATTTTAGAGAGTTTGTGAATTTAATGGTTGAATGGAGGGCCTTTAGAGCCAAATGTTTTGATTTGTGATTGATATTGTGGTTATGGAGTTTATGGTGATTATGTTGTTGTTGATGGAATTTGAGGAATTGTTATGTGCTGATAGGACCCTTATAAGGGTGTGTTTAAATTAGGATTTCAAATGGTGAAAATTGGTGGATGTGGACATGTAAGGTTTATGGGGAGGTTATGGCGAAATTTTTGGTAGAAAATGAGTGTTTTGACTCTTTGATTTGGTGATGTTTTTGGTTGATTTTAATGTGTGTATGATGCGTTAAAACCCTGTTGAAATGTGTTTTCGATGAGCTATTTTGTTACTATACTATAAGTTATGTATGTTTGTGGGGGGATTTGTGGCTTGGTTCTAGTTGTTTTTCCGTAATGGATTTTGCAGTTTTCGGTATGTCCTAACATGTGTCCGAACATTAAGTTCGACATCATACGACGGAAAATTTTCAGAACTCTCGACTTATGTCCGAACATGCAAGGTCGGACGCATGTTCGGCCCAACCTTTGTTTTTGCATAACTCTTTCGTTTGAACCCGTTTTGAGTGCCGTTTGCGGCGTTGGATTCCTCTTTTCAAGTACTATCTGTTTTGACATGTTTTTGGCATATGTTTAGGTATATTTTTTATTTGAAAATGACCAATAATCTTTTGAACTCCATTTTTTTTGCTCTATAAGTGTGCTTGAGCCTTCTAATGATGGGGGATTGGATGGTAATGGTTTTGGATGATGTTGGCCTTGTTTTGGTGACATGTAAAGGCCTTAAGATGTGTAAACAAGTGTTAGGTTTGATGTGAGAGTTGTGAACTTAAGAACACAAGAGTAAATTAAGTATAAAGGGTAACGGGGTTAACCATGGGCGCATTAGTCGTTAAATAATTATGTTACCCCCCGATGTTAATGGAGATAGTTATAATGTTACCAGTTGTTCAAAGATTTTCAAGGACATGTGATGGCACATTAGAGTGGCACCTTCGGTGACAGGTATGGTTCTCTTGCAACATTTGGTCCTACCGGATTACACCGGCTTGTATGCCAATGGTTTTTCTGTGTGTTTTGCCACCTTGCAGATAAGCATGAAATAAGTTTACAGTAATTCATTATTGTGGCGTAACCAATTCCGATACCGCTTAACCTTAGTTATGTGTTAAATAATATTAACCGACCTTAGGTTCACATAAGAGATCGTATTCGGAATAAACGTCTCAACCCATGGGACGTTCTAACTACAGCTATCCGTGTGTTTATTGTATGTTGTGACAATGCGTGATGTATGTGACTTGTTTAATATATGTTGTTGATGTTGGATACTGTTATCCGTGTTGTCGAAATGGGATATGATTTCCCTTATTGTCTAACCGAGTTAGTAACACTATGTGATGTATGTATGGATAAGTTCCATAAGGGATCTAACTAATAAGTATATTTTTGTATGGAGAGAATCCGGGTGTCCCGGTCGCGCGTATTGTTTGGGAGTTAATATATAATGTGAATTAACTCCATCCTGTTATGTTAGTTTGTTTTCCTTCATTGGATTTCGACCTCCCACTAGCTTAGCCAAAGCTTACCTACCCGACCCCACATCGGGCTAGGAGGGAAATTATTTATAATGTTTGGTAGGTGTTGAAGCTTAAGTTCGCTCGACTCCCACTGGTGGAACGCGACCCATTAATCACGGTCCAAAACCGTGTATAATTACGGTTCTGGACCGTAATTAACGCGGGCGTCAATAAAGATGGCGTTTCTTTAATTACGGTTTAAAACCGTAATTAAAGGCCCTTTTCTGGCCCGCGTGTCATTGACTTTACATTACGGTTATTTGTAGAACCGTGATCTAAAGTCCTTTGGCGCGCGCGAACCAAAGGACTTTAGATCACGGTTTTACAAATAACCGTAACGTAAAGTCGACACTTTAGATGACGGTTCTGGCAATAACCGTCATCTAAAGCCTTTTCGCGCGCGCGCCCAAAGGACTTTAGATTACGGTTATTGCCAGAACCTTCATCTAAAGTGTAATTTTTTTTTTAATTTTTTTTTAATTTTTTTACAAATCTACACAATTGCAACAGAGAGAGAATTGTAACAGATAAGCAGCAGAGGGCAGAAACTGCACAATTGAACCACCTGAATCAAATACCAACAACACAAATTCATTCTCTGCGCACAATTGCAACAGAGATAACATCTAATAAAGCACCAGATCGAAAATCTGTAACATATTCAATCTGTTACAACAATTGCAACAGAGATAACATCTAATAAAGCACCAGAACGAAAATCTGTAACATATTCAATCTGTTACACAATTGCAACACGATAACAATTGCAAATTCATTTCTGCGCACAATTGCAAATTCATTTCTGCGCACAATTGCAACAGAAATATACAATACAACAGCTAGAATCTGTTACAGCAGCAGCTAGCATAATTCATTACAAACAGAATCAGAGCAACTAACAAAAAATATAATCTGTTACACAATATAATCTGTTGCAGCAGCAAACAACAGCAATCATAAGCAACTACATAAAGATACAACTAACAACAAATATGTTACAACAGGCTAGCTATTCAACCACTCCATTCTCATAAACATGCTGCCATGCTCTCTCTGACATGCAACAAGTCGTTGTAAGCATAAGTCTTGTATTTGGCATAATGCTCTTTAATCTGCAACAAGAAAAGGAATGGAACACATAATGAGATTAAGATAAAGACACAAAAAAATCTGCCGAAAGAATTAATACAAGACAGCGTTCGTATTACCTTGTCTTTATCATTCCTAAAACTGGGAAGTACCCGCAGAACTCGTACATATACCGCATCACGTAGTACCCGCAACTCTTAGAATCCTTTTGGGTAGGGCACTAAATCACCAAAATTCACAAATGTAAAACAATTGTACAAATATATATAGCAGCACGAATGAAATACATGAATTACCAAACCTTGATGTAATCGACGGTCAAATCACCAAACTCTCCCTGAGGGGTTTTTTTGTAACAACTGTTACATATATTAACAAAAGCGTTTAGCAGAATGAACAAGTACATTAATTTTGGTTCAAAAACTTACAAACAATTAAATAGTAATAAAAACTTACTCTTTGATTAAGTCCTCAGTGTGGAATTCTGTCCACTGCCCTAGTGGATCTAGAACGAGCAGAGTAGCGGTGGCAGCGCAGAATATAAACAAAGCCCAGTGGTGGCTACAATGTCAAATACAAAATGAAATGAGAAATGAAGGTAAAAAAGTTAGCTAATTAGTATGTAATTTTATATTAGAACTCACGTTTGGTGATACGGCATTAGAATGAATAACTTGTTCTGTTGATCAACAACATTGAAGACATGAGTCATGTATTCACAAAACCTCCCCGGGTCCCTAGTGACTGAGTCATACGACAAACGCTCCGGGCACACCGCAGTAACGGAGGTTTTTTCCTTCCTCAGCACATCTCTCAAGCAGACATCTATTATTCACATGTACTATAAAAAGTTAGCCAATGCAAACTTCATAGATACTTATTCTATATGTTTTTAACAGTATGAGGAAAGAACACTTACTTTAGATAAGCTTGAATAATGTTAATGTTCAGATAATCTCCACACATCATCTCTCTGATGTCCTCAAAGTTGATTGCCGTCATCATATCTTCTTCGTAGTGAAACATCTCCTTTGGAAGCGTCATCATGAAGTTGTTAATTTGAGATGACTTCAAAATGATCTTGTCGTAGAGATTCATCTGCTTGGCCCCCAAAACATTAACAAGTTTTTGTGGCAGTTCGAGCTTATTTTTAGGCGCCTCAGAAGTCCTGGTGCGACCCCGGACGGGAGCTGGTTTCTTACCTTTCGCACCCCGACTCACTGGATTCTTACCTTCACACACAAACAGTAAAGCATAAATGTAAAGATAATTACTAATTGATTATTATAGTAACATTAAACATTTATCTAGAAATACCCTTCTGACAGGATTCGTCGGCGCGCTGATCTCTTCTTCTCTCTGGGCCGGGATACGCGGCGAGGAACCTCAGGGATCTCAGGATTCGCCGGCGCGCTGTCCTCCTTCTAGTCTGGGCCGGGTTACGCGGCGAGGAAGCTCAGGGATCTATAATAGATTAGATTAGACACTTAATGCTAAATAATGCATTTTATTAGATACTAAATGGTTGTTAAACAGTCTTACCTCATCGGTGACAACAATATAACATGCTGGCCATGGCAATATGTCTCCCTTCGCTTCGATCAGCGTGCATTTGTTGTCAATCGCCATCGGAAGGTATGCATGCTCAAATCCATCAACTATCAGGTCCAAGGTCACACGCGCGTAGAATGGGGTAGACGTACGAAACTGATGAGCGTGAGTGGACCTGATGGCAACACCACCCCGTTAGGCCGCATCTACAGGGTGCCCGTCTAATGGTATTTGGAGACGACATTTTTTTTTTGCTCCTTTAATAAACAGAGATAATACGTGAAATGCTAAGTGAGTCCAATCTAATACTATTTAAATAACTTTATTTTAGAAGAAAAATAGTTAAAACAAAGTTAACCTGGATGTTGGCAAACGGGTACGGGTCAGCGGCCGGAGCACAACTAGACGAGGAAGACATTCGAGGAGGATCTGGCTGCTGCTGCTGTGTAGTATCGCATGTGCAATCGCATTCAACGCTTCCTGCAGCCTCTCCTCGATAGCCCGCGCTCAGCAGCATTTTTCTCGTCATTAGCTTGGCGCTCAGCAGCAGCGAACTTACGCTCTACCATCGCCTCGACTTCAGCAGCACTCATCTGACCCTTCCTAGCAGATGGCGGGAATACGTTCTTCTGACGTACTTCTCCCCCAAATCCTCTAACACGCCCCGGGTGATCCTTCTTCCCAAGCATTTGATTCAGCGCGTCGTCTTGAGAAGGAGGAGCGTGTAAGTCCACTTCTCCTCTCTGTGCCGCTTCGTACTGTCCAATTTTCAAAGAAGTTAATGACGAGATTTAAGATCAACAAACACTTGAGTATATAAGTAAATTATTTAACAGCTACTTTCAAATACTTACAATTTGGTTTGCCATTTGTTCCATCGCAGCATTAGGAAATATCCTCTGACCTTCGCTGGTCGTTTTCTGGCGTCCCAATATGTACATCTGCACCCTCCTCGCGCTCAGAGGCATCCTCGATCGGGCATTCACTTCCATCCTCGTTCCTCCGTGTCAGCAAACCAGCTTCTTTCCATCCCTCGAGGCTGCCCACATATCCCCTTCGTCCCATGGTGTGGGGGTAGAGATTAGCTTCACGGTTTTGCCGTGCTTGTTCTTGTACTTGCTGTTAAGAAAGTACAACAGGAAATTAATTAGAAAATCAGGGATAAAGCATTATGAGCATTAATTAAGAAAAGAGTACACACAAACATACCCTGAACTCGGGGTGGCGTGCCGCTCAACGAACTCCTTCCACTCCTCTTCAGTGATCATGCCGTTGTACACAACATACGGCGGAGGCTCACGTGGGGGCACCCTGTTGATCCAATGCTCAACCAAGTAGTGGCGGAATGATTTAGCTTTGCCGGCCACCAAAGAAAGAACGGTCTTCTTCACTTCTTCTGGGATCTTGTACCGTTCTTGCACCTTCTTCCAGATGGTCTCCTTTACTTCTTGCGGGACTTGTTTCCATGTGTGGTTGATGCAGCAATGTGATCTGGCCAGAGTCCCTAGCATACTAGCGAACTCTGACCTGCTGCCCCCACCATACCTCCCATACTGGTCCCACAGAAGACTAATCTGATCCGGTTTCTGCAGTTTCAAACCCACGGGTCGGACCTCTACCTCTGGGTCTCTGAGTAGCACTCGTAGAAGGTGCACTCATGGAAGGGCCAACAGCAGCAGCGGCAGATGTGGATGGGGGCAACAGCAGCAGCGGCAGATGTAGATGGGACCGGTACCATTTGCTGCTCATTTTCCTCCTCCTGACGACAATATAAATCGAACTCTTCATCAACCATGTCCTGATCAGCCATGCCTGCAAGGATTGAAATACAATTTGAATTAAATTAAGAATTTCATAATGGTCATAAACAAGCAATAAATAAAACAGTGTTAATTTCATATAAATTTTTATAGTAATAACTTACATACACCATTATCTCTCAACCCACATGCCCTCGTTATGGTCTGATCGTATATACTCACGATGACCTGTGACCTCAGCCTCTTCCAATGAATAGGAACAATTGGAGGTTCATCTTCTGCATCATACTCATCCTCATCAACCACACCATCCACACCAACTATTCCTCTTCTCCCTTTAAGCACACAGACCATCTAGGATTACAGGGATCAGTTACATAAAATATCTGCTTAACCTTCGTCCAACAACGAATGGCTCAACCGTGGGAGTAGCTCTAGACAGATCAACCAGTTTCATACCATGCTCCTCCTCACGGTAGCCATGATTGTTGTTAACCCAGTTACAGCGGAAAACACACATTTCGTAGCTGTTGTAGTCCAATACCCAGATGTCTTGTATAACACCGAAATATGATTGTTGTACTGAGACAGGACTATGACCCACGACACCGATGTCATATAAGTTTTGATAAGCTTCAAGCTCTACACCACTGTTTTGATTCGTTGACTTCTGATCCTGACGTTCTGTGAAAAAGGTGAATCCGTTGACATCGTACCCCTCATAAGAAATTACATCCAGATTTGGTCCAAATGCAACTACTTTAATCAGTTCAGGCACATTCGTGGACTGATCGGACACACTCTCTCTTTGAACCATCGGACAAATGTCCTATTCTGCTCATTTTGTAGTCTAACGTCACTCATGTTTGGATATTGTGCTCTTAAAACACACAAGTGTTCATCAAAGTATGGTTCAACATCTTCAAGATGACTTAGCACAACTAAATGAGCTTTGTTAGAGTGTCTATGTCAATTCTTTTCAGTTTCTTCCAACCGTGCCAACACCCTTCAATCTGCCCGTGTCTAGAACGTGGAAGTCCAATGGTATCGACACCTTCTAGGTAATTGGTGCAGAAGTCTACAACTTCCTCTGTGATAGTGCCCTCTATAATACTACCCTCTGGGTGACGACGGTTCTTCATTTTTCTTCTTCAGGACACCCATGTACCTTTCGAACGGATACATGTAGCGAAGGTACAAAGGACCACACATCAGAATCTCTCTTACAAGATGCACGAGGAGATGTATCATTATGTCGAAGAACGATGGAGGAAAATACATCTCCAGCTGGCACATTGTCACAATAAGATCCTTTTGTAATTTAGACAGAGTGTCCACATCAAGAACCTTAGACGAAATGGATTTGAGGAAGACACTGACGTTTGTGATTGTGTGTCTGACAGCATCCGGCAAGATCCCACGTAGTGCAATTGGCAAAAATTCTTGAAGTAGGACATGATAATCGTGAGATTTCATTCCTACTAATTTGAAATCTGTCATGGACACTAGGTTTCTTATGTTTGAGGAGTAACCTGATGGCACCTTAATGTTGTAAAGGGTACTGCATAGACTATGTTTCTCTTCTTTAGACAGAGTGTGACAGGCAGGAGGCAAGAATGTGCGTTTTCCACGTTCTTGCGGGCCAAGCTCTGTGCGTATGCCCAACTCAATTAAATCTTTTCTTCCTTTCAAATGATCCTTTGTCTTTCCTTTTATGTTCAAAAGAGTGCTGGTGATACTTTCACCCACGTTCTTCTCGACATGCATCCCATCGATACAATGTCTAACCTCCAGATGCTGCCAGTACTCTAGTTCCCAAAATATTGATTTCTTTTTCCAGACACTTTTTTCACCACTTTTGGTTGGCGGCCCGAAGTTGTTCACAATATTATCCAACTTTTTGTAAATCTCTTTACCTGTCAAAGGCTGGCGCGCCATGCTGTGATCAGTTTTCCCATCGAACTCTTTCGCCATCTTTCGATACTTATGTCCTTTTGGAAGCATCTTTCGGTGGCCCATATACACGGTTTTCCCACTATGTTTCAAGCGAATGCTACAAGTGTTTTCACCACAAATCGGACACGCCAACGCCCCCTTGATTGAATAGCCTGAAAGATTACCATAGGCGGGGAAATCATTGATTGTGCAGTACAACATAGCACGCAAATTGAAGTCCTCTTTACTGAATGAGTCGTAAACCGTAGCCCCTTCATTCCACAAGAGTTGTAGATCCTCTATCAAAGGTTGTAGGAATACGTCAATTTTGTTGCCCGGTTGCTTTGGACCAGATATTAACAAAGACAACAAGATGTGTCTTGGTTTCATGCATAACCACGGCGGTAGATTGTAAATAACCAAAAGCACAGGCCAGGTACTGTGTATGCTACTCAAAGTACCGTAAGGGTTCATCCCATCCGTGCACAAGCCTAGCCTTAGGTTTCTCGGTTCGTTACCAAACTCAGGAAATTTTACGTCTATGTTTCTCCACTCCACTGTGGTGCATCAGCGGGATGTCTCAATCTGCCATCCTTTTTCCTGTGAACTGAATGCCACCGAAGATTCTCTGCGTCTTTCTCAATGGAGAACAAACGTCTGAACCTTGGAATGATGGGCAGGTACCACAGTACCTTAGCTGGTGAACCTTTCTTACTACCGTTGATGTGAGTTTGTTGTTTCTTATACCGTGACGCTCCACATGCTGAACAGCTTTCAGCAAATTCATCCGATTTCCAAAACAGCATGCAACCATTTGGACAAGCATGAATTTTCTGGTACCCCATACCCATTGGGCACATCATTTTTTTGGCTGAGTACGTAGTCATTGGTAAAACGTTGTCCACCGGAAGAACGTATTTCAATAGTTCCAGGAGGTCAGTGAAACTTACGTCGCTCCAGCCATGTTTCGCTTTCAAGTTGAATAGCTTGAGGATGACACTCAACTTGCTTAACTTTGTAGGGTCACACCCGGGGTACAACGGTGTTTTTGGATGAATCCAACAAATTTTCATGCTTGTCTGGCGTGTTAGAGTAATGTCGTTCCACATCTTCGAGCATAGTCTCAATGTCATCATCCCAGAAATCTGGCTCAACGTTCCCTGTAACGTCTTCTGTGTCACCAGCAACTGTATCATCTCCAAGTTCTGTTTCTGTGTTTGCCTGACCATTATCCCCTTCGTCAGGCTTAATAACATCGAACACACTCTGACCATGCCATCGGATTATGTCTTGGAAATCTTTTGTAAAACCCGCGGCGGATCAGATGTTCCTTAATTGTTTCAACGCCGCGATATCTCAGATTGTTTTGGCAGTCGATACACGGACAAATATGTATCCCTTGTCTGTAGGTTTCAGATTGTTCGCCAACACCGTGCATAACTTATCAACTCCTTCTAAAAACTTGTCGTCCAAATTTCCGCTGTAAATCCACGAACGTTCCATCTCCTTCTAGCTATTTATATGACGGCAGCCATTTCATACCGTCACCCGTGGCAGAGTCTTTACACTTTTGTATCTTATCAACCTAAATCCATCCATGACTATTAAATCCCACCGGTGAACGTGTTTTTAATATGTAATTTATTGAAAATTTCGGCAGCATCTCCCTACAGTTCTTCAAATGCACGATATTATGATATTAATCAATAATATATGCATTCGAAGAACAATAAAGAGATACTGCTGAAATAATCAATAAAGTACAATTAAAAACACATTCACACCCTAGGCGTGAGATTTAACAATCATGGACAGTCCCGACAGGGACTGCCGAAGATATACCTCTATTAGGTATATCTTGGGCGGATAACTATGTTTGGTAGTTTGTCAAATATTATATGTATATATGTAAATCTTACCTCTGGTAGACGATTAGCCGATGCTAAGACGGTTGAGGTCGGAAGCCAAATAAAGTCGTAGTCCTGATGCATAAATGAAAAACGACAACATTAGAATTCATCAAAAAATCAAGGTTAAATGCTAGCTAAACCGCGGAAAAAAATCGACAGCATCTCCCCTATATTTCTAACGTGTCCAAATCAGTTTTATCAAAGTCAGATTTGCACGCATTAAACAGAGAGCATCTGGCATAGCAGATTGAGCAGTTTGAAAATGAATACAGCAGTTTACAGAGAGCAGTTTACAGAGAGCAGTTGAAAATGAATCAAACAGAAAGCATCTGGCATAGCTTGTCGGTAATTACACTATTATGTATTAATTGTAATACTAAATGCTAAGAATAAATAAATACATCAGTTTACAGTTTGGTTTGCAAAATTACCGTTACTAAGCACCGAAGTGGGCAAGTAGTGTAGAAATCAGCCCACGAACTAGGTTGCAATTAACGGTGAATCTGGGCACAAATATATGAACAAGGTTAGAACATTTGCAATTACACTCTCAGGATTAGATACAAACGAGGTACTTAGAACTTGCAATCGAAATGCATGTATATGAACAAAGTAAGGAAAAAAACGACAATCAATCGATCCCATACCCAATACGCGACAGAGACGTCGACGGTGAGACCAGTGGTAGATGGGTGGTGACCGGCGGCGATGGGAGTGACAAAGGTGGTGGGAGCGACGGCGGCGATGGCCGTTAGCAAGGTGACGGGAGAGAGGAGGCGATTTCAGTGAGGAAGATAGCGCGAAAGAGAAGAAGAGTTACTGTGAGTAGAGTGTGCAGAGTGTAGGCAAATGTTTTAATGGACTTTAGATTACGGTTTACATGTAAACCGTAAACTAAAGTCGCACTTTACATGACGGTTCCCAAACAAACCGTAATCTAAAGTGTAACGATATTTAAAAAAAAAGCGCGATAATTATTTGGCATATGTTGGGTTTCAAACATAGGTAACACATTAATATAAGTTTTTATTAATCTAAAATACACTGGTAAAACGACGTCGTTAAATGTAATCTAAAGTGTAACGAAATTAAAAAAATAGCGCGATAATTATTTGGCATATGTTTCAAACATAGGTAACACATTAATATAAAGTTTTTATTAATCTAAAATACACTGCTAAAACGACGTCGTTAACTGTAATTTAAATACTTCGCGCGGAGTCGAATAAATCAAATTATTTGGCATATGTTTCAAACATAGGTAACACATTAATATAAAGTTTTTCGTCAAGTCAAAACGACGTCGTTGACTATCAGTCGGAGGTTGGCGCGCCTTTTTTAGGAGGGACTTTAGATGACGGTTTTTAGTAAAACCGTAATCTAAAGTCCGTTGACCGTAAAGCGCGCGTCAACACGGGACTTTAGATTACGGTTTTACTAAAAACCGTCATCTAAAGTCCCTCCTAAAAAAGGCGCGCCAACCTCCTCCGATCGATTTTTGATTACGGTTAATTCAATCATCGTCGCTAATTAATTCCGGCCTTCCTATTAATCACGGTGTCTGTTTAAGCCGTGATTAAACCACCGTCATTAAAGCCTCGCGTTCCACTAGTGTCCCTCTTTTTATGTTACGGTTGTTCTTCCTCCTTGAATTACAACCACCCACTAGCTTAACCAAGGCTTACCTAACTCATCATTATTGGAGCTAGGGGGAAATTATGTATGTTGTGATCGGTCCTATAGGAGGCCGCCACCCAAGTAAAGAAAATGTATGTATGTTGTGCTCGGGCCTATACTACCCCGGCACATCCTAACTAAAGTGTATGTCCTCTAAGAAGAGAGAAATTAAGTTGTGTATGTTATAAAGTGAAGTGTGTTGTTATGTTGTGTGTTCTAACCTTGTGTTGTATCCTATTAATGGATGTTTGCGCTATAAGCATGACATGTGTGTATAGTTGTGCATGTTTGAAATGAAATCAACCGCATGCTAAGACGACAAATAGTTGTGCGTGGCCCGGTAGCATGCGGGCTGCGGGATTACCATACCAGCAAAGGTGCTGACCCCCTTTGGGGCCCCCATTACTTTACAGGTACGAAGAAACTGGAAGCCGTTCGAGAGTAGGACGGGTAGTTGTTGCACATGGGTAGACATTCAAATCGTGTATGTATGGTAGGAGTAGTAAGACCGAAAATGTATCGGTGCGGGTTGGTAATTACTCGGTACAGTTGTAATGTAAGTGTATATTAAATGTTGGACATGGAACGGGACGATTAATGTGTAGTTGCTCGGGAGTTTAGTCCATTAGACCGGTACGATGTATGATGTTACACCTGTTACCATGTGGGTGCTAACGGCATGTTTTTGTTATGTAACACAAGGAGTTAAGTTATGTTGAGTTATGATTTCCGCTGCAAAGTATTGTTCAAGACGTTGTTGAGTTGGGTGTTACAAATGCAGTAGTTTAATTCCAGTTCTTCATACGCTTTAATTCTCTGATCAATTATTAAAGTTATTTTTGTAGTTTTCTAATCAAAACGCGAGAGCTGAGATAGATAACAAGACATAGGATGTTAAACCTGATTAACGACTAGAAGCGTGATCCCGCCTATAGGTTAATCGGTCTCCAATAGAAACTGTTCTTTATGCGATTGGTTGTGTCGGATTAGAGCATTAGTTTGCTGCTAGTTCTAGCAACTGGTTAGGATTCGTTAGACTTAGCCGTTGACGAATTAATTATAGTTTCTGAGTTTATTGCAGAATTAGGGGAGAGTTTATAAATAGATTAAAAGTGAAGGTTTGCAGAATAATCCGGGTGCTTCTTTTATTTGTAGTTTTATTCTTTATTTATTTACTCAATTTATTTTATTTGCTTTATTATTTTATGTTAGTTTGTTGAGTCATTTATTTTTATTAAATTAATTAAAAACTTAAAAAGTGACATTTCCTGTTTTCTTAGTTTAGTTTCTCAGTTAGTAAATAAATTGTCAGTTAATTGAACGAGGTCCCTGAGATCGACAACCCACTTAATCACTATTCCGCAAAACGATAGGTACACTGCCTAGGTAGAAGTAGTCACATATTTCTACTAACAGGGGGTAGATCCATTTTGCTTTTGCATTGCTTCGGGTTAGCATTATTAGTGTGTATGTATGGTAGTATGTTTGGATTGGCACATTTAGTGCGAGTGTATTGAGTATGTATGTGTAATGTGTAGCGTACGTGTGTATGTACAATGTATGGTGTATCAGTGTAATGTGGATATGATGTGTATGGAAATGGTGTATGTATCGTGTATGTGAATTGCATATTGTGCTTGAATGGTGTATGCTTGTAATGTAGAGAAAGTAAAAACCTCATAGGTGGTAGTAAGACACATTATGGCAATTGGTTTGCCTAATGAGTAGAATTATTAAACCATTAACCTTGAGCAACTTTGAGGGCAAAGTTCCTTAAGGGGGGTAGATTGAAATACCCTGTAATTAAAAATAGTGATTAATTAGGCGAATAAGTAATTTAGAAGCTTAATTATGTCTAAATAATCATGAGGGAACAAATCCTAAAGAAAACGGATCTTAAAATGGATTAAAAACACAAACGAAACCTTAAAGCGCGTTTTTCAAGGAAACCGGGAAAACACGACTTTAAGTGGGTCAAATAGACTCGTAATAATTTTGGTCAACCAAATAGTCATTAATAAACATTAATGAAGGTCTAGAACCAATAAAATCAATTAAACGAGAAAATAGTAAAAACTGTCAAAAACAGGAAGTTGAGGGGTGAAAGCATAAATAAACCAAACTAGTGTGTCCACTATTGCAAATAAAATTTTAAACCCATAAGAGGGCTGTGTGTAGCCGATTTCCTTTCCCCCTCACACTCCCATAATTGTTCCTTATATGCAAAAGACAAAAACAAATAAAAAGCAAAAAGTAGAACTTACTTTATTCTACTCTCTCTCTTACTCCCTCATTTCCCCCATGCTCCACGTACAGCACTCCCTCTCTTTCTCTTTCATTTTCTTCTTCCTCTTTGAATCCCTTTCAATGGTGATTTGAGCCACCCCAAATAACACCCACTCTCTCCTCTTGTTAACCTCAAAGCTTCTCCAAAATTACAAAAATTGTACCATTGTGTTCCTCTCATCAAGGAGAACACTACTCTCTTTTCCAAATCCGAAACAAGCACGTTCATCTCCATGGGTGTTCTTGGTTTTGAAGAAGAAGACTACCATTAGAAGCCTCTTCTTCACCCATTGGTATAAGGTAAAAAAGAAATTCAAAAAGCTAGCATTTTTAACCCTCATTGCTAAAATAGAAATTTCTAAGTTGGAACCACTTATTCCTTGTTACCCAGCCGATTTTGGCTTCCTTGGAGTGTGGAAATCTTGTTATTGTTGCCATCCAACACTCCATCCATACACTTGCAAGGTAATGCATTTCCTAAACCTTAAAAACTTACCTTAAATCTTTAAAGATGATTAAGGGTTAGTTTTAATTTAGAATGTGAATAATGAATGGGCTGTAGCTTGTGAGAATTGAATCTCCATAACCGGTGGGAAGAGAGGATGAGAAAAGAAAGAGGAAAGAAAGAAGAAAGAAGAAGGAAGGAAGAATTAGTAAGAAAAATAAGGTAATTACACTCATCCTTGTGTAGTTTTTGTATGTTGTTGTAACAGATTTTAGTAGTGTAAATGTGTATTGTAAAATGGTAATGAGTAGTAGTGTGTGAATTGGAAGAAGAAGAACTAAACTATTTGAAGCTTAAAAGACATTTAAAAACTTGTTGAAACCTAGAGGGAATTAGATGTTGTGTGCAGGAAATTTAATGAGTGTTAATGCCTAGTATTGGTGTTGGAGAGATATATATTGTTCTTATTGATAAACAGGTGAAATGGGTAGTGTTATGTGAATAAAAACATGTGGTGAGAATGTGAGAATTTAGGGGAGGTTATGTCAAATTTTACCTGGCAACTAGAACATTAAGAGTTTAACGAGGTAGAAAATATACCTTTGAAACAGATTTTAGTTGGAGCTAGTTAGTGGGTAAGTTTGAAGAGGTGTGTAATGAATTATAAGCCTTAGGAATGGCATTAGAAGAGGGAGCTATAGAAGGAGAAAGGAAGAATCAAAATCTGTAGCAAAATGCAACTAAGAAAAATAGTGTAAGTGCTGGAATGGAAACTTAGGAAATAATGTGTGTGAATTAGTATGGAAATGGGTAATGAGTTAATGGTTGAACTAAGGTGGATTAGAAGGTCTAATTAGTGTGAAAACATGTGGGATTACTTGTAGGAAAATTGGGGAAGAAATGGGTAAGAAAAAGAAGTAAAAAACAAAGTCTGTAGGCAAGTTCTGCTACCGACCGACCCAGCAGGTAGGATCGGTCGTGGGTCGGTCAGAGTCAGAAAATCACTAGAACGAACTTTCTGACTTCGACCGACCCAGATGGGTGAGTCGCTCGTGGGTCGGTCGGGTAAATCCTTTGGAGTCGAAGTTTCTGACTTCGACCGACCCAGCAGGTAGGGTCAGTCGTGGGTCGGTCGGGTAAAGTCTGGAGGACGGAAAGTTACTAGAATGGACCGACCCAAGGTGTTGGTCGGTCGGTGGGTCGGTCGGCCCAAATTTACCAATATATATACACATATATAGGTGGCATTAGTTTGAAAGTAATTAAAGAAAGATATATACTCATGAGTAAGAGAACAAACCTAAAATATTAAATGGGTTTCATAACCACTTATGACTTGTAAGAACTAGTAAGTATACATAGGTAATGGTAATAGAATAAGGATTAGAAAAGTAATAAATCATTAACCATACAACTCCATGTATGTTATAGGACTTGAATTGTGAACACCGAAGGAAAGTCAGTTGCAAGTACAACGGTGAACGGTATGAACTTCTCATGCCCTGTATGCTACCTTGGCTACTCTGATTTGTGTGCTTTTGTGCTAATTGATCACCTAACAAGATAAATGCACGAATCGGAACTATTATGTTTTGTGATTATATGATATTGTTCCTTGTTTGGATATTATCTTTAAATCATAGTTTGTATAATTCATGGAATGTATGGATGATAATGAATGTGTGTGTTCTTGATTTATATTGTAGTGACCGAACGTTATTGAGTTGGACTTCTAACTAATTCCATACAAGCTAACCAATCTAACATAATAAATTGGTAAATTGGAATTAGTAGAAGTTTGATATAGTTGCGGCCACGCGTGAGGAGGCGGAGTCACAAGAGGTTGGCTTCAATTCCTGGCTTTAATCTTTTCCACTGCCCAAACCCCTTAAATGGGTAGCATCTTGGATTAGTGAGCCACCTAAAGCCCGGTGGTGGGACGGTGTAGTCCCTGCCCGGAGGTCATACCGACTTAACATGAGTAAAAGTAAGTAAGTAAGAATAAGTAAATGAGCATGGAAGAGTAAGTAAGTAAAGTATGAGTATGTTTGTGTAAGTATTGTGTAATGAGTCAAAGAGTAATAAACATCCGATTAACCCGGATGTGTAATTGGCTAACCCTTGAGAAGCTAAGTATTGTGTATGTTATTGTGTTGCTGTTTTGGCTTGTGTATTGCATGGTGTATGAATGTATGTATATGTAATGCATGTATGCATGTAAATAATGAACCGCATGTACAGTCGACCTTAAATAGTCGGCGTACCCTAGTTAGCACGCGGTATATGCGAAGTTTATATGCAGCTTTTTGCTGAGCCCCTTAGGGCACTGTTTTTAATATTTATAGGTGCTCGTGAAGGGTGAAGGCTTGATGAAATCAAGATGCTTTTTTGATGTAATTATTGAATTTTGAAAGGTGTACCAAGTTGTACATGGCTATAGGCGTTTTGTTTAGCCGGTGTACCATGGGGTACACCCTCTTGGATAATGAAAGGATTGTGAATTGGTGTAGATGAGCAGCTTGTGGAAACTCATTCTTTTGGTAAACTAGAGAAGGGATGTAATTGAAAATACACTTGGATACTCGGTAATCACCTTTGTAAGAATATGATATTTTGTAAGTGGTATGTAATGTAGTAGCTCGGTATTATTTAGACATCAAACCGTTACTGTAAGTAGTGTATGCCTAGCTAGCCGTATGGGCGGTTAGCGGCGTTATATCACCCGCCGTAGTAGTAGTAGTAGTTCCACTGCGAGTAGAAGTATAATTAGGATGATTAGATGATAAGTAAAGGATTAACGGTAGGGGTGTTACATCGTCATCAATGAAGTGGAGTTTACGAGTGGCTCTCTTAGGTTAGGAGTTGAGTGGGCTTTCTTTGGTGTTTCTTGTTTGGTCTGGCTACGCTTGGAGGCGCGAGTTGCGCGACTTGTGAAAGCAATTGAGTGGCTCTTGCTCTTTGGAACTTTTGGATTTTTGGCTTTTGATTGCTTCGTGACAATCTTTGAGGTTTTGGGAGATGGTGGGGAGAGGTAATTATTGGATGTTCTGTGGGGGTTAAAGTAGGCAAGATTTGGGTTTGCAAGTTCCGAACTGAATGAGGTGGTGGACTTTAGGTAGGTGAGTGCTCATATAGGTTACCTCTTCTTGCTGCAGTTCGCCCTCATCCATGACTCTAAGGACAAGTTGATCTTCCTTTTGTTTGGACAGACGAGGAAGCGGTGACATTCTGATGGGACTTGTCGGCTGTGTGTCGGTGCTTTTCTCTGGGCTAACATCCCTTAGGATAGCCTTGGTCCTTGAGCGCTTGGTGATTTTGGGTGCCATGATTGATCAAGGATTTTTGGACTTTAAGACTTTTCGATCGAGAGTTCTTGAGCGAGCCTGTGAGGTGAGGGTTCTTTTGCACATAGCTCACTAGAGTGTTGTAAGAGAGAAAAGAAATCGATTGTAGGCTCATAGACTTAGAGAGAGTGGGGGAAATAGCGTGACAAGAGTGGAACTCTCATCGCCCTTTTATAGATATCAAGTAACGGTTGGTGATCATTCCTCGTCCGCTTGCTGACATGTCCCAATGATACTATTCACAATGGGCAGCGGTCGTGACGGTTTGTCATCGATCCGTTGAAGTTTTCCCATTTCTATCTGTTGCACTCTTCATATTCTAGCCTTACTTTTGTGAAATGGCTGACATATCTATTTCAAGTAGTCATTTGACATAACTTTCCTGCATTAAACTGTACATTGACCATTGAACGACATACTTGAGGTGTTGCTCACATGTTGGTGACCGATCATGGGAGTCAAAAGATAGCCTAATTATGATTAATGAATATCATTCCAAGATCATGAGCAATCGTTAAACCTTTCTCTACTTAGTGGTTTGGTAAAGATGTCTGCTAGTTGGTTTTCGGCGGAAATGTATTTTAAACACCTAATTCCTTTCACAATAATCTCTAAGAAAATGATGTCTAATGTCAATGTGCTTAGTACGAGAATGATGTACTGGAATTTTGGAGATAGATATGGCACTAGTATTATCACACATAATTGGTAACGTACCTATTTTGACACCGTAGTCACCAATTTGTTGTTTGAGCCACAAGAGTTGAGCACAACAGCTTGTCGCAGCTATGTATCCTGATTCAGCAGTTGAGATTGCTACGCTTTGTTGTTCTTTGATCCCCATGCGATCAAACATGATCCAACAAAGAATGTTGTCCCTGACGTGCTCTTTCGATCGGTTAGAACTCCCATAGTCTGCATCTGAAAATCCTACAATATTGCAGTTAGTGAATTTTGGATAAAAGAGACCAAGATTCATGGACCCTTTGAGATAATGTAGGATTCTTTTCACAGTTGTGAGATGACTCTCTCTTGGATCTGCTTTGAAAACCTGGCACATAAGAAAACACTATACATAATGCAGGTCTACTAGCAGTTAGGTATAGTAGGGAACCAATCATCTCTCTGTACGATCGCTGGTCGACCGGTTGGTCACTAGTCATGATGCCCATCTTTGTGCCAACTGCCATTGGTGTGTCAAAAGGTTACATGCCTTCATTCCAAATCTTTCAGTAGATATTTTACATACTTTTGATGGGATATGATGGTCCCTTCATTATCCTACTTGACTTGAAGCCCTAAAAAGAACTTCAATGCTCCTAGATCACTCATCTCGAATTTCCTTTTCATCAATGCCTCAAATTTCTTGCAATACTTCTCATCAGAAGCTCCAAAGATTATGTCATCAACATATACTTGCACTATTAGGAAATCCTTTTGTTGTTGTATACAAACAAGGTTTTGTCAACCTTACCTCTTTTGAAGTGGTTTTCCAATAGATAGGATGACAGGCGAGCATATCAAGATCTTGGTGCTTGTTTGAGCCCATAAAGAGCTTTATCAAGCTTGAGCACCACGTCTTTCCCTTCTTGTGTCTCAAAACCTGGAGGTTGTTCAACATACACTTCTTCTTTGGCATACCCGTTGAGAAATGCACTCTTGATGTCAAGTTGAAATAGTTTGATTCCTTTATGTGCAACAAATGCAATCAGTAATTGGATGGACTCCATCCTTGCTACTGGAGAAAAGGTTTCTTAGAAGCTATCCCTTCTTGTTGATGATATCCTTGTGCTACCGAATGAGCCTTGTTCCTGTAACTTCTCCCATCTCATTTAGCTTATTGCTGAAGACCCATTTTGTGCCAAGTACTCCTTGATATGTGAGACGAGGCACAAGATGCCAGACTTTGCATCTTTCAAGCTGATTTTATTTCTCTTCCATTGATTTAATCTAGTCTGAGTCTTGAAGAGCTTCTTTGATGTTTTTGGGTTCGATAGGTGGTGAAACTCTACTTGAAAAGGCCAAGAGATCATGAGTTTGTGCTCGGTTTCAATTCCCTTGGAAATATCCGATATGATCTTCTCCAATGGGTGATCTTTATACAGAATTCGAGATTGATGAATGGTTGATGGTGATAGAGGATCTTCGACATCATTATTTCCTTCGTTGACTTGTTGCTGACCGGTCGGACAAGTTTTCCTTAGTTGCTGATTCATCCTTGGGATTGTTTGCGTGATCTTGTCCAACTAGATCAAATCCAAAATCTTCATCTTCTTCAGGTTCTTTGATCTTATGGATTTTAGCCTCATCAAAGACCACATTACACTCTCTTATACTTTCAGAGTCCTCTTGTTGTAGATTTTGTATGTCCGGCTTCTTTCTAAGTACCCAAGAAAGATGGCCAGATCACTTCTGGCATCTAACTTCCCTAGGGAATTGTTTTCATTGTTATGGACATACACTTACAACCAAAGATTCTGAAGTGACTTATGCTTGGTTTTCTTCCCTTGATCAGCTCATAGGGTGTTTTGTTGAGGATTGGTCGTATGAGCGTTCTATTGGTGATATAACAAGCATTTGCTACAGCTTCTGCCCAGAAGACTTGAGGAAGACTGCTCCTCAACAGCATAGCTCTAGCTACCTCTAGTAATGTTCTGTTCTTACGCTTAAACTACCCCATTTTGTTAAGGTGTTCTAGGTGCTGAATATATGTGATTGATTCCATGTTTTTTACACATTTCCATGAATTGTTGATTTTCAAACTCCGACCCATGATCAGACCGAAGGGCCTTGATTTTAAGGTTGAGTTGTACTTGGATTTTTCCTGCAAAAGCTTGAAATTTCTCAAAGACTTCGTCTTTAGAAGCAATAAAGATTATCCATACAAATCGTGAGTAATCATCCACAATTACAAACACATACCAATTTCCTCCAAAACTTCTTATTCTCATTAGTCCACATACGTCCATATGAAGTAGTTCAAGTGGCTTGGATGTACTTACCATGTTCTTTGATTTGAAGAATTCTTAGTTTGTTTGCTTCTTACACACGCATCACAAAGATTGGTCTCAGATTTCTTAATCTCAGGGAGACCTCTTACAAGCCGTTTCTTGACTAGTTTTCTTAGCAAAGATATACTGACATGCCCAAGTCGTTTGTGCCATAGTGTGGAGTCATTTATTGATGCAATCAAACATGGAAGATTTAGAATGTCAATATCCTTCAGACTAGTTACATATACATTTTCCCATCTTTTACCCCTAAACAACTCTTTTCCATCATTAAGACTTACTATGCTACAATGTGTAGAATAGAAGTGGACTGAGTTGCCTTTATCACAAATTTGAGATACACTAAGAAAATTGAATTTTAAACCATTAACTAAATTGACATTATCAATGACATAATCTGAAGTAAAACCAACCTTACCTACATCGATGATCTTTCCCTTCTTGTTGTCGCCAAAGGAAACGGTTCCTTGGCTTCCTGGTTTGAGTGAGAATAATTTCCATTTGTCTCCTGTCATATGTTTAAAGCACCAGCTGTCGATGTACCAGCAGGGGTCCCTTCCCACTCGATTCTACGCTTAATAAGTTAGTAGCGTGGGGTTAGGGTCCCTAGAATGTTTGGACCCATTTCCACCAACAGATATTATTCTAGGATCATTCTTGACTACCCATTTTAGCCCTGTTTTCTTGAGTTGTCAATGTCTCATAAACCATTTCCTATAGCATTTGGCTTCATGATGACCGGGTTGTCTGCACAGGTGGCAGACACCTCTACGACTAGTTCCCAATTAGAACCCAACCGGTCATTTGTTTTTCCACATGGGTGTCCTAGTATCAGTTTCTAGTTTTGCATGTTTTACTTTGATGGACGCTAGTTCTTTTCTTTTATGTCAAGTGCAACAATCAAATCATCGATTTCAGGTTGTTTTCCTAACTTTATTTTCTCATGGACAATAAGAATTTCACTATAGCCAGTTTGTAGTTTCTTAAGTGCATTCATGAGATTCACTATCTTATCCTTGTCTGGATTTTTCTCCAATTTTTCATTTTCCTTTAAGAGTTCTTTGATTTCATTTTCCAATGCCTCTAGTTGATCAACTAATATGAGGGAAAACTTTATGAGTCCTAGAAGTTCAGCTTTTTGAATTTTCTTTCTAAGTTGAGAGTAGTTTATCTTGTTTTGTTCCTCTTCTTCCTCTAATTCTGATGTTTCCTTGTCTTGGGCCATTAGGCAAACTTCCTCAAGGCATAGGTGAGCCTTTTCATCTCCTGAGAGATCACTATCTGAGGTTTGATTGTTGTCACTTAGTTCTGAATCCCCTATGTAGCAATGAAGGCTTCTTTCCTTGTTCCTTTGTTGAACGATCTCCGTACAGGTTTCCTGATCCTGTCGTTATCCTCTCGAGATCGTTAAGGGCAGTCTTTGATGTGGTGTCCATGCTTTGAACACCCAAAACACTTGTCATTGTTCTTCCTTTGATGAGCGTCAGACTCCTTGCTTTTTCTCATGTTATTTCTTATGAACTTTCGAAAGTAGCTCTTAGCATAGAATACCATCTCATCATGGTCTTCTTTGGACTCGAATTTTTTATTCTCAGCTACTTGAAGGGCTATGCCTTTTCCTCTATCCCCTGTTGAGCTTTCTGAGCTCCTTTGTTGCAATTTTAACTTAAATGCCATTGAAGATCCTAGCATGTATGCCAGAGACATCTTAGAGAGATCATGGACTTCTTGCATGGCATTGACTTTACTATCGAAGGATGCAGGAAGTGATCTGAGGAACTTCGAGATTTGATCCTCATTTGAGATAGTTCTTCTAAGCTCGAGAATTTCGTTTATCAACTTGGTGAACCTAGTGTGCATTTCAGAGATGCTTTCCTTCTCTTCCTTCTTGAATAGCTCTCAATTAGTGAGTAGTTGCTCAATGCGAGTCTTCTTGATCTCATCATTTCCTTCATAAGTAACTTCAAGAGTTTTCCAAATCTCTTGGGATGTTTTAGCTAAGGCCACCTTAGAGTATTGCTCAAGTAGTAATGCACAATGTAAGATTCTACTGCTCGAGCATTGAATATCAATTTCTGATTTGATCATCAATCATGTTGTCCACTGATATGTCTTGTCCTTGAGCGTCTTGGAAGGTGTATTCTCCTCGTGATACAACCCTCCACATCCTTGGATCATCAGACTTGATGTGAAACTTCATCTTGTTCTTCTAGTGAGTGTAGTTGTTTCCATTGAAAAGTGGTGGTCGATTTAGTGCAAAACCTTATTCTGACGCCAGTAGGTTTGAATGTGACATTTCGATCATCTTCCAAAGCAGTTAGCTTTCTAGAAGAGACCCGCTCTGGTACCAATTGAAACTGGTTGGTGCTCCTGATGCATGCCTGATCGATCGTGGACGTATCGTTGTCCTATGTGATCTATTTGATAGTCGAGGAAAAGCACTTTAATAAAGTCAAACTAGAAACTCCTTTTGATTGAGAATTTACACACAGAAATTCACTCAATCTCCCTCGCCCTACCTAAGGACTCTGGGACAGTTTAGGACTATTATCCCTAAGTCGCCTATCCTCTTTTGACAGTCAGCCTACAGTTCCCCAACCGTTCCCCGACTGATCAGTCTATCAAATACACAAAGTATTAACTCACAGACTCAGTCCTATCCAGCTCACCAACTCCCTAGTACTTACACACACTTGGTCTAACTCACACTTGCTCTAGTTATCTCTCTTTTCGTATTTGACCAAGTTTATTTACATAATACATTGTACATCGTATTTATACGTATGGTTAGGTGTGTAGCAAACAGCCTATGATCTCCTAGTCTCAAGGAGTCATTTGCTTCTTCATTCTTACAAAGTAGCCACGTTCAAATGCAGACTAATCTTCAACTTGCTTTAGAACCGTCAATACACGTGTTGCCTTGTGGTTGGACATGTTGGAGGTGTGCGTTCAAGTGGTAGGTCACCATTTGCACTCTTCACTTACATGATATTGTTTGCCTATTTAATGCTCTTTAATGCTCTCCTAGGCTGTATTTAAAGCTGTGTAATGAGTGTCTCTTAATAGCTCTGACCTTGTCTTGTTATCTTGTTCATTAATGGTAAGACTTTGTCGTGAGCTAGTTGCTTGTGTGGATGCATGAGTGTGCATGAGTTTGTCGGCATACTTGATGTCTTTTGTCTTTCTACTGTGTCTGATGCATGAGAGATATGTTGTGTAGTACTTGACTTCTTATGTGTACTAGAAGTTCTATCGGAGCTCTCCTGACAGGTGCCCGACTGGTTGGGCACATGTCATGAGCGGAGTACGCTTGCAACCTTGCGTGCTAAGCCACTCCTTTACCTGTTTATCTGAATCTCAAAAGTTAGCAAACATATTAGATAAAAAACACGGGTTTGCTATCATCAAAACTAAAGAATCTTGACTTAACAGCAATAATAGAAATAATAAGTCCAATAGTAGCGACCTTGACAACCGGGCTAAATGTCTCACTATAATCCAAACCTTCTAATTAAGTGTAACCCAGACAATCAATCTGGCTTTTCTACATTCAATGGTCCCATCAGAACCCATTTGTTGCCAAGAAGGTTCATGTGAGGGAAAAAATGTACAAGGTCCTAAGTTTGGTTTAGCATGAAGGCATTGTATTCCTTGTAAATTGCCTCTTGCCATTCCGGGTAGGCTAAGGCTTTGGTAAAAGTTAGTTCCTCGGGTATAGGATCATATTTAATAGATGTGTAGTTTAGGGCAGAAGGACGGGGCCAGTTTATTGTGCCATCTGTTCTGGTCAAAGGGCGATGGGAGTTGGTTTGAGATCTGGTGACCATGGGATGAGTAGGTAATGGAGGATTTGGAGGAAGATTTGAGGAAGGTGGAGTAGAGGAGGGGGATCAAGGGGCTGAGGGAATAAAAGGGGATTGAGTGTCTGTAGAAACAGAGCTAGGAGAGGGAGTAGGTAGGAGAGATGACTTTTGTATAGTGTGAATGATAAGTATTTGGAGGTTGTGAATGATGCTATAGTCAGAATTTGATTGTGACTGAGTGAGAGACTAGTGGTAGTGAAATGGAGGTGTGTTTCTTCGAAAGTAACATCTCGAGAGAGATAGATATTTTGAGTAGGAATGTGAAAGCATAAGTAACCAGTGAAGTGAGTATCGTAACCTAGGAAAACACATTCTTTGGTTCAGAAGGACAATTTATGTGAATTAAAAGATCTAGGATGAGATTGAGAAAACAAGAAACCAAAAACTTATAAGTGTTTGAGGGATAGGTCAGTTTTGTGAAGGAGGGAATAAGGGGTGCTGTTTTAGAGGGTTTTAGTGGGTGTTCTGTTAGTAAGGTAGGCTCCAGTGCGGAAAGCAAATGACCAAAATGATAGGGGCAAGGAGGATTAAGAAAGAAGGCAAACACCCTTTATTACAACATGTATTCCGTCCTTCAACAGAACCATTTTGTTGGTGAGAGTAGGGGCAAGTGAGGCGATGGGCTATGCCATGGGCCTGTAGATAAGGTCCCTACCATCAGTCTGAATGGACTTGATATTCACCTGAAAATTGTTTGTCACCAGTCTATGAAAAGAGCTAAAACCTCCTTTACATCAAACTTATGGGTAGGGGTGTGCAAACGGTTAAAACCGATATTCGTTAACCAAAGTTTATGTAACACCCCAACCCGAAATCCAATAACCTGTGGCGATGATCACTCCCAATAAAACATAAACTGCAGCAGAATAAAATACAATAACCGGGCGGTATTACAATGCCGTTGGCCACCCTTGTGACCAACAAGGCTAACTCCAAAAAACATCTCCAAAAGTTACGGTCCGAATACGAATACAATCCGAGATACTAGGAATCAAACTCAAAGGTACAATAATTAAGTAAAACAAATAACTAGTAGAAGACTCCCATAGCTTGAATCTACCCCACCTACACTCGGTGTGGTAATCTTCTCAACTTCAGGTACCTGAAAATGGGGGTGCCCCCAAAGGGGCTCAGCAAACAATGCTGGTATGGAAAACGTGCAGCCCATCGTCTACCGGGCCACACCAACTACTTTGTCGAATACATGCAGTTCATTTTTGTAAAGCTGTAAACAAGCATAGTATGATAATAACAAGTATCCATACAAGGACAACAATGTCACATAAACAAGACTTCAGAAGGTCAAGTTAGATGAACTGTAATCATTTGATAGTTGTCGGGTCCACACAGTGGGACTGACAGATGTATAAGAGTATGTCAATATAGTGAAGGTATAGTGACCTCGTTATAGAGAAAGGTTGGGTAATTAGTCCCTCAGAAGATAACGTAGTTAACTCCTGTACTTTAGAAAGGTGGGAATCGAACCCTCGAGAGGAATAAAGTCTTCCTCCCCACTTGAACTTTAGGGAATTGAACCCTCGAGAGGAATAAAGTCTTCCTCCCCACTTGTACTGTTCCGTCGTGACATAAAATGTATAGGAGATGACTGTGACAGGTACAACTCCGGTAGCATGCATGGCCAGCTCCAACTGGGCTCCTCGCTCTGTAGTATAGAATTGTTAGGCGTCATACAAGGACATTAATCATGAACACAGTGTGTATTGTCAGTTATCACGTTTAGGATAACGACGTTTGTTATGAAGTGAAGTTAGTGAGAGACTTGTGTACAAGTTCTCGGTATAATAAAGCACAGGTATTTAGTCCACTGGTATAGTAGTGTTTGTATGCGTGGGACATACACGTCGTAGTTAGCATCATTTACGCACATAAAATAATACAACAGTGCACAAGAGTAAACAACATTTTACATTAATTATCTTGGTCGTTATTTCAAACAACAGATAGCACACAAGCCGGTGTAATCCGGTAGAAAACCGGTTGCAAGAATCCCATACCGTTCACCGTAGACTGTACTTGTTTAGTTCCCGGTCAACGTCTGGTCAAACAAAGTCCTAGAATAGGATTAACTGAGAGGGTTAATTTATGTTACCCTTATTTAATAATTTTATTGGATCATTCAACAAATTTCGTATTTGTTATTTTATGTGAGGTTTATTTCTTTTAATTACCTCATGTTTTAATGTATAACTTATTTGTTATTCCCTTTTGTTTTATTTATAAATCCTTTAATGTACATATATGTATTTATTTATTCATGTACTATATTTGTTATTTATTTTTAATTGTCTAGGTGCCTTAGCAACTTATAATCTCTTAACTATATTTATTTGCCATACATGGACATAAAATTCTTATAGTTTTTATTATTCCTCCTTTAACCATAAATAATAATTATTGGTTACCTTTAATTTCCTTATAACTATATAAGCCATAGTTTTAATTCCATAACTCCTTAAATCAAAATTCTTCTTTCTAATTCCTCCAAATATCCACATGGAACCTATATTTATTTAAATCTAAATTCTTACCCTTGTATTCGGTTATTTACAAAACAACCACAATAATTCATAAACTTTATATTTAAATTCTAATATCATTATATTATAGTTTTATTTCCTTATTTAATTAAATTCCAAAACTACCATTAATATTTTGGTATATTTCTTTTAGAATATTATAACTTTTCAAAAATTACCATTTAGCCCCCTTAAATTCTCGGCGTATATAATATTTTCTATAATTACAATTTAACCACAAAACCTTATAATCCTTACATAATGCCTTATAAACTATAGTTTTAATTTTAATTCTCCATAATTGCCGAATATATATATATATAAATTCTTAAATTACAAATCTAACCCAAAGTAATTCGGCTTTGGTCATGTACTTTCCATTAATTAACATTTTCACCCAAAACTTTGTATAGTTACTTAATAACTTATAAATTAGTTTAAATATTTATTCCTAAAATTTCGAAAGTGAACTTCATAATTCTCTTATTTATGAATTCCCCAACATAGTTCCAAACTTTCATAAAAACTTTTATAAATTACATAATAGCCCAAAACTTTATAAATTGCTACTTTAACACTTGTTTAAAGTATCTAAAATTCATAAACTTAATTCCTAACGTTATATTATATCATAATTACTCCAAACACAACCTTAACTCTCGGCTATAACAATATATACACCAAACTTTGTAAAAATTACATTTTAGCCACATAACTTAATTAATTAGCCATTTAAGCACTAATAAAATATTTTTAACTCTCCAAACATTATGATATAAGTTTATATACATAAGTAGATCATTAAAACCTTTTTTCACTTAGACCATTCGGCCATAATTAAATAGTTACCATATAGTATGTAAAAGTAGATTTATATGTAAAAATAACTATACATAAATTCATATGAGTTATATAACTCATGTAAAAATTATTGAAATGTCTTATATTGATTCCTAGCTCAAAATAGAGCTTTTTTACCCTAGAAATTCGGTATGACAAGGATGTAACCTAGGTAATTTTTATGACATTAAAAGTGTCTTAAGTAAATATTTTCCATATATGTTATAGATTATATTTTTGGTATATTATACCATATAGTTTTGGGTTTAGGTACCCTAGGAGGTGTAAAATAATTTTTAGAAGCTTAACAAAGCTTATAACATAAAGATTTGCTTAGTAAACTTACTTCTTAACAAGGATGGTTAAGTGCTTGAACTCTCCTTGAATCTCCAAGCTTTCTCCAAGGAATCTTGGATCCCACTTCGGTTTATGCAAGAGGTGAAGGTGTTTAGGAGTTAGATCTTTAACAAGGATCTTAAGTAGATTTGTAAGTAGTTTTTCAAGGATTTACCTTAAGCTTTTCTCCTTATAAATTCGGCTCACTTAAGGTGGATGAAGAACAAGCTTTCCTTCATGAAAATGAAGAAGAAAAGAACCTTAGAAGAGGTAGAAATTGGTTACACAACAATGTGCTTTAAGGATTTTCAAGCATGAAAACTACCTTAAGATAACCTTGAGATGCTCCTTGGATTAATGTTGGTTTGGACAACCTCCTTGGAGTATTAGTTGATGCCGAAATGCTATGTTTGTGCTAGGAAGAGTTTTGCTTCAAGGCTTGACAAGAAATGCTAGGAAATTACCTTAAAGATGAAGATAGAAGTTAAAAAACTCCATTAATGGACTTAGGAGCTTCAAAGGAAGAAGATGAAGGAAGAAGAGAGAGTTAGGAACCTTACCAATTCGGGAATGAAGGGCAAGGGAAAGAATGAGTGCAACCGTATAACATAAGGTATGTTTGCTTTTTTTGTTTTGTTAATTTTAATGTCATTTGACTAGTCTTTTCATTAGTTTATTCCATGGGTTATTGGCTCAATAATGCCCATGTTATATGCATGATTTCGGCCGGTGTCGGTGACAAGGCATGGTGGAAGAAAATAATGTGAGCTAGAAGACAAGGAAATTTAGGTAAGTTTTATTCTTTTAATTTCTCTATGTTATGCTTGTCTTCTTCTTCTATTGTAGGTGACTGAATTCAAGTGTCAAATGGAGCTTCTCAATCGGCATTAAGAGCCAAGGACAAGCAAAGGTTGGTCACATGAATTTAAGAAATGAAAAAGGTGGAATACGAATCTACTTTTTGCTTTTAGCATTTTGTTTTGTCTAGCTAACATGGCCTTGTTCCATGAATTATTTCGACAGCATGGAGGCCAATGAGACCTTCATACTTTGACATTAAGTATTATAGCACATGGGAAGGTGAGTCACCATGTCTTATGCCTTTTATAATTTTTTAATGTAAGTTTCATACTAGTTTTTGGACTGAAAATCGGCCCCTATAGAGCACCTTGTTCACTGCCTTTATTAATTTAGATGGTCATTTTAACCCTATTTAAGATTCTTAATTCGTGGCATGTCAAAAACTACAAGGTAATTGCGTAAAACGCATTTTAGTGACACCCGAAGGTGTGTTTTTGTGCTCTAAGGATATTTTGCAAAATAAATTGTCTTTATGAGTTCCAAGTGTTTATAAACACTTATTATAGTAAATAATGATATATTAAGACGTTACATTGAGTTATATGGGGTTACATCAACCCATGACATAATTTACGGGCCATCGGGACACTCCCGGCAAAAAGGAGCGTTAAGAAATCCTCTTGAGGTTTTTGTTGAATTTGAGAAACCACTTCGTGGGTTCTCTTTAGGATGGTTAATAATGATGTTAGTAACTCTAAGAATTAATTTTATAGGAGTTCGTGCCACTTCGGCACTCCTCGGGCTTCCGGGCTTTTCGTGCTTTAAGGGCGTGCATGAGCACTCCCGAGCGTTTTACGTTTTTGACTAAATATAGCTTAGGAATATGTTTATATATTCATATAATGAGTGTATGACCATTTGGTTTGAGTTTTAGAAGGTTATACAAGGTCATGCTTGATCATATGTTTCTAAGGCGTTTTAGCGTTTATGGTGAAACGACTATTTTTACGTAACGTTCTCATGCATGGGTTTGCATGCGTATGTGAATGATTTATATTTGGATTATTTTCCATTAAATAATGGTTTTATAATGATAATAAGATTTGGGGTATTTCAATCTACCCCCCTTAAAAAGGACTTGGCCCCGAAGTCTCATATCTAAATTTATAAGGTTGTGGGGAATCAAGTTCCACTAAGTATCCACAACTCAATCTAGTTTTTAGGGATCAAGTCCAAGTCTCTATATTCCTAAGTTCATAGTGTACATCAAACACAACAGGAATACTTTGGAAGGTCATATCATATACCTATAATGTAGTGCAATGTAGTAAACACAATCACGTTTCATTTCAAATAGTGCAACGTAGTGCACATAATCTTTCCATTGTAGTGTAACGAAGTACACATCAATAAGTAAAATACACGGTGCAATCAAATATAGTGTTACACAAGAACACATACAAGACAAAGTGGCAAAACTAGCAGAGCTCTTTGATAGGGAGATTGTTCGGCACCATGGGGTACCGAAGACTATCGTGTCTGACAGGGATACCAGATTCCTCTCCAGGTACTGGAAATCCACACGGGAAGCGCTTGGTACCGAGCTGAAGCTAAGTACAGCGTTCCACCCACAGACAGATGGTCAGAGTGAGCGCACCATCCAACACTTGAGGATATGTTACGTGCATGTGCACTTGACTTTCAGACCAGCTGGATTGACAAGTTACATCTGATCGAGTTTAGCTACAACAACAGTTACCATGCTTCGATCAAGATGTCTCCCTTCCAGGCATTATACGGTAGACCATGCCGCACGCCATTATGCTGGGATGAGTCGAGTGAGACGGTCATTATAGGACCAGAGTACCTGGAACAAGTTCAAGCAGAAGTACGACAGATACGGGCTAACATGAAGTCAGCTCAGGATAGGCAGAAATCATATGCTGATGTGCGCAGACGTGACCTGGAGTTCGCCGTGGGCGATCAGGTATTTCTGAGAGTATCCCCATGAAGGGAGTATTTTGTTTTGGCCAGAAAGGCAAGTTGAGCCCAAAATATGTGGGCCTTATGTAGTGACGGAGCGGATCGGCCCGGTAGCTTACCGACTTGATTTACCCGCCGAGCTGGGCAAGGTACATGATGTATTTCATGTGTCCCAGTTGAAGAATATATGTCTCATCCGTCTCATGTACTTCAGCCTGAAAGGCTAACCTTAGAGCCGACCATGCGATCAGTGGAGACTCCGGTACGGATTCTGGATAGTAAGACTCGAGACACTCGCCATAAGTCTGTGAGACTGGTGAAGGTTCTCTGGTCTAACCAGGACGTTGAGGAGGCCACTTGGGAGCTGGAAGATAAGATGAAGGCGAAGTACCCGTCATTGTTTACTTCTTAGCGTTTGTATGTATAGGGTACGGGGCGTACCCCTATTTAAGGGGTAGAGCCGTTTCGGTTATGCGTGTACGACATGTATTTGAATACATTGTCTGTGTTATGTTGTTACCTTGTTGTGTTACAGACCGTTGAGTCTGAATGATGTTGTGTTGTATGTGTTTTGGACCTGGTGTCCGATATTATGTAAGTATGTTGTTAATTTGTTATGGAAGTATTGTTTATATGTGTTCCCGTGTTCTAATATTTAGGATATGTGGGAAGTATGAACTTTGGGGAAGAACGGGGGTAGATTGAAATACCCCAAACCTAGTTATGTTGTTTAAACACTAAAATAAGGTGTAGTAAGACTAAAAAGAGTCTTAGAAACATTAGTAAACAATTTAAACCATAGAAAACACAAACAATGCCTTAAGGTCAATAAAGGCCAAAATATGCTCTAAGCTTGGGATAAGCTTGGTTAAGACCTAATGAACTTACCAAGACCTCATTTGTATACTAAGGAACATATTAAACCAATTACAAAAGAAAACCAAGCTTGAAGACAAGTTAAAACACAAAATGTGCTTTAAGGAGTCTTAAAGCACATTTTTGAAAAATTGTCTTGTAAATGAGTTTTGAATGGCTAAATGTCCATCATTACTCTTTAATTAATATGTGTACTACTTAGTATCACATTTGGAAGTCTATATCAATGGGAAATCAAAAATGTCACATCTATGTGCCTTGTTTTAGTGAATAGTAACTAAAATAAGCAAGTTTATAACATATGTCAATGTAAGTAATTTAATTAGTCAACAAAGACTAAAATACCCTAAGAATATTAAGGGGGCCGGTTTTTCTTAGTGGTGAGTCACCACTCTTGTCAGTTTGTTAAGTAATTAAAAGATGACTCTTAGGTTACTATTTTACTTTACATATAAATATCTTCCAAAAAGTAGAACTTATCTTCATTCTCTTCATTTCCTCATGCTCCCACCGTCTCCAACACTTCACCTTCTCCCTTCTTGATCTCTTTCACGGTAATGCTACACCACCACCATCAAACTCCATCTTTGACCATCTATAATTCATAGCTCACTTTGCCAAATCAAAAACAAAGACCACCATTCTCTTAGTCTCATCAAGCTCTTCATTCCTATCTTCTCAAATCCCAAGAGCTCCATTTCGGTGCCAAGAGGAATCACCATGGGAGGAGCTTGAGCTCATCTTTTCACATATTGTTGTTCTCCTTTGCTTCTAGGTAAGGAAACTCAAAGAAAAATAACATTTCCTTCATGTTTGTGTGTTGTCCAAAATCACCATTGATGGTGTCCTTACCTTGTTGTTTAGCTTCATTTGAACCTTCCAAGGGCTTGGTGGAGTCCTCTCTTGTTACATATCCAAACTCTCTTTCCATTCCAAGGTAAAACAATCATCTTAATGCTTTAAAAATATATATGTAACTAGGGTTTACAATGAGATGAAGCATAAAGCTTGTATACTCATTTTATCATTTGTATAATGTTTAGAAGTTGACAAGCAACTAAAAGCCTTGCCAATTTAGTCAAGGAAACAAGAAAGAAGTTTGTGAGGAAAAGAGGTAAATGTGCTAACCTAATGTAGTTTAAAGTCTTAGGAGAAATGAGCTTATATTGCTTATGAAAATGATTTAAGGAGCCAATGGTGAATGACCTAGAAAAATGCTCTCAAGGGCTTAGTAAAAGGCATATGTATTGTTGAGTGTATTTGCAGGTCAAAGGCAAATATATTGTGGAAATTCAGTGTTTAAGATTTATGCATCTTAAGGGCCTAAGAGCCATGTTATTTAAGGGCCTAAGTGCCAAGCAATTTAAATTATGCACTATATTGTGATGTAGTTTTAATTGAGTGAAGTTTTGTGTATAAGGATGTTCTTGATGGATTTTAGTGTTCTTGATTGTTTAATGGTGAAAACAATGTGTTTTGGCTTAGTAATGTTCTAGGAGAGTTCATGTCAAAATTTAGGTAATGTACAAGATGTTCTAAGTGTTTAAACAAGATTTGGTGAACTAGGAAGTGTTAGAAATGTTTAGGTATTTTACTAGAGGAGAAGTAATGTCTTGGGTGTCCTAGGAAACAAAAAGGACCTAGACATCAACTAGAAGTTTAGGTTGTTAAGAAAAGATGCTTGGGAGATGATGTTATGGTGAGGAGAAAGCATTTTGGGATAGTGATTATCATAGGTGAGAAACACCATTTAGACCCTTGTAAGAAATGTTACAAGTGTTGGTGAATTTAAGGAAAAATTGGGTAACAAGTTAGATAAGGAACTAGGTGTGCTTAAGATGATATTTTGGCATTAGAATATACCTAAGATCATTTGGGGAGTTTATACATTAAATGGGTAAGAAGAACCATTGCAACAAGACTTAGAAAAGGTTCAAAATGTAAATCTGTAGCAGTGGTCCGGGACTTAGGTCTTGGATGATGTCCGGACCATGTATTAAAAAGGGCCGAGGATTCTTGCAAAGTCTTGGTCGGTACTTAGGTTATGTAAGAAGTACCGGACCACCCCCTGATTTACCCCCGAGAGATTTTGCCTACACTGGTCCGGGACCTAGGACTTGTATGAAGTCCCGGACCACCCCATTAAAACAGGCCGAGGATTTTGTTAGGTGTAGGTCCGGGACCTTAGTTGGGGACCAAGTCCCGGACCACTTTAAAAAGTTAGTTTAAGGTTAGATAATGATGTCTAATGATGGGGATTAGTTAGTAATGATGTTATAAATTATATAAGGCATGTTAGGAGTGTAATAATGACAATTTAAAAGGTGAGAAGTTATAACAAAGTGTGAATACAAAATAACTAGTTGAGTGAAGTAGAAGTTAACAATGGATTAGTACATTAATTAACCGACGTTACTAAATGTGTATAGGATTCTTCAAAGGTGTAAACCAGTCAAAGCAAGGACCAAGGTATGGTTTTCTTGCAGTGTTTTGCCTACCGGTTTACACCGACTTGTGTGTTGTTTGTTTTTCTGTGTGTTTATAACCTTGTAAGACTTAAGTCATGTAATGAGTTTACAGTTGTTAAATATTATTGTATTGTTAAGTATGACTCTCTCTTCCCTTGTGTGTGTGTCTATCAAGACTTGACCACTATTGTGAATTGTTTATTGAGTTCAATGTTGAACTACTAACAAGTGCTAACGGGGGAGTGAGGAGTCCGGTCTGTTCCGGCCATGCGTGTGAGTATGGGAGTCGATGTCATAACCGGTTCGATTCTCTTTGTATGTTATGGTTGTTTTCCAATTTGGTTTCCAACCTTCCCTTTAGCTTAACCAAGGCTATTTTACTGACTTACGTCGGGCCACAGGGGCATACTATGTGTTGTTTCGGTGTGCTTAGATCACTATATCCGAGGCACCTTGTGTTAAGTTATCCGTTCAATCTAACAGGACTGTAATGAGTTATGTAACGAGCTTAGCATGAGTATGGCAACATTCTCTAGGCTCTCCATGGGAACTAATTGTATTGGTTCACTTCCAAAAAGGAAATGTCTTGTATGTTATGTGTGATGTTGTGTACAATACTTATGTTGTGATATGCTTATGATGTATGTGTTAAAAAGAATGCCATGTCATCATGACAATTAGTTGCGCGTATCCCGTAGCCGATGGGCTGCGCGTTAACCATACCAGCCAAGGGTTGCTGACCCCCTCGGGGCTCCAAATTTCTTTTACTGCAGGATGAGGATCGAAGAAGCAGAATGGCTTTTTAGATTCTACTTTGATTATTTTTGGATGTTGGGCCCGGGATGCGTCTGTGCTCCCGTGGCGATATATATTTCGGTTGTGAACAGTTTACAGTGAAGGATGTAAGTAAATACTCGGTATTGTGTTTATGTATATATGATTATTAGTTCTATGCTCAGGAGTCTGATCATCAGACCGATACACTTGTATTTGTTCAGCCTTGTTAACCACGTGGGTGGTTGACGGCGTTGTAGCACCAATCGTCTAGTTATTGTTTAGTTGTTTATTTTCCGCTGCGACTCCAGTTAATAGTAAGTGTGTAGTAGGGGTGTTACAAAAAGTGGTATCAGAGCGAAGTATCGCTCTGATGGCTAGAATACCGAGCTTAGGAATATACCGAGTTAGGAAACCTAACCATAGTTACCTAAGTGAACAGTTATGGGAAGGTTAACCACTAACTAAGTGTGGAGATACCTTATTGTCGGGAAGATGTTACAACCGTTGGACGATAAGTGTGCAAGCACAGTGCTAATAAATGTTCATGTGAATTCAGATGTCAGGTAGACCACGAGGTCGAGGCCGCGGGCGCGGTATTGGTGATACCAGGAACCAGGGGGAGAACCCTACGGCACAGGTCATGGCCGACGCTGTTGCGGCCGCCGTAGCCCAGATGGTCCACAGTTATTAGCTGCGATGCAGCAGCAGCAGCAAGGCGGTGAGGGTCAACAAGGGCCACAACCGCAACCACAGCCGCGCGAGACCAACTGGGTCAAGGCGTTGGCGGATTTGAGACCCCCGTCATTCAGTGGGGAGACCGACCCTAGTAAGCTGGAGGCGTACATCTCCGAGATGGAGACCGCTTTCGAGACCTTGGACGTTCCTGCTAGTGCTAAGGTTCGACTAGCCGCTTACTATCTGAAGGGATCGGCTCAGACTTGGTGGAAGCTGGTAAGGGAGGGAAGAGTCGGTGATCCTACCTTCCAGTGGAGGGAGTACACGGCCCTGCTGCGAGCCAAGTACTACCCGATTCATGTTCAGGAGGCCAGCGCCTGGAGCTTGACAGTTTGAGACAAGGGGATAAGATGACAGTTGATGAGTACTACACCGCTTTCATCAGACTCATCCATCTGCTACCGGATCTGGGTTACTCAGACCGGATTTTAGTGAACCGTTTTTACAACAGGTTGAGTTACCGTTTACGCTACGGCATGGGGCCGAGCGGGTATACTACCTTGCAGGTAATGAACTGCAGTATAAGTGAATGAGTATGTATAGTATGTTAATGTGATGTGAGTTGTTTAGCGGGGCATAACTAACACCCTAAATATAGGAGTGCTACCATGCCGCTGCAATTGTTGAGATCACCGTCCGTCTGAGGGAGGAGGAGGAGCGCAGCCACGCACAAGGCCATGAGCGAGGGCCAAGGCACGCAAGGGCAAGGGGGAGGAAAGAAGAAGAAGCCATACCCCCAGTCCCAGAAAGGACAGCAAGGGTGGCAAGGGCCAGACCCAGACTACCACTGCTGACAAGCCTCTGCAGCTCACCTACGCGTATGCGGCCAAGCCCTTACGCTCTTACCCACCCAAGGGTAATTAATAAATTTCAATACTGAAATCTAGTGTGTGTTATTAACTTGTGAAGATGTACTGAGTGTGTGATGTGTTAGCAGCTAGCACGGGCTCTGGACCGGAGCGCCACTACTATTGTAAGTGGTGTAACGGAGACCACCCCGGCAAGGACTGCAAGGGTAATGATGTGCAGTGCCGATATTGCAAAAAGATGGGGCACCACGACTATGAGTGCTGGCAGAACCTGAACAGTAGAAACTACAGGCCCAAGGGGCAATGGAAGGGTAAGGCCACCGCGACCACCGATGGCCCGAAGACGGCGAATCAGCCACCCCTAGATCAGAGGTACACAGATTCCCAGAAGGGGAAGGGGTCGGGACCTAGCAAGGCCACCCTGCATGTGGTGGACCGGTCTGAGGCGCCAGGGCCCTCATTCTAGACCAGGTACCAGCCTAAAGTGTTAGTGAAAATAAGTGATTGATGCATACCGCATTTCATGCATGTGTCTGTTAGTGAATCCAAGTAATAACCATGTAAGTAACAATTAAAGTATGATGTGAGAACACCTAATTAGGTAAATTGAAAACTTAGGAACTTTCAATATTTGCTATCCAATCCCACCCACATCAAACCCTGAAGAAACCACCATCAACATCACCGACTTTCCCGTGGAGCAATGTCAGGTTATCCAGCCAGGTATGATACTCTTAAATGGATACCTGACACCGAAGAAGCACAAACCATATCATCAGACGATGCAATGAACTTGGAGCAAAACCTGGAGGTTTCTACACGCCTGAATACCCGAGTGGATCAAGAATGAAATTGAAGATGATGTGCATGGGTAAGGACTGGAACCCTTACACCAAGACATATGAAGAAGTGCGAGCTGAAGATGGAGCAATTGTACTAAGTATACCTGAGGAATTCTTGCGGTCGCTAACCATGCCGTGGAAATTGCTCAGCAAGTTGAAACGGATTCAATTCCAAGTGTTAAAGCGGATCTATGTATTGTGAACTTCTACCAGAAAGGTGGACGGTTAGGGTTACACCAAGATAAGACGAGTCACCCGAGACTCTAAGTAAGGGAGTACCCGTGGTGTCTTGGTCCATTGGTGATACCGCATTGTTTACTTATGGCGAGCAGAAGCGTGCTGATCTCGCAAAGAAGCTAGTGTTGAAATCAGGAGATGTATTAATCATGGGTGGACAGTCAAGGATGCTATACCATGGCATCAAGAAGATCAAACTGAATACTGCACCATCGGCAGTGATCAATGCCACACACATGAAACCCGGACGTTTGAATTTGACCTTCAGACAGTTTTTAAGCCTTGTATAAGTATGTGATGTGATAAGCCAGTGTATGTTAAGGATGTATATATGTGTTAGTTATGTCAACAGTGTAAACCAACTGATGTTGTAAGAAGAGTGTGTTAATGAATAAAGTGAGTTGCTTGAAGTATGTCAACCGTGTTATCACCAAATACTTATTAGTTTGCCAATGAATTAGGCTGTGCACTCGGAACGGGAGGTATACTGAGTGTCTGCAATGAGGCAGAAGCCGGCAGGAGCGGCATAATCCTCACCGGGACCTTTCCAGTCAATGGCGTGGACGCTTCGATCTTGTTCGACTCCGGAGCCTCACATACATTTTTTCCCTATCTTTTGCGAAGAGGCTGGGGTTAAACGGTGATGAGATGCCAGATTTTCTAGTCACTCTCCCGTCGAAAAAGCGGATCAGGTGTACCCGCTACCACCGAGATGTTGTTGTACGAATCAGAGGTGAAGAGTTTCCGATCGACTTGATAGAGTTCGAGGGACTTGGTTTTGATGTGATTATCGGGATGAACTGGTTGGAGCGGTACAAGGGCAGAATCCTGTGTGCCGAGCATCGTCTGCTTCTTTCGGAGTCCATCTGGGGTTACCCTTTCTTACCGCCAGAGGCCCAGGGAGCCTTCGACTCAGATCATCACCGCCATGGCTATGTATCGAATTACGAATTACGACGAGGGAATGATGTATACCTCTGCTATATCCAGGATATAGAGAGAATCCCAGAGTTTAGCCCAGATGTGCCGGTAGTGTCGGAGTTTCCTGATGTATTTCCTAAGGAACTGCCGGGCATGCCGCCAGCACGAGAGGTTGAGTTGAGATTGATTTGGTTCTGGGCACCGGACCAATTGCGAAGGCGCCCTATCGTATGGCTCCAGCAGAGATGACAGAGCTCAAGGAGCAGCTGAGAGACCTACTCGACAAGGGTTTTATCCGCCCTAGCGTTTCACCATGGGGAGCGCCGGTCCTTTTCGTGAAGAAGAAGGACGGTAGTCTCCGCCTGTGTATTGACTATCGAGAACTGAATGCAGTTACGGTGAAGAACCGTTACCCTTTACCACGCATCGACGACTTATGTGATTAGTTGAGGGGAGCATCAGTATTCTCCAAGATAGATCTACGATCCGGATACCATCAGATTGCCATCCGTGACAGTGATATTGAGAAGACAGCATTCAGAACAAGGTATGGACATTATGAGTTTACGGTTATGTCGTTTGGTTTATCCAATGCACCAGCCAAGTTCATGGACTTAATGAACCGCTTGTTCCAAGATCAGTTGGACAAGTCAGTGGTAGTCTTCATCGACGATATACTTGTGTACTCGAAATCGAGAGGTGAGCACGAAAGCCACCTGAGAACTGTGTTGCAAACATTGAGAAAGAATCAGTTATATGCTAAATTTTCAAAGTGTGAGTTTTGGTTGAACCAAGTATCCTTTCTTGGACATGTGATTTCTGAAGCCGGGATCGCTGTTGATCCGGCAAAGATTGATGCAGTGCGCACCTGGCCTAGGCCGAAGATAGTTACCGACATCAGGAGCTTCCTCGGTCTAGCAGGTTATTATAGGAGGTTTGTGAAGGACTTCTCCAGTGTCTCGAAGCCGATGACTTCCTTGATGAAGAAGGATGCACCATTCGAGTGGACAGTCGACTGTGAGAGTTCTTTCCAGAGTCTCAAGGATGCTCTAACATCTGCACCAGTCCTGACTTTACTAGACGGTCCAGATGGGTTTGAGGTCTATTGTGACGCATCAGGCAGAGGTATGGGTTGTGTGTTTGATGCAACACGGGAAGGTCGTAGCATACGCCTCCCGACAGCTGAAGAAGCATGAAGAGAACTACCCTACCCACGACTTAGAATTGGGTGCCATTGTCTTCGCACTGAAGATATGGCGACATCATTTGTATGGGGTAAGTGTGATGATTTATTCTGACCACAAGAGTTTAAAGTACTTGTAACACCCCCAAACACTGGCCTAGGAGTTAGGGGTATTACATGCCGCGTATATTACATAATAACGCAAGGCTCTAATAAACAGATTAATCAAATAAATAAGGCCCAAACGAAATACTTAGATAAAGTATAACTGAAATGATGTCGTAACATCCCGAAAGTATTACAGAACCCACCAAAACGAATATCAAAGCAAAAGCTAACAGAAGAGGCCCAAAGGCTCAAATTCAATTACAAAGTCTCAAACGAATCAAATAACATATGAGCTAAACTCCAGAAGCTGAGGGGAGACGATCCTCGCTAATCAATCTGCAAAAGCGTTAGAAGTAGGGGAATGAGCACACAACTATGCCCAGTAGATGACCAACTTCATCAACCAGCATGCTCAAAACATTTACAGAATATTGACAAATCAGAAGGAGTCAAAGAATCCATAAACGTGTCAGAAACCAGAAACAGAAGTCCAATCAATAAGGGACTAAACAGAGCAGAAGCAGACAGAAACAGAAAACAGAGTGGGACACTAGCGATCACAGCATACAGACAGAACGAGCAACCAGCTCGTGAACAGAACGAGGAAACCTCACTCGTAAACAGAACAGGTGTAAACACCCGTGAACAGAACGGGGAACATCACCCGTGAACAGAAGGATCCTACATAGCGCGCTACGAGACCGTAACCAGCCATCCAAAGGCTCAGACACAGAGATAACTAGGTCCCAAAACAGAAGCTTAAATACAGATAAGCATATGTGCACCAAAGGCACCAGAAAGCACATAGAAAGCTTGGAATCAGATGGGGAATCCAACCCCACAAACGGAAGTCAAAACGGAGCTCAAACGAGCAAGTTATTGTCAAAACAGAGGCATGTCCGAACTTGTGTCCGGACGTCAATGTTCGGACACAAGTCGAGACTCAGAAGTCGAAATCAGACAGATGTCCGAACTTGTGTCCGGACATCGAAGTTCGGACACAAGTCGAACCTTAAAACAAAGAAGAGACAGAGGTGTCCGAACATCCAAGTTCGGACGGATGTTCGGACGGTCTTCGGAAAACAGAACGTGGAGAGTCCGAACTTGTGTCCGGACATCAGACGTTCGGACACAAGTCGAAGCCAAAATCAGAGAATGCAGAAGGCTGTGTCCGAACTTCAAAGCTCGGACGGAAGTTCGGACACAGCAAGATTTCCGAAAATAAAAGCGCAACAGGGTATGTCCGAACGTCAAAGCTCGGACAGACGTTCGGACATACCGAAAACTCAGAAAACATAAGCGAATTCAACACGAACAGAGGCACAAAAGCAATCTAAATCACACACACATTTACAAAACAACCTTGGGGATTTAATCCGTTGAAATGGCATTAAAACAGGCACAAGTCACACACAAACACAAGGCAATCATTGAATTAACTTGTAGAATCCGAACTCCCCAAGGCTGAACACACGTATCGAATCCGAAAGCCACCTACCTCGAATTAACAGCAGAGACGAAACCCGGTCTGAACAGCAGAGAATCTCAAATCCGAAACAGAGCAACCGACCACGCCGACACAGCAAGTCAGACCAATGCAATTCCAGGATTCTGAATAACTACAACGCAGAACAATGCCAATTCAGAAACGCAAACCTAACCCAAAAACTGAAACTGCAGTCCAAACTGTAACGAAACCCTCACCTGAATCCAACGTCGAACACACAGACGGAGCCAATCGCAGAAGAGAAGAACGGAACAGAAGCCAACGCTGAATCACAATCAGATTGGGAAAGAAATTAGAATGAGAAGAACTCAGAACCGAGGGATTAACGACAAAGTAATCTGACAACTCTACTCTCTACCGCAATGCACCTCATAGCCCAGCACGCGACGACAGACCAACCCTAGTTGAATCTTGACAGCAGAATCAAAGGAGTCTTGAGTGAATGGAGAAGAAGCGGCTTTGAGAGAGGGAGAGAAGAACAATGAAGAGAGGAGCGTGAATGATCGTGAGAACGTGTTTTGAAGAGAGGGTAATTAAGAATATGAATCAAAATAGGTTAAGGGATTAATATGAGGTTAACTCTCCCATAAAACAAAACGGATGGGAAAGGACCTCCTCATCCCCAACTTCTTTAATAAGGACTTCCATATCCTAAATTCAGAATACAATAATGTAAGACCACTAGTGACGGAATAAAATATAACCAAATCTTGGGTTATAACATCACCTCCCCCTTAAAAGAATTTCGTCCTCGAAATTAAAACATACCTACTGCTCGAAAAGGGCGGGAAACTTAGAACGGACTTCGCTTTCGACCTCCCAGGTCGCCTCTTCCTCTGACTGACCCGACCACTGCACCTTCACCAAGGGCATGGTCTTACTCCTGAGCTTACGAACATCTCGGCTAGAATCCTCGAAGGAACTGCCTCAAACGTGAAGTCCTCCCTCAACTGAAGTGGACTGAAGTCGATTACATGAGATGGGTCCGGAATATACTTCCTCAGCATAGAAACGTGGAAAACACTATGCACTGCTGCTAAAGATGGAGGCAAAGCCAGGCGATAGGCAACCGGTCTGATCCTCTCGAGGATCTCAAAAGGACCCACAAAACGAGGGCTAAGCTTGCCTCTCTTCCCAAACCGGACAACTCCACGAACCGGAGAAACCTTCAGATACACATGGTCGCCCACCTCGAACTCTAGAGGTCGTCTCCTCTGATCGGCGTAACTCTTCTGACGACTCTGAGCCACAAGCAGACGCTCCCTGATAGACTGAATCTTGCCCACAGCATCCTGAACCAAGTCCGGACCAATCACAGCTCTCTCCTTCAGATCATCCCAACAGATGGGTGATCTACACCTCCTGCCATACAAGGCCTCAAACGGAGCCATCCCAATACTGGTCTGAAAGCTGTTATTATAGGCGAACTCAATCAATGCAACATGCTGATCCCAAATGCCCCCAAAGTCCAACACACATGCTCTGAGCATGTCCTCAAGGACCTGATTCGTCCTCTCTGTCTGACCATCTGACTGAGGATGATAAGCTGAACTGAAAGACAACTTCGTCCCCAAAGCCTGATGCAAACTCTGCCAGAATCTGGACACAAACCTCGGATCTCTGTCAGACACAATCGAAGCAGGAACCCCATGTAGACGTACAATCTCATCCACATATAACTGAGCCAAACGGTGCAAACTGAAGGTCTTCCTGACAGGTAGGAAGTGAGCGCTCTTCGTGAGCCGGTCCACAATGACCCAAACTGCATCAAAACCCCTCGGAGTCTTAGGCAGTCCCATGACAAAGTCCATACCGACGCTCTCCCACTTCCACTCCGGAACGGGAAGAGGCTGAAGTAAACCAGCCGGTCTCTGATGCTCTGCCCTTGACCTGTTACAGGTCCTACATCTGGATACAAAGTCGGAGATGTCCCTCTTCATGTTGCTCCACCAAAATGTCTCACGCAAGTCCCGGTACATCTCAACACCTCCTGGGTGCACCGAGTAAGGAGCTCCATGAGCCTCCTGCATGATCTCACGTCTCAAAGCATCGTCAGTAGGCACACAGACGCGGTCCCGGAACCTCAGACAGCCATCCTCTGAAACCCTGAACTCAGACTCCTGACCCGCAGCTAACTCATCTCTGATCTTACCCAAACTGACATCAAGCTCCTGACTGGCCTTGATCCTGTCTATCAAGGTAGGCTGAATCTGTAATGCTGCTAACATCCCAGATCTCTCTGGTCGGACGACCCAGATACCCATGCGCTGCAACTCCAAAGCAGACCTCTGCACACCAGACAAAGCACAGACGGTCCCGGATGGACCCCTCCTACTGAGCGCATCAGCCACAACGTTCGCTCTACCAGGATGGTAGAGGATCTCCAGATCATAATCGTGGAGTAACTCCAGCCACCTCCTCTGCCTCAAGTTCAACTCCTTCTGAGTGAACAGATACTTGAGGCTCTTGTGGTCCATATAAACTTTGCACGCTGCTCCATACAGATAGTGCCTCCAAATCTTCAGAGCAAACACCACAGCAGCTAGCTCCAGATCGTGGGTCGGATAGTTCTTCTCATATGGCTTAAGCTGACGAGAGCCATATGCAACTACCTTCCCCTGCTGCATCAGAACACACCCAAGTCCCCTATGGGACGCGTCACAGAAAACCTCCAAACCCTCGGTCCCCTCGGAAGAGTCAAGATCGGCGCAGTAGTCAACCTCTTCTTCAGCTCCAGAAAACACTGCTCACAGGCATCGCTCCACTCGAACTTCACATCCTTCTGAAGCAGACGAGTCAACGGAATCACCAACTTGGAGAAGCCCTCCACAAACCTGCGGTAATAGCCCGCCAATCCAAGGAAGCTACGAATTTCCCAACATTAGTAGGCCTGGCCCACTCAGTAATAGCTCGAATCTTCTCCGGATCCACGGAGATACCATCCTTAGAGACCACATGTCCCAAAAACACCACCTGATCCAACCAGAACTCACACTTCTTCAGCTTCGCGTACAACTCGTTCTCCCTCAGAGTCTGGAGAACGGTCCTCAAATGCTCCTCGTGCTCCTCAGCACTCTTGGAATACACCAAGATGTCATCTATAAACACCACAACGAACTGGTCCAAAAACGGCTTGAACACCCGGTTCATCATGTCCATAAATACAGAAGGCGCATTCGTCAGAACGAATGGCATCACAAGGAACTCGTAGTGTCCATAACGAGTCCTGAAAGCGGACTTAGGCACGTCGTCTGCCTTAATCCTCAACTGATGATATCCCGACCTCAGATCGATCTTTAAAAACATCTTAGCTCCTGCTAACTGGTCGAACAAGTCATCTATGCGCGGGAGAGGATACCTATTCTTAATGGTAACCTTGTTGAGCTCCCTGTAGTCGATGCACAACCGCATGCTACCGTCCTTCTTCTTTACAAACAACACTGGTGCTCCCCAAGGCGACACACTCGGGCGAATGAAGCCCTTATCCAGCAGCTCCTGCAACTGGACCTTCAACTCCTTAAGCTCAGCAGGCGCCATCCGGTATGGGCCTTCGAAATCGGCTGAGTCTCAGTGCGAGCTCGATCGAGAACTCCACCTCTCTAACAGGGGGAAGCCCAGGTACGTCATCCTGGAACACATCTGGGAAGTCTCTGACTACTGGAATCTCCTCCAACTTCGCATCCTTGCGAACCTCAGGGATGTAGCACAGATATCCCTGGCATCCTTTCCTCAGAAAGCGGAACGCCTGCATCGCTGATATGACTGGCGGCGAGCACGGGAGTCCATTCCCTGCTACAATCAAACGGGGCTGGCCCGGCTCCTCAAACGTGACTCTCGAAGCGGCACAATCAATGTGGGCATGGTGCGCAGCAAGCCAATCCATGCCCAGGATCACATCAAAAGAGTCATCTCCATCGGGATGAGGTCAGCACACAGAATTCTACTCTTGACTAACACAGGACTAGCTTTACAGACAGAATTCAAAAGCATAGAAGAGTCCCTAACCAATGGACTATGCACACACAGCTCAACACCCAGAGGCACAACAGGCAAACCGAGCTCACCCCACCAACTCAGCAGAAATAAAAGAGTGGGTGGCTCCAGAGTCAAACAAACAGAAAACAGAACGAGAAGACAGCTGGAGAATACCTGTGACAACTCTGTCAGTCGATCGGTCTCTCTCTCCAGCCATCGCGTACACTCTGGCCTGGCCCTGGGGCTTCTTCTGCTCAGCCCGGTCTCGATCCCTGGACCCTGAAGCAGACCCTCCAGCTCCACCTCCAGAGCTACCTCTGCTCCTCTCAGCCTGAGGGCAATCAGCAATCCTATGCTCCAAGGACCCACACTTGAAGCAGGCTCCAGACTTCCTGTAGCAGTCCTGGCCTCTATGAAACTTGCCGTAGACCCGGCACTTCGGAGCGGGAGCTGACGAAGACGAACCACCTCTATCTCGTGCGCGGTCTCCAGAGCGGTCTCCAGCTCGGTCTCCAGTAGACTGCTTCTTCTGAGAAGCAGACTGATCCCTCCTGTCGCTCTCATCGGACCTCTGCTTCCTCTTCTGGTCCTTCCCTCTAGACTGGCGACCTCTCAAGTCGGCCTCCACCAACAGGGCGACATCAGCAACGTCCCTGAAGGTCTTGTGACGCAGGGGCGTCACAGCAGAACGGATGTCTGGCCTCAAGCCACTCTCAAATTTCCTGGCCTTCCTATGCTCGTCAGGCTCAGGTGCAAACTTAGACAGGCTGATGAATTTGCGCACATACTCCTCAACACTCATGTCCCGACCCTGGCGTAGTCGGTTATACTCCAGAATGCGCTGATCCTTGTAGACGTCGGGGTAGAACTGCTTGTTGAACTCCCCAGTGAACTGCTCCCACGTCCAAGGCTGTGGGAACTTCCCCATAACTGACCTCCACCACTCCTTGGCTTCGGCCTTGAACAGAAAGGTGGCGAAGTCCACCTTCTGCTCCTCCTCTGAGCCCATCACACGTAGCAGGTCCTCCACCTCTGACAGCCAATGACTGGCCACCTGGGGTCTCCTGCCCCATCGAACGACGGCGGCTTCAGCTTCATGAACTCTTGAAGCGCCTTCACGTTCCTCCCTCCAGCGTCTGCCCCAGCTGGGCCTGCTCCGCCAGCTGGTCCTCCTCCAGCTGGTCCACCTCCTGCAGCCATGGTCTGCATGAGCTGCGTCATAAACTGCTGAATAGCATCAGCCACATTCCCTGGAGGGTTATTTGCTCTTCTTGGCGGCATCCTGAAAGTCCAACAGCAAGCAGTTAAACTCAGACACTAACACTGATATTTCTGACTGACTGGCTAACTTAAAATCCCAGCAGATTAAACCCAGAGCTCTGATACCACTAAATGTAACACCCCCCAAACACTGGCCTAGGAGTTAGGGGTATTACACGCCGCGTATTATTACATAATAACGCAAGGCTCTAATAAACAGACTTAAACAGATAATCAAATAAGGCCCAAACGAAATACTTAGATAAAGTATAACTGAAATGATGTCGTAACATCCCGAAAGTATTACAGAACCCACCAAAACGAATATCAAAGCAAAAGCTAACAGAAGAGGCCCAAAGGCTCAAATTCAATTACAAAGTCTCAAACGAATCAAATAACATATGAGCTAAACTCCAGAAGCTGAGGGGAGACGATCCTCGCTAATCAATCTGCAAAAGCGTTAGAAGTAGGGGAATAAGCACACAACTATGCCCAGTAGATGACCAACTTCATCAACCAGCATGCTCAAAACATTTACAGAATATTGACAAATCAGAAGGAGTCAAAGAATCCATAAACGTGTCAGAAACCAGAAACAGAAGTCCAATCAATAAGGGACTAAACAGAGCAGAAGCAGACGGAAACAGAAAACAGAGTGGGACACTAGCGATCACAGCATACAGACAGAACGAGCAACCAGCTCGTGAACAGAACGAGGAAACCTCACTCGTAAACAGAACAGGTGTAAAAACCCGTGAACAGAACGGGGAACATCACCCGTGAACAGAAGGATCCTACATAGCGCGCTACGAGACAGCGTAACCAGCCATCCAAAGGCTCAGACACAGAGATAACTAGGTCCCAAAACAGAAGCTTAAATACAGATAAGCATATGTGCACCAAAGGCACCAGAAAGCACATAGAAAGCTTGGGAATCAGATGGGGAATCCAACCCCGCAAACGGAAGTCAAAACGGAGCTCAAACGAGCAAGTTATTGTCAAAACAGAGGCATGTCCGAACTTGTGTCCGGACGTCAATGTTCGGACACAAGTCGAGACTCAGAAGTCGAAATCAGACAGATGTCCGAACTTGTGTCCGGACATCGAAGTTCGGACACAAGTCGAACCTTAAAACAGAAGAAGAGACAGAGGTGTCCGAACATCCAAGTTCGGACGGATGTTCGGACGGTCTTCGGAAAACAGAACGTGGAGAGTCCGAACTTGTGTCCGGACATCAGACGTTCGGACACAAGTCGAAGCCAAAATCAGAGAATGCAGAAGGCTGTGTCCGAACTTCAAAGCTCGGACAGAAGTTCGGACACAGCGAAGATTTCCGAAAATAAAAGCGCAACAGGGTATGTCCGAACGTCAAAGCTCGGACAGACGTTCGGACATACCGAAAACTCAGAAAAACAGAAGCGAATTCAACACGAACAGAGGCACAAAAGCAATCTAAATCAACACACACATTTACAAAACAACCTTGGGGATTTAATCCGTTGAAATGGCATTAAAACAGGCACAAGTCACACACAAACACAAGGCAATCATTGAATTAACTTGTAGAATCCGAACTCCCCAAGGCTGAACACACGGATCGAATCCGAAAGCCACCTACCTCGAATTAACAGCAGAGACGAAACCCGGTCTGAACAGCAGAGAATCTCAAATCCGAAACAGAGCAACCGACCACGCCGACACAGCAAGTCAGACCAAATGCAATTCCAGGATTCTGAATAACTACAACGCAGAACAATGCCAATTCAGAAACGCAAACCTAACCCAAAAACTGAAACTGCAGTCCAAACTGTAACGAAACCCTCACCTGAATCCAACGTCGAACACACAGACGGAGCCAATCGCAGAAGAGAAAGAACGGAACAGAAGCCAACGCTGAATCACAATCAGATTGGGAAAGAAATTAGAATGAGAAGAACTCAGAACCGAGGGATTAACGAACAAAGTAATCTGACAACTCTACCTCGTATAGCCCAGCAATTCGCGACGACAGACCAACCCATAGTTGAATCTTGACAGCAGAATCAAAGGAGTCTTGAGTGAATGGGAGAAGAAGCGGCTTTGAGAGAGGGAGAGAGAGAACAATGAAGAGAGGAGCGTGAATGATCGTGAGAACGTGTTTTGAAGAGAGGGTAATTAAGAATATGGAATCAAAATAGGTTAAGGGATTTAATATGAGGTTAACTCACCATAAACAAAACGGATGGGAAAGGACCTCCTCGTCCCCAACTTCTTTAATAAGGACTTCCATATCCTAAATTCAGAATACAATAATGTAAGACCACTAGTGACGGAATAAAATATAACCAAATCTTGGGTTATAACATCACCTCCCCCTTAAAAGAATTTCGTCCTCGAAATTAAAACATACCTACTGCTCGAAAAGGGCGGGAACTTAGAACGGACTTCGCTTTCGACCCCCCAGGTCGCCTCTTCCTCTGACTGACCCGACCACTGCACCTTCACCAAGGGCATGGTCTTACTCCTGAGCTTACGAACATCTCGGGCTAGAATCCTCGAAGGAACTGCCTCAAACGTGAAGTCCTCCCTCAACTGAAGCGGACTGAAGTCGATTACATGAGATGGGTCCGGAATATACTTCCTCAGCATAGAAACGTGGAAAACACTGTGCACTGCTGCTAAAGATGGAGGCAAAGCCAGGCGATAGGCAACGGTCCGATCCTCTCGAGGATCTCAAAAGGACCCACAAACGAGGGCTAAGCTTGCCTCTTTTCCCAAACCGGACAACTCCACGAACCGGAGAAACCTTCAGATACACATGGTCGCCCACCTCGAACTCTAGAGGTCGTCTCCTCTGATCGGCGTAACTCTTCTGACGACTCTGAGCCACAAGCAGACGCTCCCTAATAGACTGAATCTTGCCCACAGCATCCTGAACCAAGTCCGGACCAATCACAGCTCTCTCCTTCAGATCATCCCAACAGATGGGTGATCTGCACCTCCTGCCATACAAGGCCTCAAACGGAGCCATCCCGTACTGGTCTGAAAGCTGTTATTATAGGCGAACTCAATCAATGCAACATGCTGATCCCAACTGCCCCCAAAGTCCAACACACATGCTCTGAGCATGTCCTCAAGGACCTGATTCGTCCTCTCTGTCTGCCCATCTGACTGAGGATGATAAGCTAAGCTGAACTGAAAGACAACTCGTCCCCATAGCCTGGTGCAAACTCTGCCAGAATCTGGACACGAACGCGGATCTCTGTCAGACACAATCGAAGCTGGAACTCCGTGCAGACGCACTATCTCATCCACATATAACTGAGCCAAGTGGTGCAAACTGAAGGTCTTCCTGACAGGCAAGAAGTGAGCACTCTTCGTGAGCCGCTCCACAATGACCCAAACTGCATCAAAACCCCTCGGAGTCTTAGGCAGTCCCATAATGAAGTCCATACCGACGTCTCCCACTTCCACTCCGGAACGGGAAGAGGCTGAAGCAAACCAGCTGGCCTCTGATGCTCGGCTTTGACCTGCTGACAGGTCCGACATCTGGATACAAAGTCTGAAATATCCCTCTTCATGTTCCTCCACCAGAATGTCTCACGTAGGTCCCGGTACATCTTCACACCTCCTGGGTGTACCGAGTACGGGGCTCCATGAGCCTCCTGCATGATCTCACGTCTCAAAGCGCCGTCTGCCGGCACGCAAACACGGTCTCTGAACCTCAGGCAGCCATCCTCTGAAACTCTGAACTCAGACTCCTGACCAGCAGACAAACCCTCTCTGATCTTACTCAGCCCGACGTCGAGCTCCTGACTGGCCTTGATCCTGTCGATCAAGGTAGGCTGAATCTGTAATGCTGCTAACATCCCAGATCTCTCTCTGGTCGGACGACCGATACCCATACGCTGCAACTCCAGAGCAGACCTCTGCACACCAGACAAAGCACAGACGGTCCCAGACGGACCCCTCCTACTGAGCGCATCAGCCACAACACGTTCGCTCTACCAGGATGGTAGAGGATCTCCAGATCATAATCGTGCAGTAACTCCAGCCACCTCCTCTGCCTCAAGTTCAACTCCTTCTGAGTGAACAGATACTTGAGGCTCTTATGGTCCGTATACACCTTGCACGCTGCTCCATACTGATAGTGCCTCCAAATCTTCAGAGCAAACACCACAGCAGCTAGCTCCAGATCGTGGGTCGGATAGTTCTTCTCATATGGCTTAAGCTGACGAGAGCCATATGCAACCACCTTCCCCTGCTGCATCAGAACACATCCAAGTCCCCTATGGGACGCATCACAGAAAACCTCCAGGCCCTCGGTCCCCTCTGGAAGAGTCAAGATCGGCGCAGTAGTCAACCTCTTCTTCAGCTCCAGAAAACACTGCTCACAGGCATCGCTCCACTCGAACTTCACATCCTTCTGAAGCAGACGAGTCAACGGAATCACCAACTTGGAGAAGCCCTCCACAAACTTGCGGTAATAGCCCGCCAGTCCAAGGAAGCTACGAATATCCCCAACATTAGTAGGCCTGACCCACTCGGTAATAGCTCGAATCTTCTCCGGATCTACGGAGATACCATCCTTAGAGACCACATGTCCCAAACACCACCTGATCGAACCAGAGCTCACACTTCTTCAGCTTCACGTACAACTCGTTCTCCCTCAGAGTCTGGAGAACGGTCCTCAAATGCTCCTCGTGCTCCTCAGCACTCTTGGAATACACCAAGATGTCATCTATAAACACCACAACGAACTGGTCCAAAAACGGCTTGAACACCCGGTTCATCATGTCCATAAATACAGAAGGCGCATTCGTCAGACCGAATGGCATCACAAGGAACTCGTAGTGCCCATAACGAGTCCTGAAGGCGGACTTAGGCACGTCGTCTGCCTTAATCCTCAGCTGATGATAACCGGACCTCAGATCGATCTTCGAAAACACCTTAGCTCCTGCTAACTGGTCGAACAAGTCATCTATGCGCGGGAGAGGATACCTATTCTTAATGGTAACCTTGTTGAGCTCCCTGTAGTCAATGCACAACCGCATGCTACCGTCCTTCTTCTTTACAAACAACACTGGCGCTCCCCAAGGTGACACACTCGGGCGAATGAAGAAGCCCATATCCGCAGCTCCTGTAACTTGACCTTCCACTCCTTAAGCTCAGCAGGCCCATCCGGTATGGGGCCTTCGAAATCGGCTGAGTCTCAGGTGCGAGCTCGATCGAGAACTCCACCTCTCTAACAGGGGAAGCCTAGGTACGTCATCCTGGAACACATCTGGAAAGTCTCTGACTACCGGAATCTCCTCCAACTTCGCATCCTTGCGAACCTCAGGGATGTAGCACAGATATCCCTGGCATCCTTTCCTCAGAAAGCGGAACGCCTGCATCACTGATATGACTGGCGGCGAGCACGGGAGTCCATTCCCTGCTACAATCAAATGGGGCTGGCCCGGCTCCTCAAACACGTGACTCTCGAAGCGGCACAATCAATGTGGCATGGTGCGCAGCAAGCCAATCCATGCCCAGGATCACATCAAAAGAAGCATCTCCATCGGGATGAGGTCAGCACACAAAATTCTACTCTTGACTAACACAGGACTAGCTTTACAGACAGAATTCAAAAGCATAGAAGAGTCCCTAACCAATGGACTATGCACACACAGCTCAACACCCAGAGGCACAACAGCCAACCGAGCTCACCCCCAACTCAGCAGAAATAAAAGAGTGGGTGGCTCCAGAGTCAAACAAACAGAAACAGAACGAGAAGACAGCTCTGAGAATACCTGTGACAACTCTGTCAGTCTTCGGTCTCTCTCTCCAGCCATCGCGTACACTCTGGCCTGGCCCTGGGGCTTCTCTTCTGCTCAGCCCGGTCTCGATCTCTCTGACCCCGATGCAGATCCTCCAGCTCCACCTCCACCTCCAGAGCTACCTCTGCTCCTCTCAGCCTGAGGGTAATCAGCTATCCGATGCTCCAAGGACCCACACTTGAAGCAGGCTCCAGACTTCCTATAGCAGTCCTGGCCTCTATGAAACTTGCCGCAGACCCGGCACTTCGGAGCGGGAGCTGATGAAGATGAACCACCTCTGTCTCACGAACGTCCCCCCGAGCGGTCTCCAGCTCGGTCTCCAGTAGACTGCTTCTTCTGAGAAGCAGGCTGATCCCTCCTGTCGCTCTCATCGGACCTCAGCTTCCTCTTCTGGTCTGTCCTTCCCTCCAGACTGGCGACCTCTCAAGTCGGCCTCTACAACAGGGCGACAAGCGTAGACATGCAGACACCCACCAAAATCCCAATGAAAGCCAAACCTGGCTCTGTACCACTAAATGTAACGACCCCAAAACCACCCTGGTTGAGAGACCGTTACACCCGCGCGCTTATTACCTAAGACACGCAAGGCTACACTATCGAAACCCCAAAATAGAACTAATGCTCATATATTACCAGATAAACGATTACAAATGTCTTTTACAAAACACAGGCGGAAGCCAATCTGAATTACAAAGCATAATCTAAATACTACTGGGCCCTAAGGCCAAACAAACTAAATACAAAACTCAAATGCCAAAACGAAAAGTAAGAGCTGAATCTCCAAGCACGAACTAAACCTGCAAATCAGACGGAGATAGGGGTGAGCAAAACTATTGCTCAGCAGGTGATAAACTTCATCAGCTGAGCACGCTCAAAACATAATCTGAACATACATACTTATACATATACGAAAGAGCTTAGCCAGAGTGAAATCAGAAGTCTAAAGCAGAAGGAGCCAAGCGGTGGTCAAAACAGATACTCAATAGTAGAAGGAAAACAGAAGCTGAAAGCTCGACGAAATCAGAAGCTTAGCAAACTCAAAAGCTTAAACATAATCTGAAGCTTAGCAAAATCAGAAGCTTAGCAAAATCCAGAACTTAGCAGAAGACAGTAAGCACACATCAGACTGTCCCAAATCAAATACAGATAGAGCAGACGAAGTAGAGCACTTTACAAATCAGAAACCCTCAACAGACCGGAAGCACACAGCAGCCTATCCGAGTTTGTAAATAGACAGAGCGGACGGAAGCAGTACAAAACAAACAGAGGCGTTCGAAGGACAGAAAGCACACAGCAGTCTGTCAAATACCAAAGCAGAGAAAACAGACAGAAGCTGAACAGAACAAACAGAAGTGGGACACTAGCAATCAGAGCATACAGACAGAACGAGTAAACAACTCGTGAACAGAATGAGGAAACCTCACTCGTAAACAGAACAGGTGGAACACCTGTGAACAGAACGGGGAACATCACCCGTGAAACAGAAGGATCCTACATAGCGCGCTACGAGACAGCGAGACCAGCCATCCAAAGGTTCAGATACAGAGAAGACTAGGTCCCAAAACAGAAGCTTTCAGAACAGACCAAAGCTGTATACAGAACAGGACAGAAGTCCTGTCAAATCATAACAGAAAGCAAAGCTTAACGAAATCAGAGCGGAGCTTACCAAACGGAAAGCCTTAGCAAGACAGAAGTCGTAACCCGACTAGTAAATACGAAAGCAACTGAAGTCAGAGGTTGAATCACATTTTCAGAGCAAAACAGAGTTCAAAAGATTTGGAGACCTTAAAAACAGAAAACACTTAAACACATGCTAAAACACATGAAAACAGATAGTACTCGGAAAGAGAATCCAACGCCACAAACGGAACTCAAAACGGAGCTCAGACGAAGAAGTTATGGTCAAAACAGTGAGAAGTCCGAACTTGTGTCCGGACGTCGAAGTTCGGACGCAAGTCGAACTCAAATCCGCAGAAAATTCAAGGTGTCCGAACATCCAAGTTCGGACGGATGTTCGGACGTCCTTCGGAAGACAGCACGAGGAAAGTCCGAACATGTGTCCGAGCTTCAAAGTTCGGACACATGTCGAAGAGAAAATCAGAGGCGCAGAACGGGGTGTGTCCGAACTCCAAGTTCGGACGGAAGTTCGGACGGAAGTTGAAACAGAAACTCTCAGAAAATCCAGACGCAACAGAGCGTGTCCGAACTTCCAAGTTCGGACGGAAGTTCGGACGCGCCGAAAAGTTCAACTTCCAGGACGAAATCAGATGCGAACAGAGTCCTCAAAACAATGTCAGAAATGCAGTACAAAACCAAAGTCTTTAAACGATAACCATAGCAGTTTTAGAAGGTCAAAACCAAGACAAATCAGACAGAGATCGATCACCAAACATAGGGCAATTAAACAATCCGAACTCTCAAATCAGAAGCACACAGAGTTCACAAAACAGAAGGGAACTATAAAGGTAGATTCACCTTTGTCAAAGCAATACTTACATAACAAAATACGCAAAACAAAACCAATCCCACGGGGTTGTAACGCATCAAAAAAGCAAATCCGGAACTCACACAAAATTACACAAATCAGAAGCCATACAAACATATACGGAAAACAACGGAACCAAAACCCCCGTGGTGAACGCACACAACCGAATCCATCTATCACCTACCTCACATCCGAAGCAAAGCTATCTCTGCGGACTCTACGAACTGTCTTCTCGAATCTCCATTCGAACGACCATCCCTAGAATCGAACCATTCCCAAAATACAAATTCGAAATTAGAAAAGAGAGAAAGGAGACTCAACGAAGAAGAGAATCAGATCTACAACCCAAACCTGACTGACGACTGACAGACGAACACAATTCCATCTACAGACCTCCAGCGATTATCAATCAAAAGGAATTGGAGAGAAGATGGGCAAAGGGAGGAGAAGTTGAGAGTGATGAGAGCGTCGAGAGAACCGTCAATGAGAGAGATGAAGGAGAGGACTAATTAAACGTGAATTAGAATAAGAGAGAATGAGGAAATAAAATAGTTTAGGAAATCTCTCTCTCTTAAGAAAATAATATTAACCAAAAAGGAAGAAGACCAATGTAACCCTCCTTCCTCAAGCTAACATATTAACATTAGGAGAATGTCATAGACAATCTAATATAAGATTACAAAATAGCACAAACTCCCTTTGCGAATCAGAACGGAATATGATAAAATAAAAAATCTGGGGCATAACAACATACCCCCCTTAAAAAGAATTTCGTCCTCAAAATTCGACGAAACCCAGAATACTAGCAGATGCACTTCTAGTGCCAGAGTACAATGAACACTCATAAGGCCAACACTCAGAACTCACTGCTGATTGACTAACAGAAGGAGAAACGAAGATTACTAACACATAGTTCTAAGGCACCGAAGGGAAAACTCACCCATTCAGAAGATTGGACCTTACCAAGCTAACACTCTGAATAAGCTAACTGATTCGTTGGCAGAGAACAAAACTGACGATCACTGAAGGCTCAGCACAAAGACACAAAAAGAATGCTAACATATCTCAGAAGCTCTACTTACACGAGCTAACACATGGACCTCACTAGCTGATTCACTAACAGAATGAGCAAAAAAAAGATCACAAAGGCTAAGCTTGAAGGAATAGGAAACACACTCACATATCTCATAAGCTTGCACCTCACAAATCTAGCACTCAGAACTTATTAGCTGACTCACTGACATAAGAGGTGAAACAGAAGATTACTAACACTCAACCTAAATGCACAAGAACTCTTAGAGGTGTCCTTACCTAAAGGACCAACATACTCGCGAACTCCCACCATAACACAACACAGAACATACAACACAAGCACGTAACACAAGCTCACAACTGAAGCACACAACTCTGTCAAACAAGAACTCACATTCGGTCATCCTTTCCCAAAGGACCCTACTCCCTCCGACCCAGACTCAGACTTGAACACAGCAAATACACAAACAGACACTACGCTTCCGCTGCGCTACTCTAATAGTGGACAACCACAGAGAAGACGCACTCAACAGACTCCAGGCATCAATCAATCAATCAAGTAGCAGATAGCAGACAATTCACGCAGCAGATAACACATAGCACATCACAAGCAATGACACGGAAGCGTAGACATGCAGACACCCAACAATCCCAATGAAAGCCAAACCGAGCTCTGATACCACTAAATGTAACGACCCCAAACACTGGCCTAGGAGTTAGGGGTATTACACGCCGCGTATTATTACATAATAACGCAAGGCTCTAATAAACAGACTTAAACAGATAATCAAATAAGGCCCAAATGAAATACTTAGATAAAGTATAACTGAAATGATGTCGTAACATCCCGAAAGTATTACAGAACCCACCAAAACGAATATCAAAGCAAAAGCTAACAGAAGAGGCCCAAAGGCTCAAATTCAATTACAAAGTCTCAAACGAATCAAATAACATATGAGCTAAACTCCAGAAGCTGAGGGGAGACGATCCTCGCTAATCAATCTGCAAAAGCGTTAGAAGTAGGGGAATGAGCACACAACTATGCCCAGTAGATGACCAACTTCATCAACCAGCATGCTCAAAACATTTACAAATATTGACAAATCAGAAGGAGTCAAAGAATCCATAAACGTGTCAGAAACCAGAAACAGAAGTCCAATCAATAAGGGACTAAACAGAGCAGAAGCAACGGAAACAGAAAACAGAGTGGGACACTAGCGATCACAGCATACAGACAGAACGAGCAACCAGCTCGTGAACAGAACGAGGAAACCTCACTCGTAAACAGAACAGGTGTAAACACCCGTGAACAGAACGGGGAACATCACCCGTGAACAGAAGGATCCTACATAGCGCGCTACGAGACAGCGTAACCAGACATCCAAAGGCTCAGACACAGAGATAACTAGGTCCCAAAACAGAAGCTTAAATACAGATAAGCATATGTGCACCAAAGGCACCAGAAAGCACATAGAAAGCTTGGGATCAGAAGGGGAATCCAACCCCGCAAACGGAAGTCAAACGGTGCTCAAATGAGCAAGTTATTGTCAAAACAGAGGCATGTCCGAACTTGTGTCCGGACGTCAATGTTCGGACACAAGTCGAGACTCAGAAGTCGAAATCAGACAGATGTCCGAACTTGTGTCCGGACATCGAAGTTCGGACACAAGTCGAACCTTAAAACAGAAGAAGAGACAGAGGTGTCCGAACATCCAAGTTCGGACGGATGTTCGGACGGTCTTCAGGAAACAGAACGTGGAGAGTCCGAACTTGTGTCCGGACATCAATGTTCGGACACAAGTCGAGACTCAGAAGTCGAAATCAGACAGATGTCCGAACTTGTGTCGGACATCGAAGTTCGGACACAAGTCGAACCTTAAAACAGAAGAAGAGACAGAGGTGTCCGAACATCCAAGTTCGGACGGATGTTCGGACGGTCTTCAGAAAACAGAACGTGGAGAGTCCGAACTTGTGTCCGGACATCAATGTTCGGACACAAGTCGAAGCCGAAATCAGAGAATGCAGAAGGCTGTGTCCGAACTTCAAAGCTCGGACGGAAGTTCGGACACAGCGAAGATTTCCGAAAATAAAAGCGCAACAGGGTATGTCCGAACGTCAAAGCTCGGACAGACGTTCGGACATACCGAAAACTCAGAAAAACAGAAGCGAATTCAACACGAACAGAGGCACAAAAGCAATCTAAATCAACACACACATTTACAAAACAACCTTGGGGATTTAATCCGTTGAAATGGCATTAAAACAGGCACAAGTCACACACAAACACAAGGCAATCATTGAATTAACTTGTAGAATCCGAACTCCCCAAGGCTGAGCACACGGATCGAATCCGAAAGCCACCTACCTCGAATTAACAGCAGAGACGAAACCCGGTCTGAACAGCAGAGAATCTCAAATCCGAAACAGAGCAACCGACCACGCCGACACAGCAAGTCAAACCAAATGCAATTCCAGGATTCTGAATAACTACAACGCAGAACAATGCCAATTCAGAAACGCAAACCTAACCCAAAAACTGAAACTGCAGTCCAAACTGTAACGAAACCCTCACCTGAATCCAACGTCGAACACACAGACGGAGCCAATCGCAGAAGAGAAAGAACGGAACAAAAGCCAACGCTGAATCACAATCAGATTGGGAAAGAAATTAGAATGAGAAGAACTCAGAACCGAGGGATTACGAACAAAGTAATCTGACAACTCTACCTCGTATAGCCCAGCAATTCGCGACGACAGACCAACCCATAGTTGAATCTTGACAGCAGAATCAAAGGAGTCTTGAGTGAATGGGAGAAGAAGCGGCTTTGAGAGAGGGAGAGAGAGAACAATGAAGAGAGGAGCGTGAATGATCGTGAGAACGTGTTTTGAAGAGAGGGTAATTAAGAATATGGAATCAAAATAGGTTAAGGGATTTAATATGAGGTTAACTCACCATAAAACAAAACGGATGGAAAGGACCTCCTCGTCCCCAACTTCTTTAATAAGGACTTCCATATCCTAAATTCAGAATACAATAATGTAAGACCACTAGTGACGGAATAAAATATACCAAATCTTGGGTTATAACAGTACTTGTTCACTCAGAAGGAGTTGAACATGAGACAAAGAAGGTGGGTCGAGTTTCTAAATGACTATGACATCAATCTACAGTATAAGGAGGGTAAGGCAAATGTGGTAGCTGACGCCTTGAGTCGCCGAGCACACTCTCTCCATTCGCTGGTCTCTCATACTGGCTTGGTTGAAGAGGTGCGGAGTGCTCAGATGACGGATCAGTATATGTTGGAGATCAGGCAGAAGCTTATTGATGGCACATTCGAGGGTCAGAAGTACGACTTCTGACTCCACGATGATGACCTGATTAGGCTGAATGGCCGACTGTGTATTCCGAGGAGTAGCGCTGAGCTGAAGGAGCACATACTGAGTGAATCCCACTGTTCTACGACTTCGATTCACCCCGGAGCTTCAAAGATGTATAAGGGTATAAAAAATATTTTTGGTGGACTGGAATGAAAAAGGATGTGAATGATTATGTGCTGAGGTGTCTCACTTGTTAGAAGGTCAAGTTTGAGCACCGACCGCCTGGTGGTATGGTACAGCCAATGCCAGTGCCTGAGTGGAAGTTCCATGATATTTCTATGGACTTCGTAGTAGGGCTTCCGCCTACAAGGGGAGGTCTGAATATGATTTGGGTTGTTGTTGACCGACTGACCAAGGTGGCTCGATTCATACCGATGAAGGACACCTGGAAAGTGGCAAAACTAGCAGAGCTCTTTGATAGGGAGATTGTTCGGCACCATGGGGTACCGAAGACTATCGTGTCTGACAGGGATACCAGATTCCTCTCCAGGTACTGGAAATCCACACGGGAAGCGCTTGGTACCGAGCTGAAGCTAAGTACAGCGTTCCACCCACAGACAGATGGTCAGAGTGAGCGCACCATCCAGACACTTGAGGATATGTTACGTGCATGTGCACTTGACTTTCAGACCAGCTGGATTGACAAGTTACATCTGATCGAGTTTATACAACAACAGTTACCATGCTTCGATCAAGATGTCTCCCTTCCAGGCATTATACGGTAGACCATGCCGCACGCCATTATGCTGGGATGAGTCGAGTGAGACGGTCATTATAGGACCAGAGTACCTGGAACAAGTTCAAGCAGAAGTATGACAGATCCGGGCTAACATGAAGTCAGCTCAGGATAGGCAGAAATCATACGCTGATGTGCGCAGACGTGACCTGGAGTTCGCCGTGGGCGATCAGGTATTTCTGAGAGTATCCCCCATGAAGGGAGTATTTCGTTATGGCCAGAAAGGCAAGTTGAGCCCAAAATATGTGGGGCCTTATGTAGTGACGGAGCGGATCAGCCCGGTAGCTTACACTTGATTTACCCGCCGAACTGGGCAAGGTACATGATGTATTTCATGTGTCCCTGTTATACCCAAATTTTAACCCCCTGGGTTAGGGTCTACGGGGTGCTGGTGTTGTGAGAGGCATTTTAATCAAGTAGTGAGGGATTTCGGCTCGATCGCGCGTTCAATGGCATGGGGAGCAGCTTCGTCATTTTCAGGGGCGTTTTGGTAATCTTTAAAGGCTCCTGAGACCTCCTATAAGCTTTCTCTCTCCTCCAAAGGATGCCCAAATCAGCTTGAAATGCTTTGATATTTTAACCCATGATAGAGGATGACATTCTAAGCATAATGGCCTTGGAATTTTGATTTTTTGAGTTTCCAATAATTTTCTAGCAATTTCTGACTGAATCTGACAAGAAATTCAATTTAAAAATATTCCAACATTTAAAAAATTCGGTTCCACCTCAGAAAATTCATAATATCCATCCTTGACATGTGGTTAAAATTTCACAGCAAAATTCCTTTGGGAAGTCTTTTAATTAAAATACCAAATCTTACTTTTACTAGATTTTCTTTATCTTTAAGAAAGTCTATATAAGGGGATAGGTTTTTGGATAAAATCAGAACCTCATATGCTCAAGAACCCTAGAGAGTCAGAAAACACAGCCTCCTCTCTCTCTCTCACGTTTTCCAAACCCGGCCACCCAAATCATACCGAAAATCCCCCGAAATCACCATCTAAACACGTTTTCCAATCCCCAAAGCACCAATAACCATCAAAACCCCACAAAACACCACCAAAACGTGAAGAACATCAAGAACAACCAACAACCAGAAGCTTGGTTCGAAAACCTTTCGGGTCTGCCATCAACGGAGCACTCGACGAATCCCGGTGTGAAGAATCGTTGTGAATCCGAAGGTAAAACAGGTAGACACTCCACTTCCCTAATTCTCTACGGTATTATCTGTCTTGCCTCAAAATTTGGGCTTAAACTAACCCTTCTACACTTCTGTATTGCTATTTGTATAAGCTTCTGTCCAATAACTTGTTTACTAAGTTTCGTGTTTAATTCGAATTCAAATTGAAACTTTCAATCACTAACGTCTTGTACATCTTTCAGGCTACACACCCATAAAATTTGAGCGAAAAACACCTTCGGGAACGGCCTCAACGCCGCCGTCCGAGGGCGGTCCGCACCCACGGACGTCATGTCCGGGGTCCCGGACTCCCTGTCCGTAAGCCCGGACGCCCACGGACGGCGGCGGGATTTTTTTTTTAAAAAAAATTCAAAATTTAGGTTTTCTAATAATGTCCGGGCCCACGGACAGCCTGTCCGTGGCCCCGGACTTCGCAATTTTCTGTTTTCCTTTAATTTCAACTCTTTTGTATAATTAGGTGAACTGGGGTCCGTGGTCTCGGACATGGGGTCCGTGGCTACGGACGTAAGCAAAATTCGACCTAATTCTGCTCCTCCGAAACCCTAGTTTAGATAGCTTTTAATTTCACTTTAATTTTCTGTCAAAAAATGCTAAAAAACACAAAAAAACAGAAGCTCGCGCACTTAGGTTAAAACGACTCGTAATAAGCCGTAATTAAACTAAGTAGAGGAAAAACGACTTCTAGGGTAATGAAAGTAATTTGAACCCTAAATAAGTCGAATATCAAGCCCCCGAACCCGAACTCTCCTTTTCCTAATTTAATCTAGGTCAAAATTAGGTGGCGACTCATAATAGGTTCCAGTGAGCTGGCTTAGGTTTTAATAATTATTGTTATATGACATAGTTATTAATCTTAGGTTATAAGTGGACCTAAAACCCGTTTAGATCATAATCAACTTTAATCAACATAGGATAGGGTTTAAAATCGAGGCTCACAGACTGGCGACTCTGCTGGGGACAAACTTCTTAATTTTAACTTGTTTAATTTTAAGAAAGAGGGCTTAACTTGAAAATTTCTATGGCTTTATTTACTCTCTGTTTGTTTACTTGCGTGCGCACTTTAATTTTTGCACCCTTGCATCATATGAGAGCGAGGGTCCACGCAAACCAATTTCACCCCGGGACCCATTTGAGGGTCCCCTGTCAGGGACTCACACCTTTTAGGTGATGTGAATAAGTGGGGGAAAAGAGGAGGTTGTCGTCTAACCACACCTCCTTAATACCTGGGCCTTAGCCCCAAGCATTTTCATGGCAAGAACCCTTACCTAGCCCATTGTTTGGTCAGTCAAAGACCCGACCGTAGACGCACACCTTTAGGTGATGTGAAAAAAGTGGGGAGGCCCAAAGAGAATAGCGTGCAAGCCCTATTCCTTTGTGGTGACCTGGGCTAGCGCTCCAAGCACCTCTCCGGATTGACCTGTACCCGTTGGACTGAGTCATTTTGTGAGGACATTTGTGCATGTGTTCTTTCTCCTGGCCTCAGGCCCAATGTCTATATCGATCCATCAATCTCCCCCCAGTCCAAATGAAACACTTGAGGATTTCAGTGGCCCAGATGCCTTTACCTCCACGAAATCACCCTCTCAGAATAAGCTCAAAGGCTCCCATTAGGATTGCTGGCCCATTTCGCATGCCAAAAATCTCCAGCCCGCTAGGCATGAAAGGTCCAAAAAGAGTCCTGTAATTAGAACATAAGGGTCCTCAGAGGAAAATCTTTCCATGTCATTGAAAGCCCGTGCCTGATGGTTTTTGTTTCACTTATGTTCTGAAACAGAAAGAAGGCAAGATTTCAGAAAGGCGCTGGGACAGAAGTTCCGGACGTTTGACCCGACTGCCTACTCCTCCACTTCCATCATTCCGGCCCGAAGTAGACTCCAGCTCATCTGACATGTCGGTCCAGGTCCATGACGATATCCTTCAGGAGGATCAGCAAGCAGGGGGGGAAAACCAGAACACTTCTGTTGAAGCACTCATGAGAAATTTTGATTTGAGGCACCAGGAAGCAATCCAGGCACTCGAAAGCAAATATGTGGATACAATCACCAAGCTGGAGGATAAGTTGGCTGCGTTGGAAACGGCAGCCCAAAGTAGGACTACTAGGGGTCCAGCGGAGGAGCAGGATCGAATAGCCAGCCTGGAACAGAAACATCAAGCTGCCATTGAAGCCCTGGAGGCACGGCATACAGCGGCAACAGTTGAGCTCCATGAGAAAATAGGATCCTTGGAGGCAGCAAGACGGGAAGGACTGCTGCAAGGATTTGTCAACCCTTTATATGGCATGGACAATATCTCCTTGGAGGGACATGACACCTATGTTGGATACGGAGGTGGTGCTCCCGGGAACCAGTTAGCTGTTGAAGTTCAGAGGGCTCTGAGGCGCATTGAGCGCATGGAAAAGGCCGGTAAACCTGCTGGCTTTGACTACCTCTCCATGGGATCCTATCCAGACGTTGAGCTACCCGCGAAGCTGAAGCTCCCCACTTTGGCTCTCTACAAGGGCTCGACCGATCCCCAGATTCATTTGGCGATGTTTGATCGAGAGATGTTTATCCTGAGGCTCAATGATATGCAAAAGGCCAAGGTTTTTGCCCGGTACCTAGGCGAGATTCCTCAACGATGGTACCTAACTCAAAGAATGAACACCAAGACATACGAGGAGATATGTGAAGCCTTCCTGACTCACTTCGAGTATGCTAAAAACTTGAAAATCACCCGGTCTGACCTTGCCAGCACGCGCCAAACGGGAAGTGAGTCCATGTCTGACTTTATAAAGCGGTGGAGGAGGAAGGCAGCGGGCATGCCCACAAGGATGGATGAGCAGGAGCAAATTAGCATGATTGTTGAGAACATGCAAAAGCAGTACAATGATGAATTAAAGTATAGTACTTTCCAAGCTTTGATATGCTCATGGGCCAGGTAGGAGTTTTGGAGGAGAAGATCAACAAGGGAGACTTAAAGCTTGGATATCCCGAGGATCCGGAAGTAATTCAAAGTTCCCAAAATCCGAACCAGCGAAAGCCTCCTACCCGACCGCAGCTTACGCACAGAGCGCACCGCAGAGGTACACGGGACAATACGAGGTGAATGCAGTCCAGCAGCCAAGGGAACAGGGGAGGAACTATCGAGCGGTACCACCTCCAAGACCGGATTTTAATCAGCGAGAGTTCACAGATATCGGTCGGTCGGCTTTGAGTCATGCTCTGAAAAGGCTCCAGGAGCAGAACATCTTGCAGCAGCCTCTTCCGCCCTGACCAGGAGTCACCCGTTTGGGCAGGAGCCCAAATCAGTTCTGTCTCTACCATCAGTTACCAGGTCACGACACCGATCATTGCAGGGCCCTACAGCATAAGATCCAAGACCTGATTGACCAGGGACTTCAGTTCTCAGAGCGCGGGAATATCTTCGGGAATCCTATGCCAGAACACCACTAGGAATCTTTGTTTTTCTCCCTTTAAGTTGTTTCGTGTAGCTTTTGTCCTTTTCCTTTTTCTTTTAAGTTCTCTAGCTAGTTCAGCTGTTTTCCTGTTTAATCGGTACTCAGTACCATTGTTGTTCCCTTTGGTTACCAATAAAATTTCTTCTTTATTCACGTTTTGATCTTTACATATTTGTTCGCGTGCAAAGAGAAAAGAAGGAAAGAAAAGAAGGAAGGGAAAGAAACCTCTCTCATAAAGCATGTCTGCAAACATGTAAGAGTAAGAACCTTCGTTTTTCACGAAACCCCCTATACAAAACCGCCTTCCCATCCACACACTCGCCACCTCCATCACAGCCATCCCACATGTCACAGCGTTCCATCATTTCTACCATTTCACCAAAGCTTAAAAACAAAACTGCTGCCGACAAAAAAAAAAGAAAAATCACTCAGCATCACCCCATCACCACTCACCATCATCCTCACACATGCAATCACCCTCCACAAATAACTTGGGCATTCTAAGGTTTGTCAAGAAAACCCCACAACAATACTGGGGGCAATCTGAGTTAAGGAACGATAATGTTTGTTTATTTTGTGCAAGCAAGTCTCTGAGTGAACGTTTCGCAAGAGTGCCTTGAGCGGTAAAACCAAGAGCGAAAGAGCGTGTCATTTTTACACGACTCCGGAGAGGTCACATTCAAAGGTAAGGTAAACGGCATGACTCCAACCGAAGGAGATATTTGTAAATTTACTCTTAAACCTATGAAAAGTAACAAAGAACGGACACACAACTATTAGGGATGACGAAGCACCTAGGCACAACACCACACAACCAAAAGCTTATGAACCCTGACATTACACCCTAGGCACCCCGCTGAGCTTTTCATATATAACCTCTTTTACAACATTACAAGCTCCACAAACAAGCTCGCCAATGATGAATAACCGACCCGGTGACCAAAGAGGCAAGGAGCCCGACTTCTGAACAACAACTTCACAAGTCCAAAGAAGCAAAACCGCTACCAGCATGACGAAGCGATCCGCAAATGGTCCCAAAGTGACACAGGATCCAAACGAGCTAGCATCAAAACAGCTCTCAAAGTTCAAAACCGGGAAACACAAGAACCCCGAAGGAAAGGAGATTCAAGGAAGGCAAACCTGAAAAGCCTCAAAGAAACCCAGAATCGGAAAAAAGAAAGAAGATGCAAGGAACAATCAAAAGTTCCAAGTCCCAAGTTCATAAGCGAAGTCATCACGAAGTAGCCAAATGACTTCAAGGCAAAGAAGATAAGTCCGAGAGACGGTGCAAGTTGCAGCTTTGGTCATCCTTAAAGCTCCACATATCCTAAACATTCCTCCATTATCCTGTTGTCATTCATCACCCCCATAGCCACGTTATAAGCTCAAAAGACTTCCGACTTAGTAGTTGTGTATCCAATCGAGTGAAAGTAACAGGTTGAACGCGTAAATCTAACAAATGTCAAATTCAATGGTTGAGAAGTTGTAAGTGAGAAACGAGTGCAAACACCAAACACGTCGAGTGTAGGAAGCACCACATCAAAACATAAGCCTTGACCCTGCGAGGATGAGACTTGTTCGCACAAGAAATACTGGGGGCAATCGATCGTTCCGATCAATCGCCATGAACTCTAACTCAGGTTGCCTTAAGAAAGAATACTGGGGGCAATTGTTGGTTCCAGCAATTGCAACAACAACACCGATTGAGGCCCAAAAGTCCAAAACCCAAAGGTTCAAACCATTCTCACATCCCACAGGCCCGTCCTAAGCCCTATCTCCACATCCAAACATTCGCAGGCCCGTCCTAAGCCCTTCCTCCACATCAAATTCCCACAGGCCCGTCTTAAGCCCTACCTTCACACCCAAACATCCGTATGCCCATCTTGAGCCCTACTATCTCCAGATTTGACATAAACCCTAATCCTTTCTACATCCATTTAGACCCATCATACATATTACTCACTTTCACTTCGAACCATCCTTAGGCTCATCATAAGACCTAGATTCTTCCTTTAGGCTCGTCATAAGACCTAGTTGCATACCCTTAGGCTCGTCATAAGACGTAGAACCATCCTTTAGGCTCGTCATAAGACCTAGTTGCATTCCCTTAGGCTCGTAGTAAGACCTAGTCGCATCCCTTTAGGCTCGTCATAAGACCTAGAACCATCCTTTAGGCTTGTCATAAGACCTAGTTGCATTCCCTTAGGCTCGTAGTAAGACCTAGCGTTACCCTTTAGCTTACCCACTCTTATCAAACACATCACATTCATCTCATTCATATAGGCTCGTCATAAGACCTAGTTGCATTTTCCAGGCGCGTCACAAGACCTGGCGGCAGAAAAGTTGGTGAGGTGATGGCAATAAATCCTCCTTTTGCGATGTCAACTTATTTTCGGGATCAACGAATGGTGGGCGAAGGCAATAAGTCCCCAGGGTTTTTACCAGGAGTTATCCCTGCACACCGGCTTGGGGGGCGATGGCAATAAGTCCACATTGGGTCCAGCCAGGAGCATTAGTACGGGTTTCGGTCCCCAGAAGCATCCGAGCATATCATCATCAGCATCAGCATCAGCATCAGCATCATTAGTATCGTTGGCATTTCAGCATTCTCGCATTTGCATAACACCCATTTCTCACATCATAGGTAGTCAACGCCTTAGAATCGCTTGGCATCGCATCATTTCATGTATTATATGTAGTCGACGCCTTAGAACCGCTTGACATTATTTCGTTTTCGTCACCTAGGTAGTCAGCGCCTTAGAATAGCTTGACACATTTTCACTTATAGGTAGTCAGCACCTTAGAATAGCTCGACAACGTTTTGTTGCTTAGGTAGTCAGCGCCTCCGAATAGCTGGACGCAGTCAACGCGGTTTCGCACAACATGGAGAATTTCGTGAAGTCCAAAATTTTGGGGCATCACTCAAGCATCAACCAGACTTTTCACTACAAAGTCTAGTTGACGGGGGGCAATCTGTTATACCCAAAATTTTGACCCCCTGGGTTAGGGTCTACGGGGTGCTGGTGTTGTGAGAGGCATTTTAATCATGTAGTGAGGGATTCCGGCTCGATCGGCGCGTTCCATGGCATGGGGAGCAGCTTCGTCATTTTCAGGGGCGTTTTGGTAATCTTTAAAGGCTCCTGAGACCTCCTATAAGCTTTCTCTCTCCTCCAAAGGATGCCCAAATCAGCTTGAAATGCTTTGATATTTTAATCCATGATAGAGGATGACATTCTAAGCATAATGGCGTTGGAATTTTGATTTTTCGAGTTTCCAATAATTTTCTAGCAATTTCTGACTGAATCTGACAAGAAATTCAATTTAAAAATATTCCAACATTTAAAAAATTCGGTTCCACCTCAGAAAATTCATAATATCCATCCTTGACATGTGGTTAAAATTTCACAGCAAAATTCCTTTGGGAAGTCTTTTAATTAAAATACCAAAAAATCTTACTTTTACTAGATTTTCTTTATCTTTAAGAAAGTCTATATAAGGGGATAGGTTTTTGGATAAAATCAGAACCTCATATGCTCAAGAACCCTAGAGAGTCAGAAAACACAGCCTCCTCTCTCTCTCTCACGTTTTCCAACACCCGGCCACCCAAATCATACCGAAAATCCCCCGAAATCACCATCTAAACATGTTTTCCAATCCCCAAAGCACCAATAACCATCAAAACCCCACAAAACACCACCAAAACGTGAAGAACAGCAAGAACAACCAACAACCAGAAGCTTGGTTCGAAAACCTTTCGGGTCTGCCATCAACGGAGCACTCGACGAATCCCGTGTGAAGAATCGTTGTGAATCCGAAGGTAAAACAGGTAGACACTCCACTTCCCTAATTCTCTACGGTATTATCTGTCTTGCCTCAAAATTTGGGCTTAAACTAACCCTTCTACGCTTCTGTATTGCTATTTGTTAAAGCTTCAATCCAATAACTTGTTTACTAAGTTTCGTGTTTAATTCGAATTCAAATTGAGAACTTTCAATCACTAACGTCTTGTACATCTTTCAGGCTACACACCCATAAAATTTGAGCGAAAAACACCTTCGGGAACAGCCTCAACGCCGCCGTCCGAGGGCGGTCCGCACCCACGGACATCATGTCCGGGGTCCCGGACTCCCTGTCCGTAAGCCCGGACGCCCACGGACGGCGGCGGGATTTTTTTATTTAAAAAAATCAAAATTTAGGTTTTCTAATAATGTCCGGGCCCACGGACAGCCTGTCCGTGGCCCCGGACTTCGCAATTTTCTGTTTTCCTTTAATTTCGACTCTTCTGTATAATTAGGTGAACTGGGGTCCGTGGTCTCGGACATGGGGTCCGTGGCTACGGACGTAAGCAAAATTCGACCTAATTCTACCTCCGAAACCCTAGTTTAGATAGCTTTTAATTTCACTTTAATTTTCTGTCAAAAAATGCTAAAAAACACAAAAAACAGAAGCTCGCGCACTTAGGTTAAAACGACTCGTAATAAGCCGTAATTAAACTAAGTAGAGGAAAAACGACTTCTAGGGGTAATGAAAGTAATTTGAACCCTAAATAAGTCGAATATCAAGCCCCCGAACCCGAACTCTCCTTTCCTAATTTAATCTAGGTCAAAATTAGGTGGCGACTCATAATAGGTTCCAGTGAGCTGGCTTAGGTTTTAATAATTATTGTCATATGACATAGTTATTAATCTTAGGTTATAAGTGGACCTAAAACCCGTTTAGATCATAATCAACTTTAATCAACATAGGATAGGGTTTAAAATCGAGGCTCACCGTCCCAGTTGAAGAAATATATGTCTCATCCGTCTCATGTACTTCAGCCTGAAAGTCTAACCTTAGAGCCGACCATGCGATCAGTGGAGACTCCGGTACGGATTCTGGATACTAAGACTCGAGACACTCGCCATAAGTCTGTGAGACTGGTGAAGGTTCTCTGGTCTAACTAGGACGTTGAGGAGGCCACTTGGGAGCTAGAAGATAAGATGAAGGCGAAGTACCCGTCATTGTTTACTTCTTAGCGTTTGTATGTATAGGGTACGGGGCGTACCCCTATTTAAGGGGGGTAGAGCCGTTTCGGTTATGCGTGTACGACATGTATTTGAATACATTGTCTGTGTTATGTTGTTACCTTGTTGTGTTACAGACCGTTGAGTCTGAATGATGTTGTGTTGTATGTGTTTTGGACCTGGTGTCCGATATTATGTAAGTATGTTGTTAATGTTGTTATGGAAGTATTGTTTATATGTGTTCCCGTGTTCTAATATTTAGGATATGTGGGAAGTATGAACTTTGGGGACAAAGTTCTTTTAAGGGGGGTAGATTGAAATACCCCAAACCTAGTTATGTTGTTTAAACACTAAATAAGGTGTAGTAAGACTAAAAAGAGTCTTAGAAACATTAGTAAACAATTTAAACCATAGAAAAACAAACAATGCCTTAAGGTCAATAAAGGCCAAAATGTGCTCTAAGCTTGGGATAAGCTTGGTTAAGACCTAATTAACTTACCAAGACCTCATTTGTATACTAATGAATATAAACCAATTACCAAAGAAAACCAGGCTTGAAGACAAGTTAAAACACAAAATGTGCTTTAAGGAGTCTTAAAGCACATTTTTGAAAAATTGTCTTGTAAATGAGTTTTGAATGGCTAAATGTCCATCATTACTCTTTAATTAATATGTGTACTACTTAGTATCACATTTGGAAGTCTATATCAATGGGAAATCAAAAATTTCACATCTATGTGCCTTGTTTTAGTGAATAGTAACTAAAATAAGCAAGTTTATAACATATGTCAATGTAAGTAATTTAATTAGTCAACAAAGAATAAAATACCCCTAAGAATATTAAGGGGCCGACTTTCTTAGTGGTGAGTCACCACTCTTGTTAGTTTGTTAAGTAATTAAAAGATGACTCTTAGGTTACTATTTACTTTACATATAAATATCTTCCAAAAAGTAGAACTTATCTTCATTCTCTTCATTTCCTCATGCTCCCACCGTCTCCAACACTTCACCTTCTCCCTTCTTGCTCTCTTTCACGGTAATGATACACCACCACCATCAAACTCCATCTTTGACCATCTATAATTCATAGCTCACTTTGCCAAATCAAAAACAAAGACCACCATTCTCTTAGTCTCATCAAGCTCTTCATTCCTATCTTCTCAAAATCCCAAGAGCTCCATTTCGGTGCCAAGAGGAATCACCATGGGAGGAGCTTGAGCTCATCTTTTCACATATTGTTGTTCTCCTTTGCTTCTAGGTAAGGAAACTCAAAGAAAAATAACATTTCCTTCATGTTTGTGTGTTGTCCAAATCACCATTGATGGTGTCCTTACCTTGCTTGTTTTAGCTTCATTTGAACCTTCCAAGGGCTTGGTGGAGTCCTCTCTTGTTACATATCCAAACTCTCTTTCCATTCCAAGGTAAAACAATCATCTACTTAATGCTTTACAATAATATATGTAACTAGGGTTTTACATGCGTGATGGCCATAAAGCTTGTATACTCATTTTATCATTTTGTCTATAATGTTAGTCACGTTGACAAGCAACTAATCAGCCTTTGCCAATTTCGTCCAAGGACACAAGAAAGAAGTTTGTCAGGAAAAAGAGGTAAATGTGCTAACCTAATGTAGTTTAAAGTCTTAGGAGAATGAGCTTATATTGCTTATGAAAATGATTTAAGGAGCCAATGGTGAATGACCTATAACAATGCTCTCAAGGCTTAGTAAAAGGCTATGTATTGTTGAGTGTATTTACAGGTCAAAGGCAAATATATAGTGGAAATTCAGTGTTTAAGATTTATGCATCTTAGGCTTAAGAGCCTTGTTATTTAAGGGCCTAAGTGCCCAGCATTTAAATTATGCACTATATTGTGGATGTAGTGTTAATTGAGTGAGTTTTGTGTTATAAGGATGTTCTTTATGGATTTTTAGTGTTCGTGATTGTTTAATGGTGAAAACAATGTGTTTTGGCTTAGTATGTTTCTAGGAGAGTTCATGTCAAAATTTAGGTAATGTACAGAAGTTCTAAGTGTTTAAACAAGATTTGTGAACTAGGAAGTGTTAGAAATGTTTAGGTATTTTACTAGAGGAGAAGTAATGTCTTGGGTGTCCTAGGAAACAAAAAGGACCTAGACATCAACTAGAAGTTTTAGATTGTTTAAGAAAAGATGCTTGGGAGATGATTTTATGGTGAGGAGAAAGCATTTTGGGATAGTGATTATCATAGGTGAGAAACCCATTTAGAAACCTTGTAGAAATGTTACAGTGTTGGTGAATTTTAAGGAAAAATTGGGTACCAAGTTAGATAAGGAACTAGGTGTGCTTAAGATGATATTTTGGCATTAGAATATACCTAAGATCATTTAGGGAGTTTATACATTAAATGGTAAGAAGAACCATTGCAACAAGACTTAGAAAATGTTTAAAATGTAAATCTGTAGCAGTGGTCCGGGACTTGGTCTTGGATGATGTCCCGGACCATGTATTAAAAAGGGCCGAGGATTCTTGCAAAGTCTTGGTCCGGTACTTAGGTTATGTAAGAAGTACCGGACCACCCCCTGATTTACCCCCGAGAGATTTTGCCTACACTGGTCTGGGACCTAGGACTTGTATGAAGTCCCGGACCACCCCATTAAAAACAGGCCGAGGATTTTTTTAAGTGTAGGTCCGGACCTTAGTTGGGGACCAAGTCCCGGACCACTTTAAAAAGTTAGTTTAAGGTTAGATAATGATGTCTAATGATGGGGATTAGTTAGTAATGATGTTCTAAAGTTATATAAGGCATGTTAGGAGTGTAATAATGACAATTTAAAGGCGAGAAGTTATAACAAAGTGTGAATACAAATAACTAGTTGAGTGAAGTAGAAGTTAACAATGGATTAGTACATTAATTAACCGACGTTACTAAATGTGTATAGGATTCTTCAAAGGTGGAAACCAGTCAAAGCAAGGACCAAGGTATGGTTTTCTTGCAGTCTGTTGCCTACCGGTTTACACCGGCTTGTGTGTTTTTATTTTTCTGTGTGTTTATGACCTTGTAAGACTTAGTCATGTAATGAGTTTACAGTTGTTAAATATTATTGTATTGTTAAGTATGACTCTCTCTTCCCTTGTGTGTGTGTCTATCAAGACTTGACCAACTATTGTGAATTGTTTATTGAGTTCAATGTTGAACTACTAACAAGTGCTAACGGGGGAAGTGAGGAGTCTGGTCTGTTCCGGCACGCGTGTGAGTATGGGAGTCGATGTCATAACTGGTTCGATTCTCTTTGTATGTTATGGTTGTTTTCCAATTTAGTTTCCAACCTTCCCTTTAGCTTAACCAAGGCTATTTTACTGACTCACGTCGGGCCACAGGGGCATACTATGTGTTGTTTCGGTGTGCTTAGATCACTATATCCGAGGCACCTTGTGTTAAGTTATCCGTTCAATCTAACAGGACGGTAACGAGTTATGTAACGAGCTTAGCATGAGTATGGCTACATTCTCTAGGCTCTCCATGGGAACTAATTGTATTGGTTCACTTCCAAAAAGGAAATGTCTTGTATGTTATGTGTGATGTTGTGTACAATACTTATGTTGTGATATATGCTTATGATGTAGGTGTTAAAAAGAATGCCATGTCATCATGACAATTAGTTGTGCGTATCCCGGTAGCCGATGGGCTGCGCGTTAACCATACCAGCCAGGGTTGCTGACCCCCTCGGGGGTTCCATATTTCTTTTATTGCATGATGAGGATCGAAGAAGCAGAATGGCTTTAGATTCTAGGATGCAGGATTACTTTTGATTATTTTTGGATGTTGGGCCCGGGATGCGCCTGTGCTCCCGTGGCGTTATATATTTCAGTTGTGAACAGTTTACAGTGAAGGATGTAAGTAAATACTCGGTATTGTGTTTTATGTATATTGATTATTAGTTCTATGCTCAGGAGTCTGATCATCAGACCGATACACTTGTATTTTGTTCAGCCTTGTTAACCACGTGGGTGGTTGACGGCGTTGTAGCACCAATCGTCTAGTTATTGTTTAGTTGTTTATTTTCCGCTGCGACTCCAGTTAATAGTAAGTGTGTAGTAGGGGTGTTACATTTTCAAAATAGTTCAATTCTTATGGGTGAATATCTTAGTAAAGGGTGGTGAAAAAAAGCTTCGAAAAAAGAAAAAGAGAAGAAGAAAAACTCTTCAAAAAAAATATATATATGAAGCATATGAGGTTGCAAGATTGCCTCAAAATAAAAGCAAAATTGAGAGTTTTTCCTTTTGTTTTTCTCCTAAATTCCTCGTTCTTTAAATGCAAAAGAAATCATGGTTGATTTAGAAACCCTTGAAAAATATGGCTGAACAATAATATAAAAAACCATGACGAGAGTCTTGGCCACATTCAGAAACTCTTGAAAATAGAGCTGAATGTTGGAAACCGGAAGAAGGAGAGATGCAAAATTCCCTTCTACAAAATAGCCCATGAGGTTTTGTTCCATTTTTGAAATTGAATGTTTTTACTATTTACCCACTTGTATATTATTGATAGAATGAGAAAGATTAAGTGATGCTTATGATTGAGAGTCAAGTAGTTAGGAAGAAATATCTCATTGCCATTCTAAAGTTTATTTGTTTTTGTGCACAAGTAGTACTCTTTCCTGATTAAGTGATGCTTATGATTGAGAGCACAAGTAGTTCTCTTTCCTGTTTTGTGCAAAAGGTAAGTGTAGGGCCTTGATAAGCCGTAGACTTATCATATTTCATGAGCTAGATTTGTAGTATTATTAGTTAAAATAAGGTCAGAATAGTTAGTATTTGCATTAATTTAGATAAGATGTTATTTTATATGTTCAGACTAATGCTCTTAGTGTTTTTCATGCAAGGAGCGAGTTTTTCATCAAAACCAAACCTTGCCGGATATGGAGCCGGACCTCTCTTGCACGACTCAAGTACACAGCAGAAATGGGACGCTGCCGGACATGGTGTCGGGTATATTGTATCCGGTATAGGCAAAAGACGCGCCTGTTTACCAAGGATGTCAGTTATTTACCGTTATCCAAATACTCGATGCCGGGTATGATGCCGGATGGAATCTGTCCGGCATAAGTGACTCTTCGCGCCATGGCGGTTTCAACCGTTACTGAAAGCACGTGTTTAATCCTGATGTCGGATGACTTCTACCAGCATGGGATCCGGCACCTGGAGATTTTCTGTCTATAAAGGGCGTAAGAGCTGCGAATTTGGGTATCCATTCCATCATATTTCCCACACACTTACTCCCGCAAAAAGACGCATTACGACTGAAGAATTGCTGCAAATCATTCAAGAGAAGAAGAAGAAGATTCGGAAGAAGATTTAGAGGGTGAGGCCATGTCAAACTCTCCCTTCTCCTTGTATTTCCTTCTTCAATTCATGGGTGATTGAGTAGTAATCCCTTCTGTCTGGTTGGATGAAACTCTCTTTGTATGACATATGATCACTTTAATATAAATTTCAAGTTTATTAAGAGTAAGGTTCTTATTGAAAAAGAATTGGTTGATCTCCTTTTTCTCTTCTGCAAATTTTACTTGTGGAAGATTATCCCAAGTAGAATAGGTTAGACTCTCTTAATGGTCTTCCTACTCTCTTCTAAGAATTAAGAGTTATTAGTAGAGTGAGTTAATCCACATTCCCCATTACTTTGTTCATTTCGTGGTAAGATATATGCTCGAATTGTTAATAAAATATTTGAGTCTTCTGTTTTCTTCTCGGAAACTGGAAAAGAATACGCATATTGACTATGCCGGATGCACTGCCGGGTGGCCAATGTCCGCATATTCAATGTCTTTGAATATGCCGTGCATCTGGTATCCGGCAGGACCCCGGCTTTTCATTTGTTGGTTAAGTCGAAGGCTTGTGTTTTATGTTTCGAGTTCACATTGATGCTTAGATGTTTTACTCCTTTAATCAAAAATAAATTCATTGTAAATACCACTTAGTTTTGTTAGTTTTTATTAGAATTAGAAAATCTATCATTCCCCCCCCCCTTTTACTTAGTAATTACCAAGGCTAGGACTAATTTCTAACAAGTCCCTAGGGTTCGACTTGCTTGTCTTAATTTGCTTCCCTGCTACTTTTTGACCGGGTTTTGGTTTGCTACCCGTAGTTGTAACACCCCAACTCAATCCAATTGTGGTCTCGCAACTTAACAGCATATATCTATACATGTCACAGCGGAATTCTTTACAATCCAGGACCTTGCCACGGTCTGACTACAGAATATACCGAACATTAGTACAACAATCTTAACCATATACATATCCTTCTTACAACCCCCTCACATCCTATACATCTTACTAACTCATATTGCCATACGAGTGTACATGCACAACTCGTAGGCCACTCTTAACCCTTAACACTTGTATCCTCTTCTTACCTCGCGACGGCCGCTTCCTGTGTACCTGTGTAGTAAAAACAGCCCCCAAAGGGGGTCAGCACGAATGCTGGTACGATCCCCTCATGGCCCCCAAGCTAACGTGGCTACGACGACTAATTGTCGATAGCATGGAGGTTGATTAGATGCACAATAAAGGTAAGTGCAGTAAACAACAACTCAGATATGAACAATCAAGTTCACACACAATGAACGACTTAAATGCGTTCCCTTAATTAGAGAGTTAATTATTTAACTCCTTAAGTAATGTTCCCTCCTAATCTTAGTCCATCCTTATCTCACCTCACTCTTAGTCTTATCTTAATCTTAGAACAACCATCCTTTAATAAGAGTGGATGTAACTTACCTTAATCTGAATAATACAAACCATCCTTTAAAAAGGAATGGTTGCAACTTATCTTAACCTCACCTTAATCTTAATCTTAACTTAATCTTAATCTTAACGATACAAATCACCCTTTAAAAAGGAATGATTGTAACTTATCTTAATCTTAACTTATCTTAATCTTAATCTTAATCTTAACGATACAAATCATCCTTTAAAAAGGAATGATTGTAACTTATCTTAATCTTAACTTATTCTCAGAATACGAACCGTTCCTGGAGGGGAATGGTTGTAGCCTAAGTCCAAACCTGGGATTTAGGTGATCCCACCGCACCATCTTAATGCCACCTACCCTGGACGGAATCCAGCGTAGCTGAGCCGGCAACCGGCCCTAGGCTACAAGTCCGAAGACAAGTCCTTAAGCGGAGGGCGGATCTGATTCAGATACCGTCCCCCTTTTTCCTTAGCATGCATGACCGGAGATCGGTCCCGGGTTTCCTCACTCAAGTTCCAGTTAGTAGTAATCTCAAACCTTGTTTGTCGGTTACCTCTTTCGGTTCATATCGTCCCTTATTAGGGGGTTTCCTTAGTCTCACTCAATTCCTTACTAAACATTGGTTAGTAAGTTCTCACGGTATGTTGTGTTAGTTTTCAAACATCACACAACAATACAATATATATATATATATGTTCCGGTTGCATGCTTTATCTTGTTTAGTGAGCACACAAAACAAATAGCACACAAGCCGAGGGACACCTCGTTAGCAAGCAGGTCACAAGAGAACTGTACCGTCACCGTTGGTCGTTCGGCTGCTTACTCTCTTCCGGAGTCCAAACTCCCAGTCCTAAAACATTCATTCAGTTTTAGGTTTTTAATCACTTAACTTAATATGACTTACTTAGCTTGTTTAACTTACTTAATTCCTTAATGATCCCCACCTAACACCTCTTAGGTCTTACACTTAATCTTACAAACTTAATCTTAAACTTTCAAGTTTATACTTAACTTAGCTTAATCTCTAAGTTCTTAGGGTCTCAATCATTACTACCCCACCAAAGGCATACCTTATTACCCATTGCCATTCTTAGAATTCAAATTTCTCTTTTTTTTTTGTTTTTTTAGGCTCGACCGGACTTACCGACCGGACTTGCCAAGTCCGGTCCATTCCAGTACCCTTTACCGTTGGAAAATTCACTCCGACCGGACTTACAAGTCCGGTCCTATGTCCGGTCCATTCCAGAAACATTTTCCCTCACAAAACACAAGCCCGACCGGACTTGTAAGTCCGGTCCCCAAGTCCGGTCGATTCCAGAAACATTTTCCGGTATTGTAACAGAGCCCGACCGACCTTGCAAGTCCGGTCCTAAGGTCGGTCGGCTCTAGAAACTTGTTTCTAAATTCTCTTTCAACTCCAAACTTCTCCTCATATATTCTAATATGTTATAACCTCATTTGGGCACCTCAAATACACCTTAAGCCCTACTTAAAATACCTTAAATCATCCACCAAATCCACCTTAGTCATTATGCATTTTCCTTGTAATAATGCTAACACTTGTAATGCTTCCTCTAGGTTTCTAGGTGGTGGTTCATACCTAGTGTAACCACTATGCCAAATGTTCTCTTCACCACTATAACATCATCTCCCAAGCATCTCTCACTATCTAAAACTCTTTTATGCCTTTACTTAAAGTTCCTTCCTAAGCTTAAGCTTCCATCCTCCAACACCTTATTTCCTTCCTAGTTGTTACCAACATTTGCCTAAGTCCTACATGCTCAATTACATTCTCTTGATTCTTAAATCCTCCAAGGTAATGCCTAAGTCATTATAACTCATTACCACACTTTATCTCACCCCTTTTTCATCAAGACCACCTCTAAAACTTCCTAGTACTTCCTTAGTCATTATTTCCCCTTAGAACATATTCAAATCACCTTAATCATTACACCTTCTCCTTAATCTTATGCACACTTCTTATATTCCTCATCTCATGATTTTGGTGTGCTCAAACACTCACCATTCCTCTAACTCCTCCTAGACATCTCTAGGTCATCCTAAACCTCAAGGACTCCTTAATTAACTAATCTCCACTCAAATTCCTTATAATGATTCCTAGTAAATCCTAGGTCATATTAGTTCACCACCATCGCCTAAACACTTATTTTCACTCAAATTTTGCCATAGCACCTCTAGCATCATAGCATGCCCAAACACATTATTTTTCCTCATTCAACCATCTCACACACCTCAAGTTCTTTCTCATCATATCTCATCACCCAAACCAACTCATTCATAACAAACTCAATATATTGCAATAATCTTAAATTGCATAGCACTAAGGCTCTTAAATGACATGGCTCTTAGGCCCTTAAATGACTTAAACTTAAACACTGAATTTCCCACATATATAAGCTTTCAACCTGCAAATACACTCATCAATCTCATAGTAGTTATAATGCTCTTAAAATCCACCTTAAACTTATATTACTAACTCATTCTCATTAGCTCCTTAATCACAAGTTCATAAGCTTGTTTAAGTTCTTTTTCTTAGGTTATATAACCCAATACACAATGTAAGCTTTAAGCCACATTGGTATTTATCTAAAACTCATTCCTTAATCTTAAACCACCATTAGGTAAGCATTTTACCTTGTTTTCTCAAGCTTATCTTAATCTCCTCCTTAGGCCTTCTTCTTGCATAGATCTCGGCCACCACTTAAATTCCTTTTGCCAATGTTCTAATCAATATTTAAGGACCCATATGAGTACTAAACAATGCACTAACCTCAAGGAATGAAAACCTAGGTTAGAAATGTGTTCTAAGGCATAAAAGTGGATGATTACCTTTGAAGTCTCAAGGTAGACTTTGGCATTGAATGAAATAGGACCTCCACTAGTCCTTGGTGAATAAATCAAGCTAGAACAAGGCATAAAAACATAGCCCCATGAGAAGGAATTTTCGGCCATGTACAAGAAATGATGGAAACATGGTTTTCTTACATTTTCTTTACCTTAAGAGAATGGAGAAGCTAATGAGCTCTTCAAACTTGATTTTCCTCCATCAATGGAGTTTCCTCATGGCACCAAAATGGAGCTTTGAAAGATTTGAAAAGATAGAAAGATAGGTCTTGACCTAACTAAGAATAATATGTGTTTAGTTTTGATTTGGAGCTAAAATGAGTAAGTTATGGCAAGGCAGGTGGAGTTGCATGGGTGCTGCTCCTACGGTTGAATGGAGGAAGAAGAAGGTGAACCGTGTGAAGAAGAGAATGAAGAGAGAGAAGAGAAGGTGGCTAATAAGGTATTTGCTTTAATAAAGCAAATAGTACTCTTTTACTTATCTCTTCTTTTCTTCCTATTTGACTACTTATGGTGACTCATCCACCCTTAGAAACCGGCCCCCTCATTATAACAAGATATTTATGGTCTTGTTGACCAACTAATTAGCTTAAGTTGATTAAAACTTAAACTAGTCACTATTTGGCACTATTCACTAATCAGTGCACATTTAATCTGAAATTTTTTGATTTCCCATTGATTTAGACCTCCTAATGTGATACTAATTAGTACACATGTTGATTAAAGAGTAATGATGGACATTTAGCCACTCAAAACTCAATTCTAAGACAATTTCTCAAAAATGTGCTTTAAGACTTCTTAAAGCACATTTTGTGTTTTAACTTGTTTTCAAGTTTGGTTTTCTTTGCTAATTGATTTAAAATGACCATTAGGATATTACTAAGGTCTTATCATGATATTTGGGTACTCACCCAAGTCTCTCCAAGCTTAGAGCACGTTTTGCCCTGATTGCCTTTAAGGCACTTTCTTTTGTTTTCCTTGGTTAAAATTGTCTACCAATCCTTCTAAGGCATATTCTAGCCTTGCTACATCATAATTTGATGTTTACTTAGCATACTTAGGTTTGGGGTATTTCAATCTACCCCCCTTAAAAGAACTTTGTCCCCAAAGTTCCCATGCATCCTATCTTATTAGAATACATGTCTTACCTCATTCCTTAGATCATATAGATCATACTTATGTATACTTAATCTCATTGGATCATTGGATCCACCATATTCTCATACTTAAATATCACACAACATGCTTAAGCATGTGCAGCACTCAAAATTCCTTTTGTTCCTTTTTGATGATTAAAACATTCACATAACTTCCAACGTATTCTCCCATGTCACCGGTCCGTAGACAATGGCTCATTCGTCCTCGTCACCATGGGCCAGAATACAAAACACGCTGCTCTCCCCATGTCACCGGTCCAAAGACAAAGGCTTGTGCGTCCTCGACTTCATGGGCGAGACTCAGTAAAAAGGTAATCCTTTTTACGAGGTCATGTGAGGAATCATTCCTCTAATTAAAAATACAAGCAACTCCAATTTCATTTTTATCCCAAGGTCTCTATCCTTAGTGTGATTTAATTGTGACCACTGGTAGGGAGTTTCAGGAATCATCCAACCCTGATGTGATCAGCATCAGTGTAGAACTATCCTTCCACCCCATTTGTGTTCGGTTTCCCTTGATCCCTAGAAAATCAAGTTCCACCTCCCACGTCATTTTCAAACATCCAAATAATTCACTCATGTCCAATTTTCTATCTTTTTAGTTCTTCTAATCATAATCAATACATCTCCAAAGTGTGAACTCATTCCATCAAGCATTCCCAATTCATCTCTTAGTAATTACCTCAAGACATTCCTACTAAATTCTATCTCAATCTCATACCAACTTCCACTGTCTCATACCACATAGCATTACTATATCCTAACTCATGCTCATATCAAATAATATCTCATAGTGTTATCTTATTCTTATCTCACACATAGTCTCATATCGACTCATACCTCATATATTCTTATTTCTTAAGTCTCCTTAATCCTCTTCCTTAATTCTCTTAACTTGTACTCACACCGGAGTTAACAAGATAGGTACTTAATATGTATGGTATTCACATCTTCTGTGTGCGATAACCATGATTTACCTCCAAATGTTTATGTAAAACATATTCTCAAATTATTTTGTGCTATGCACACCGTAGTTTATGTACTCAGTACACAAACATACGCTAAGCGGTTTTCGCTCTACCCCCCTTAAAATGGATTACGCCCACGTAATCAGCGTTACATCATCTTTGAACATAAGTTCAAGATGTCTAATTCTCACCAAGCATTCTAGCTTGCACGTCATCTATCTTACTTATAATTCGATCAGAAATGACTTAGTCTCTGTATCGAGGATTCTTAACGGTACTTATACCGTTTCCTTAACTTAGTTTGGTCTAATCTCAAAGGTAGTGATCTGCTAGCTTCCGCTGCACCACTCTGATAATCTTAGGCCTAATTGTCTCAATGGGCACGTGTTATCTTTATATATACACGGCCTTAATGAGTTGTAACTCGTCTATCCATTCTCTTGAAGATCTTACGCTCATACTCTTAGTATTTTCTCGAATGTCTAAATTGTTCTCCCCAACTGACCTTTGGTCTGAGGATGATTCTTAGTCTGAAACTACTGTTTAGTGCATAATGCGCTTTACAGTCTTAATCCCTTACATCTTAAGGCATGTTCAATGTCTGTACTTAACAATCCGTGCTCTTCGCACTTCATAGTCCTTAATTATTTGTTCTCTGGTTCCTCTGTGTTGCTGGTTCAACTGAGCTCTTCTCTTCGACTGTTTGTGGTAGTAGCTGCTCTTGTCTGGTCTTGCGTCGTTGTCGGTGGTACGGAGTCGACTACTTCCCGTGTTCCTTACACCACTCGTCTACATGCATGGGGTACCTTACTGGTACATTACTACTTACCCAACTAACTCATAAATGAGCATGTCAGGCCTGCAAGCCCCTGTGGGGTGCAGTCGTCCCACGTCTCGTTTTAGTAAACTCATAGTGTCCGTCACACGTTTAGCTATTGCTAATTATGAAGTATTCTGTTGTCGATCTCCTCTTTCATTGTTCCATAATAACATTTATTGTTCTTCTTGAAGTTAATCAAGGGAAGTCCATTTACTGTGTTCCTGGGTATTGTATGCTCTAGCTCTTTCTGTATTCTATATTGATTCGGTCACTTAATATCTGAGGTCTCTTTCCGTAGAGCCTCTTATCTTGTTTCTCATATTTATGCTACTAGGAATGCACTTCCAGTTCCTTAAGGAATGGATAGTGTGCTTCCTGTGAAATCTTACCTAACTAGGTCCAGACTACTGGCATCCAATGCTCAGTTCGTCTACCATCTTATTTCTTACTTATACTGGTCTTAACTCATAAATCTAATTGCCTCAGTGTCAATATTTGACGGCTCATACATAATGGTCGCCTTACCGCGCACCATGACTTAATCCACTTATCTAACTATTGTACTCACGACCACTACTACCGTGGTAGTTGGCCCTTACCATGTTGCCCATTAATGGTGCAACCTCTTATCACTTATTCTAATGTCTTACCTTATACTCAATCCCTTTTTGGTGTAAACACACTGGGGGTTCTTTCATTCCGGTATTGGCGGTTGTCGTACCGTGTTGTAAAATAGTTGGTTCTTGATATGGGGTGTTCTGCTCCAATCTTAGATTCGTAAACAGGCTGATTTCTCTCGCTTTCTTTCATCCTAATGATGTTATCTACCATGTAGTTTAACTGGTTACTGAAGAAGTCATCCGCTGATTCACAAGCTCTTCTGAGCATTGATTAATTGACGTGCCCTAATGTGCAGTCACAATGTTTATCTCTGACGATCTAATTCTTACATCCTGGGTGTTGGATATGGGGTCTATCTCTGCAACCTACCTTATTACTCAAGTGTATCTGATATATTTCAAGGTAATCTCAAGGTTCATAGTTTCCATTTTCTAAATAAAGTGTATTTCATCTCTAATAAGTGAAAGCCCTTTTTGAGGGGTTCATTCCCACTCATGGCCTCACAACAAGGAGAGGTATCCCCACCCTAAAAGGCATGGTTCGTTCTCCGCTCCTGTCCTTAGCATTATCTCAATATTCTCATTGGTACCCTTTCTTGGTAATGTTCTTCCCAATCTAAGTTATAGGTTTGGTAACCATTCATATCTACAAATTGTAGTCCCTTCTTGGCTTAAACAAGCTCTCTTATAACTTACTGCGCCTCGGGCTCTGATGTGGTTAACATCCTTGGCTCGTAGGCTCTTAATGCTTAATGTCTCAGTTCATTATTTGTACTATTACTCATCTGCGGATCATCCCTATAAGATTCCGGTTCTTTGAGCACTATCCACCGTTAATTTACATACTAAATGTAGTATCGGTTTCATGATAAGTTGCTGCATCCTGCTTCCTGCTAGGGAAGTTGTTCAGGTGTCTGAGGTTACTTAGTGTCTTTGGCAATACTGTCGTTTTATTAGACTTATGTCCTTTAGTAATTAAGGTTCAGTTCGTATTAGGCGTTTGCCTTAAGGTGTCCAAGTTGGATATCATCCTGTCGTCTTATACTTCCATCTCAATGCTTCGTTCAACTTCTGTTGATTACGCCACCCTTTGATGATCAATCATACTTGGGTGTTAATGAGTTAGACGAACAGTACTAGCTGTCATTCATCAGTTTGTCGGCTCGACTATGCCCGCTTTGGGGGTAGTCCTCTGAGCTTTCCTTTTCCAGGGTTGTACGACTTTAATTCTTAGTAGGTTATAGCTTATGTTTATTTCTTTTATCCTTGATTTCCGGTTTTCCAACATCTTCATTGAAGAATGTTGTTATTGGTGTCCTTAATGGTCACTCTGAGAGTCTTATCCCGTTTTCGTTGTAAGTCGATGCTTCAACAGTCTCATAGTATCTTAAATACATCCCTTGTATATCATTGCTTATATAGTGTTTTTGCTCGCGATACCGAGCAATCTCTTAGGTTTTCCCCTTGGAGTTTGAGATTGGTGTTCTTACCATACTGTCGGTTGTTGTTGTAGTGGGTTATACCGTTGCTAATATTTATATGGTTTAATATTTGTCCAAGTTCCGCTCCCGACTGACTGGTGTGTCCTTATCTCATCATGGTCAGGCCGTCGGGCCCTTCCAAGGTCTTATTTTTCTGTTCTCGTGGATTTACAATCCGGTATTAATATATGCTACAACTGTAGCGTTCTCCTATTCGCCTTGATGGCTTTCGTGTGGCTTAATCGTGGTAGCACTTGCTATGGCAAGTGCGCCATGCAGGATGGGTTATTGGTACAAGGTACATTGGTAGCGACACTTCTTTCTAATTTCCATGTAATTGGTAGTCCTCAGGACTCCTTCGATAATATCTTATTTTGGATAACTACCATCCGGCAGTTTCCTCGTTGTTTGACAGTACTGTCATTTATCAGGGCGTTCCTCTTTCTGAGAGAACCCCTTAATATTTTCTTATGTCTTAATGCTCGCTCCTGTCTCCACACATTTTGTTGTGGTTACTCAGTAATGATTCTCCTTTAGGCACTACACCGTAGTCCTATTTTGGTACACAATTTATATGTGTTTCCACCGTTGTCCGTGTTATGTCTAGCAGGTTTGCAACCTTTTTCATTGTACGGGGTTTGGAGTTCCCGGTTCTTAACTGGACTTTCCAGTAATCTCAATCCTCATGCTCTGTATTATCATACTGTTATGCTCCTTCGGACCACTGTCCGGTACTCATGTCGTTTCCCTTTTTCCTTTCTATTGCACCCGTAGTGCTTTCCTTATCATTGGTATGGCGGGTTATTTCGACTGCGTAGCATGTCGACCCATGTTGCCGGTAATTACCGTTCCTTTATTGATAGTATTCCATAGGTAGCGCCTGTTTCTCTGTTGATGCGCTCCATTTAAATCTCCCAGTTCTCCATAACTGTTGTACGACAAGTTGTTTCTCATATTGCTTACTGTTAGCTAACTGCCAGATCGGGTTTCCCGAGTAAGAGAAGGCTTTCTTCTCTCTGGCGTTTGTTCCACATATTTAGGGTTAGGGATGTGGAGGGCGGGCCTAGGCACTATGGATATCCGGTAAACACCGGGAGTCCTGGCTAACGCACCTCACACTCTATCTCTCAACCCTTAACCCATAACTCAATCTCAACCTCATCATTCTCCTAAGTTCGGTATTTCTTGTCTTCAGAGCGTAACTACGCTCTGATACCACTTTTTGTAACACCCCAACTCAATCCAATTGTGGTCTCGCAACTTAACAGCATATATCTATACATGTCACAGCGGAATTCTTTACAATCCAGGACCTTGCCACGGTCTGACTACAGAATATACCGAACATTAGTACAACAATCTTAACCATATACATATCCTTCTTACAACCCCTCACACCTATATCTTACTAACTCATATTGCCATACGAGTGTACATGCACAACTCGTAGGCCACTCTTAACCCTTAACACTTGTATCCTCTTCTTACCTCGCGACGGCCGCTTCCTGTTGTACCTGTGTAGTAAAAACAGCCCCCAAGGGGGTCAGCACGAATGCTGGTACGATCCCCTCATGGCCCCCAAGCTAACGTGGCTACGACGACAAATTGTCGATAGCATGGAGGTTGATTGGATGCACAACATAATAGTAAATGCTGTAAACACAATCCATTTATGAACAATCAAGTTCACACACAATGAACGACTTAAATGCGTTCCCTTAATTAGAGAGTTAATTATTTAACTCCTTAAGTAATGTTCCCTCCTAATCTTAGTCCATCCTTATCTCACCTCACTCTTAGTCTTATCTTAATCTTAGAAACAACCATCCTTTAATAAGGAGTGGATGTAACTTACCTTAATCTGAATAATACAAACCATCCTTTAAAAAGGAATGGTTGCAACTTATCCTCACCTTAATCTTAATCTTAACTTAATCTTAATCTTAACGATACAAATCACCCTTTAAAAGGAATGATTGTAACTTATCTTAATCTTAACTTATCTTAATCTTATCTTAATCTTAATGATACAAATCATCCTTTAAAAAAGGAATGATTGTAACTTATCTTAATCTTAACTTATTCTCAGAATACGAACCGTTCCTAGAGGGGAATGGTTGTAGCCTAAGTCCAAACCTGGGATTTAGGTGATCCCCCGCACCATCTTAATGCCACCTACCCTGGACGGGAATCCAGCGTAGCTGAGCCGGCAACCGGCCCTAGGCTACAAGTCCGAAGACAAGTCCTTAAGCGGAGGGCGGATCTGATTCAGATACCGTCCCCCTTTTTCCTTAGCATGCATGACCGGAGATCGGTCCCGGGTTTCCTCACTCAAGTTCCAGTTAGTAGTAATCTCAAACCTTGTTTGTCGGTTAACCTCTTTCGGTCATATCGTCCCTTATTAGGGGTGTTCCTTAGTCTCACTCAATTCCTTACTAAACATTGGTTAGTAAGTTCTCACGGTATGTTGTGTTAGTTTTCAAACATCACACAACAATACATATATATATATATATATATATATCCGGTTGCATGCTTTATCTTGTTTAGTGAGCACACAAAACAAATAGCAACAAGCCGAGGGACACCTCGTTAGCAAGCAGGTCACAAGAGAACTGTACCGTTCACCGTTGGTCGTTCGGCTGCTTACTCTCTTCCGGAGTCCAAACTCCCAAGTCCTAAAACATTCATTCAGTTTTAGGTTGTTAATCACTTAACTTAATATGACTTACTTAGCTTGTTTAACTTACTTAATTCCTTAATGATCCCCACCTAACACCTCTTAGGTCTTACACTAATCTACAAACTTAATCTTAAACTTTCAAGTTTATACTTAACTTAGCTTAATCTCTAAAGTTCTTAGGGTCTCAATCATTACTACCCTACCAAAGGCATACCTTATTACCCATTGCCATTCTTAGAATTCAAAATTTCTCTTTTTTTTTTTGTTTTTAGGCTCGACCGGACTTACCGACCGGACTTGCCAAGTCCGGTCCATTCCAGTACCCTTTTACCGTTGGAAAATTCACTCCGACCGGACTTACAAGTCCGGTCCTATGTCCGGTCCATTCCAGAACATTTTCCCTCACAAACACAAGCCCGACCGGACTTGTAAGTCCGGTCCCCAAGTCCGGTCGATTCCAGAAACATTTTCCGGTATTGTAACAGAGCCCGACCCGACCCGGACTTGTAAGTCGGTTCACAAGTCCGGGTCCAGATTTTCCACAAACGGATTTTCCGGTAGTGTCGTACACAGTAACAAGCCCGGACCGACCTGCAAGTCCGGTCCTAAGGTAGGCGGCTCTAGAAACTTGTTTCTAAATTCTCTTTCAACTCCAAACTTCTCCTCATATATTCTAATATGTTATAACCTCATTTGGGCACCTCAAATACACCTTAAGCCCTACTTAAAATACCTTAAATCATCCACCAAAATCCACCTTAGTCATTATGCATTTTCCTTGTAATAATGCTAACACTTGTAAGCTTCCTCTAGGTTCTAGGTGGTGGTCATACCTAGTGTAACCACTATGCCAAATGTTCTCTTCACCACTATAACATCATCTCCCAAGCATCTCTCACTATCTAAAACTCTTCTTATGCCTTTACTTAAAGTTCCTTCCTAAGCTTAAGCTTCCATCCTCCAACACCTTATTTCCTTCCTAGTTGGTTACCAACATTTGCCTAAGTCCTACATGCTCAATTACATTCTCTTGATTCTTAAATCCTCCAAGGTAATGCCTAAGTCATTATAACTCATTACCACAATTTATCTCACCCCTTTTTCATCAAGACCACCTCTAAAACTTCCTAGTACTTCCTTAGTCATTATTTCCCCTTAGACATATTCAAATCACCTTAATCATTACACCTTCTCCTTAATCTTATGCACACTTCTTATATTCCTCATCTCATGATTTTGGTGTGCTCAAACACTCACCATTCCTCTAACTCCTCCTAGACATCTCTAGGTCATCCTAAACCTCAAGGACTCCTTAATTAACTAATCTCCACTCAAATTCCTTATAATGATTCATAGAAATCCTAGGTCATATTAGTTCACCACCATCGCCTAAACACTTATTTTCCACTCAAATTTTGCCATAGCACCTCTAGCATCATAGCATGCCCAAACACATTATTTTCCTCATTTAACCATCTCACACACCTCAAGTTCTTTCTCATCATATCTCATCACCCAAACCTACTCATTCATAACAAACTCAATATATTGCAATAATCTTAAATTGCATAGCACTAAGGCTCTTAAATGACATGGCTCTTAGGCCCTTAAATGACTTAAACTTAAACACTGAATTTCCCACATATATAAGCTTTCAACCTGCAAATACACTCATCAATCTCATAGTAGTTATAATGCTCTTAAAATCCACCTTAAACTTATATTACTAACTCATTCTCATTAGCTCCTTAATCACAAGTTCATAAGCTTGTTTAAGTTCTTTTTCTTAGGTTATATAACCCAATACACAATGTAAGCTTTAAGCCACATTGGTATTTATCTAAAACTCATTCCTTAATCTTAAACCACCATTAGGTAAGCATTTTTACCTTGTTTTCTCAAGCTTATCTTAATCTCCTCCTTAGGCCTTCTTCTTGCATAGATCTCGGCCACCACTTAAATTCCTTTTGCCAATGTTCTAATCAATATTTAAGGACCCATATGAGTACTAAACAATGCACTAACCTCAAGGAATGAAAACCTAGGTTGGAAATGTGTTCTAAGGCATAAAAGTGGATGATTACCTTTGAAGTCTCAAGGTAGACTTTGGCATTGAATGAAATAGGACCTCCACTAGTCCTTGGTGAATAAATCAAGCTAGAACAAGGCATAAAAACATAGCCCCATGAGAAGGAATTTCGGCCATGTACAAGAAATGATGGAAACATGGTTTTTCTTACATTTTCTTTACCTTAAGAGAATGGAGAAGCTAATGAGCTCTTCAAACTTGATTTTCCTCCATCAATGGAGTTTCCTCATGGCACCAAAATGGAGCTTTGAAAGATTTGAAAAGATAGAAAGATAGGTCTTGACCTAACTAAGAATAATATGTGTTTAGTTTTGATTTGGAGCTAAAATGAGTAAGTTATGGGCAAGGCAAGGTGGTGTTGCCATGGGTGCTGCTCCTACGTGAATGAAGGGAGGAAGAAGATGGTGGAACCGTGTGAAGAAGAGAAATGAAGAGAGAGAAGAAGAAAGGTGGCTAATATAAGGTATTTGCTTTAATAAAGCAAAAGTACTCTTTTACTTATCTCTTCTTTTCTTCCTTATTTGACTACTTATGGTGACTCATCCACCCTTAGAAAACCGGCCCCCTCATTATAACAAGATATTTATGGTCTTGTTTGACCAACTAATTAGCTTAAGTTGATTAAAACTTAAACTAGTCACTATTTGGCACTATTCACTAATCAGTGCACATATTTCTGAAATTTTTGATTTCCCATTGATTTAGACCTCCTAATGTGATAATAATTAGTACACATGTTGATTAAAGAGTAATGATGGACATTTAGCCACTCAAAACTCAATTCTAAGACAATTTCTCAAAAATGTGCTTTAAGACTTCATAAAGCACATTTTGTGTTTTAACTTGTTTTCAAGTTTGGTTTTCTTTGCTAATTGATTTAAAATGACCATTAGGATATTACTAAGGTCTTATCATGATATTTGGGTACTCACCCAAGTCTCTCCAAGCTTAGAGCACGTTTTTGCCCTGATTGCCTTTAAGGCACTTTCTTGTGTTTTCCTTGGTTAAAATTGTCTACCAATCCTTCTAAGGCATATTCTAGCCTTGCTACATCATAATTTGATGTTTACTTAGCATACTTAGGTTTGGGGTATTTCAGTAGTAGATTGAGTAAGATATTTTACCTTTTATTTAATGTCGTGCAGAGTGCCGGGTATGATATACCCAGCACATTCTTGAGTTTTCCTATGCTTTAGTTTAAATCTTTTGTACATAATTATTCAATGAATACGTACTAAAATCTCTCTTAGCATATATTTATAAGCTTATAACATGGCTTAAATAGACTTAAAACGTTATAAAATCTTTAAGTAGAATAAATAAATTATATAAGGGGTCAAAATATAATTAAATGAATTATAGAGCACCGAGTATAATCAAAACTGAGAGGGATTGATTTTAGGAAGTTTATAAGTATAAAATTTGAATTTTATGAAATTAGGGGTTAATTATAAAAACTAGAAAACTTTGGGGTATTTTTGTAAATAATATCAAATCTGGTCGAAGAAATAAATTAGGTGGTCAACCTTCGCCACATATGAGGGTTGACCAAATTAAAATGATAAAAGAAATTATTTTAGGTATTTAAAGAAATATTAAGTCAAAAATAACAATTATAAAAGATATGGGGGGGGACTTATGTAATTACCAAAAGTTATAGGGGAAAAAGGTGAATATTCGAACCCTAGGGTTTGTTAGGAATTTTAGAGAACTTTTGGGGCTAATTTAATGATTCAATTAATTAAGGGTTATAATATATAGTTTAAGTATTAAAGGTGTGACAATTATAAAGTTTATGGGTATGTAATATAATTACTGAAATTTTTTGGTGGGTACAAAAAGGAAATCATGAACTTTAGGGGTTTGTATGTAATTCTGGAAGGATTTTGGGATTAGGTTAATGATTTAAATTAATTAAGGGTTATAATGCATAGTTAAGTATTAAAGGTGTAACAATTATAAAGTTTATGGGTACGTAAAATAAGTACCAAAACATAGGGATGGAAACGGAATTTATAAACCTTAGGGATCAACTTGTAATTCTGATAAAGATTTGGGTTCAAAATGAGGATTTAAATAATTAAGGTTTATAATATAAAGTTTTAAGTAATTAAATAAAAGTTTATAAAATAAAGGGGGTTATAGAGTAATTAAGAGGAAGATGTGGGTAAACAAATAAACCTAAATAATCAGGGGGGCTGTTCGTAAATATATATATATATACATATGTATATTATAATGTTGGAATATCTTAGGTTATAACTTAATAAGGTTAGTAATATAACAAGTATGAAATATGGGATAGTTTTGTAAATAATCAAACCATGTGAGAATGATATAGAGATTTCCAAAAATACTGGTACTGTTCAGAATTACATACACAGTATATGTATATGATAAGGTTTGAAAACGTTAGATTATGAATTAATAAGATTAGAAATGTAGTAGTTATAATATATGGGTTGATTTTATAAATAATCAAAATGTGTGGGGAGAAGAATTGGAGTTACCGAAAATACATGGGATGCTTTAGGAATTTTTAAAACATGGGCAGAATATAATATAAAGTTTTGGGTGATATAATGTGACATTATATTAAAGTATGAAAGAATATATTATAAGGGAGTTATTAAGGAATAAATATGCATTATAAGCATTTACATAAAATAATGGGTTAAGTTGGAGAATTTAAAAGTATACTGTATAATTATAAACTTTATGATATGAGGAACTTAAAGATGAGTAAAATACTTTGCATAGTATTATGATAAGTTTTAAAGAGGAGTTGTAAATGGAAGTCACAAATAAATGGTGTGAACTTAAAATAAATAAGAGAATAAATTATTGTCATACCATACGAATTACAATGTGGAGTAAGATATAATATGGTTAATAAGTCAAATAAGGAATTGTAGAATTGTATAAATATAAAGGGGAACATAATTATAGTGACTACTATATTATATGCATGCACAAGTATATAGTATTTATACATGCACGTAGAAAAGATACGTAAACAATAACGTATTAGCAACTATAATGCATGCGTATGTATGTATATATAACCGTCCATGCATGCTTGTAACTATAATTATGTAAGGTATCCCGTATAACGAAAGGTTTTTAGATTATATGCATGCGCGCACGTAAACGTTATTCTCGCATGCATGCACCCCGACACGTACATGAACAGTTCGAGAACGCAATTTCCACGTAGTAAATATTACTACCGTAGAAAACTATTATATACTCATGAATGATAACGAGCAACTAAACCTGAATACCGGGATTAACGGAACACTGGGTTAAACGAGTAAACCAACAAGGGGTTAGTTACGGGATAGAGGTTAGAGCTTGGTCTAGAATGATTAAGTTAAGATCGGAATTATTGATACTATTAGAGACTAGTGTGGTATATAGGATTGTTATAACATGTGATGTAATCTTTTATAGTGTATTCTAGGTTACCATTACATGTATTTTTATTCCCTGGTCCTTACTATATAAAAGAACATAGACTCTGCTGCACATAAAACATATATGGGATACTTTATCCCCTCCCTGTACATTGAGACTATTTCACTACTGTCTTGGTAATACACTTACAAGAAATACAAGATTAGTTCTTACTTTTGACAAACTTCTGTCATGGTACCAGAGCACTTTTTAATTCTTCAGTAGAAGAAAATGGATACCTAAACGGGAAAGAAACCCGAAACCGGCGGCGGGAAGACGAACTCCGTCATCGACCAGAGTGATCCTTTTTACGTCGCCAACACTGAGCAAACCGGACAAGCTCTTGCCCCCAAATTCGCTGGCCAGGGTTTCTTAGGGTGGAAATGGACAATCCAAGAAGCATTAATCGCCAAAAACAAGATAGGATTCATAGACGGGACGATCACTCGACCCGACGACAGCGACCCCATTCGTGCAGCGCGCATGGAGGCGAGCAAACTCCCTAGTCGTCACCTGGCTAATCTCCTTCCTTGCTCCAAATATTGCTCGAAGTGTGATGTACACCAGTGACCCATAGCAGATATGGGAATGGCTGTGCAAAGGCTTCGAGAAGAAAAACCTAGCGACGCTTCATCATATCAAAACTCAAATTGTAAATCTACGTCAGGGAGATGATTCAATTATAGACTACTTCATGAAGTCGAGGGAGATCTGGGCCCAATACGACCTAGCCAGACCTATTGACGAATGCAAGTGCTGCTCCTCTTGTGAATCGAGCGAAAACCAAAGAAAGTTACGAGCCGAGGAAGAGACACTCCATTTCTTGATGGGTCTGAGTAAGTCATAATCTCAATTATGCACACAAATCCTGGCATCGAGTCAAATTCCTACTCTAGAAGAAATTTACTCCCTGATGATCCAAGAGGAGAGACTAGAGAAAATATGGATTCCAGAGATGAATCAGAACAGTCGGTAACCCTATTTACCCAAGGAAGAGGCAATTCCTCTTACGGACGACAAAAGACTAACAACACCGGATCCAATTTTAGAAACCCTAACAAGAAAGGCTCAATCAAACCAACCACCGGCCTTAAGAACGATCCACCCAAATGCTCAAATTGTGGGAAAGTTGGTCATTCACGCGGAGATTGTTGGTGGTTAGTCGGTTTTCCAACCGACGAAACAAAGAAGCAAAAGAAAACAAGAATTGGGTCCGTAGTCGCTGAACAAGGAGGAGGAGTTTCGCAAGATGAAGAGAAAATTCAAGAATCCCCAGTGCGTGTCTTCAGTCTAGATCAACTCCAGCAACTCGTTGCTTACCTCGAACAACAGAAGGGCTCGAACGATGCAGCTAAACAACCAACTTTTGGAAATTTCTCAGGTAAATTCATAACTACTCTAAATTCCCTACCATGTTTTAGCTCTAATATAAATTCCATGTTCCACGAATTGCAAGACTTATGGATCCTAGATTCTGGGGCTACTGAACATGTTAGTGGAAATAAATGTTTGTTATATGAATGCTTAGATCTTGAGGAAAAGAAGGACATAATCCTCCCAGATGGAAATAGAAAATGTGTTGTTTGTGTTGGTAATCTGACCTTGAATGAAGAAATTTGTTTGAAAGGCATAATGTTTGTTCATGCGTTTCAATTAATATCATCTTTGTTTCCAAGCTGATACGGGACTTAAATGTATCTGTTGTTTTTCTGGAAAACACATGCATTCTGCAGGACTCTAGGAGCAAAATTACTTAGCAAATTGGAAAGAAAATTAGTGGATTGTATGTCGTTGATATAAATGCTTTGTACAAATTTGTGCTGAATAAAAATCGTATATCTGTTTGCATGAATTTGGATACACAGCCCTCACGGGTCAACTTGTCACATAATTACTTGCTATGGTATAATAGAATGGGACATATGTCTCTGAAACGAATGAGTAAGATAATACAAGTGAATATACCTAAACACTTAGAGAATAGTCCCATGCCATGTACAATTTGCTATAAAGCAAAAGCCAAGTGGCTGAAGTTTCCTACATCAAACATTAAATCCACTGAACCTTTTGAGCTCCTGCATGTGGATATATGCGGCCCCATGAGAACCCAAACACTTTATGGACATAGATATTTCCTTACCCTGGTCGACGACCACACTAGAGCAACGTGGGTCAGTCTTCTCAAACTAAAATCTGAAGCTATGGAACACCCAAAGACCTTCGTTAACTTAATAGAAAAACAAATGAATAAGCACATCAAGATTATCCGAAGCGACAACGCTAGGGAATTAGGAAAGTCCCATGAAGGGGCCGAATACTTTTCCAATAAGGGCATTGCACACTAAACATCTAGCCCACACACACCCCAGCTGAATGGGGTGGTAGAGATGAAACAGGGAAACCTTATGCAAATTGCCAAAGCTCTCCTTTTCCAATCTGGTTTAGATGACAAGTATTGAGGCCTATGTGTTGAACATGCTGCACACTTAATTAACCGGATGCCTAGAAAAGACATAGAAAATCTAACCCCCTTTGAAAAACTATACGGAAAGAAACTAGACTACAATGAAATCAAAAGTTTCGAATGTTTGTGTTACATGACTAACATTGACCCGAACAAAGGAAAGCTAGATTCTAGGTCATCCACTTGTGTTTATGTTGGGAACACGAAAAACATAAAAGGCTTCAAGGTTTTAACCCTATAAGAAGAAGACATAAAGGTCACACAAGACCTTGTTTTCTTTGAGGATATCTATCCCCTAACGGACAAGGAGTGGACCAACACCCTAGATAAAAATCAAACCCACTTAGACATCTTCTCTCCGTCTTCTAGTCACATAATAGAGGATGATTCTTGTATGTCTCAGCCTTCTGAGATAAGTGAAGAACCACAACCATTTATCAAACTACAACCTCCTACTATAGAAGCTCACCAAACTGAATCCACAGGTCTTCGAAGATCCACCCGTGAACACTAGATTCCCACTAGGTTCGATGATTACATACTTTCATCAAATGTAGAGGCAAAAAGCCCTTTTCTCTCATTCTTGCCCAAAGACTTGAGGAAACCCATTCTTCTTCTGTTTTACAACCTACCTTAAACACATTGACTGACCTCATACCCAACAACACCATCCTTTCATGTTTATTACACCAAAATACAAACAAACTCCTGGGTCATCTACATGACCTCAAGGAACCCACCAATTTCAAATCAGCCAGCAAGGACCCTAAATGGATCCAAGCCATGGCTACAGAGTGTGAAGCTCTAAGGCAAAACAAAACTTGGACCATCACGCACTTACCCAAAGGCAAGCGCGCAATCAGCGGCAAATGGGTGTATAAGGTTAAACTTAAAGCCAATAGAGACATAGAAAGACTTAAGGCCAGGTTGGTAGTAAGAGGCCTTACACAAAAGCATGGGCTTGATTACGAGGAGACTTTCTCCCCCGTAATAAAAATGACCACCGTAAGGGCTCTAATAATAGTGGCAATAAAAAATGGGTGGATCCTCTATCAATTAGATGTCAATAACGCCTTCTTGCATGGAGACCTCTATGAAGACGTCTACATAAATATACCAGACGGGGTAAAGGTATAAGGTGAAAACAAATTGTGCAAACTCCCTAAGTCCCTTTATGGCTTAAAACAAGCTTCTCGGCAATGGTACGATAAGCTTGCCAATTTCCTACAACACCTAGGTTTTCACCATTCTCAAAATGACTACTCCATGTTTATTAAGAGAAAGAAAAGCAGTATTACTTTCTTGGCATATATGTAGACGATATTCTAGTGGTGGGGATTTACACCAAGGAAGTCAAAACATTGAAAAACAAAATTGACAAAGAGTTCAAAATCTAGGATCTAGGTAGATTAAACTTCTTCCTCGGAATGGAATTCCTTCAAACCAACAATGGTATTATTATGTCTCAACAACGATACATCAACCAAATCCTTCACGATTTTGATGCACAAGACATTAAACCATCTGTCTCACCACTACCAATGAACTTAAGACTCCATGCAAAAAGCGGTTCAAAATTGGAAAATCACACAACATATAGATGCCTTGGGGGTAAACTTAACTTCCTCACCAATACAAGGCCCGACATATGTTATGCGGTCCAATTCTTAAGCCACTTCCTCCAAAATCCTACTTAAGCCCACTTAAGAGCAGCCTATCACACCCTTTTCCTACATTAAAGGAACATCCAGTTTCGAGCTGTACTTCAATGAGGATCCAACCTATAAATAAGAAGCCTATTGTGATTCTGATTGGGCTTCTTGCCCAATCACACGCAAGTCCGTCTTCGGATATTATATCCTTTTGGGTGGCTGACCCTTGAGTTGGAAATCAAAGAAACAGACTACCGTGGCCTTATCATCTACTGAGGAAGAATACAAGGCTATGCGACAAGTTACCGGGGAACTAAGTTGGCTAAGTAGACTAATAAACAAAATTGGCATCAAAGACATAAATCCCATACCACTTAAATGAAATACCCCAAACCTCTATATATTATTTAAACATTAGAATATGATATATTAAGGCTAAAAAGTGCCTTAGAAACATTAGTGAACAATTTAAACCATAGAAAACACAATTAAATACCTTAAAGATAATATGGGCGAAAATGTGCTCTAAGCTTGGGATAAGCTAGGTTAAGACCTAATAAGCTTACCAAGACCTTATTTACATGTTAATGAATATATTAAATCAATTACCAAAGAAAACCAAGCTTGAAAACAAGTTAAAACACAAAATGTGCATTAAGGTGTCTTAAAGCACATTTTTGAAAAATTACCTTGTAAATGGGTTTTGAATGGCTAAATGTCCATCATTAATCTTTAATTAACATGTGTACTACTTAGTATCACATTAGGAAGTCTAAACAATGGGAAATCAAAAATTTCACAATTATGTGCCTTGGTTAGTGAATAGTAACCAAATTATGCTAGTTTATAATATAAGTTAATATAAGTTGTCTTGTTGGTCAACAAAGACCATGAATCAGCCTAAAATAAAGGGGGGCGGTTTTTCATGTGTGACTCACCACACTTAACCAATCAAATAAGCAAGGAAAGAAATAAAGCAAAGTTACTATTTGCTTTTTACTTAAATATCTAAAACTAGCTACTTACCTTCATTCTCTTCTTTCCTTCTTCATTTCCCACCGTCTCCGACTTTCTTCTTCCTCTCCATCGGTTATGCTACAGCACTTCTACCATTTCTCATCTTCCATTGCCATTATCTCTTAGCTCCATGTACCAGATCAAATTCTAAGACCACCATTCTTCTAGTCTTGCCAAGCTCTTCAACCTTGGCTTCTCAATGTTCCAAAAGCTCCATTTCGGTGCCAAGAGGAACCTCCATGGGAGGAGTTTGAGCTTATATTTTTATGCCTTGTTGATCACCTTGGCTTCAAGGTAAGGAGAAACTAAGAAAAACAACATTTCCTTTCATTTTCATATGTGACCGAAAATCACCTCTTCATGATGTTTTCTTTTGCCTTGTTTTAGCTTCATTCCAATCTTCTAAGGGCTTGGTGGAGTCTTCTCTTGTTACTCATTCAAACTCTCTTCCATTTCCAAGGTAAAACAATCATCTTAATGTTTTAAGACATTATGTAACCTAGGGTTTATAAATGGGTTTGAGCATGGAGCTTGAATACTCATTACCTTGCTTGTATATTGATTAGAAAGTTGACAAGCAAACCAAAGCCTTGCCGATTTTAATCAAGTAAGAGCAAGGAGAAATAAGTGAGAAAGTTGTGAAGGAAAAGAGGTAAATGTGCTAACCTAATGTAGTTTGTTGCATTATGAAAAATGAGCTTATGTTGCTTATTAAAAACTACTTAAGGAGCTAATGGTAAATGAGTTGATAAATGCTCTCAAGGAGATTATTTAGGGCATATGTGTTGTTGTATGTATTTGCATGTCAAAGGCAATTATAATGTGGGAAATTCAGTGTTTATGGTTTATGCAATTTAAGGGCCTTAGAGCCATGCTATTTAAGGGCCTAAGTGCCAAGCAATTTAAATTATGCACTATATTGTGATGTAGTGTAATGTGTGGTTGGTTTTGTGTGTGAGAAAGTTCTAGATGGATTTAGGTGTTCTTGATAGTTTAAAGGTGAAATCTATGTGTTTTGATGTAACAATGTGCTAGTAGAACCCATGTCAAAATATGGTTCTTGTATAAGGAGTTATAAATGTTTGAATGAGATTGGGTGAACTAGGAAGTGCTAGGAATGACTAAGTGTTCTACTAGTGAAAGAGGATGATTTAAGGAGTTCTTGAGTGTTAAAATGACTTAGGCACTATCTTGGAGGATTTAGGAATCAAATGAGTGTTTTGGGATACACCAAAGACAAGGAGAAGATAATGTCTTGTAAGAGGAGGAGGTATAAACTTGTGGAGAAATTTCAAGGAGTGGCATGAAGGAGTTTTGGTTAGTGAGAAAAGTTGCTTGGGAGATGATGTTATAGTGGTGAGAAAACATTTTGGCATAGAGGTTATCATAGGTATGAAACACCACTTGGAAACCTAGTGAAAAACATCACAAGTGTTAACATTTTATAAGAATATGTGTAATGGCTAAAGTGGATTTTGGTGAGTGATTTGAGGAGTTTAGTGCATGGTTAAAGGTGTATTTGAAGTGCCCAAATGAGGTTAGAACATACTAGGATATATAAGGTGAAGTTTGGAGTCAAATGGACAATTAAAAGCAAAGGTCTGGAGCAGACCGACCTTGGGGACCGGACTTGCAAGGTCGGTCGAGCCCAGTTCACCCAGCTAGAATACTCTCTGGAATGGACCGACCTTGGGGACCGGACTTGCAAGGTCGGTCGGGCTAAATTTTTGGTACGGATTAAGTCTCTGGAATGGACCGACCTTGGGGACCGGACTTGCAAGGCCGGTCATACCTAAATTTTTGAACGAGAATTGTTTTTGGAATGGACCGACCTTGTGGACCGAACTTGCAAGGTCGGTCGAGGTAGAATTTTCTGACGGTAATATGTTTTCGAATGGACCGACCTTGGGACCGAACTTAGCAAGGTCGGTCGTAGTGTAAATTTTCAAACCCAGAAGTCACTGGAATGGACCAAACTTGGATAAGGTCGGTCGGTAAGGTCGGTCGGACCAAACACTAGTAGGAAAACACCTATTTCTGCGGTTGTAAAGGGCCTATTTCTGCGGTTTACAACCACAGAAATGAGCACCGCAGAAATAGGTTTTTTACCCTATTTCGGCGGTTCCAAAACCGCCGAAATAGACCACCTCCATTTGACCGTAAACGTTTGACCTGGCCACCTATTTCGGCGGTTCTTTAGTAGGAACCGCCGAAATAGGTGGCCAGGTCAAACGTTTACGGTCAAATGGAGGTGGTCTATTTCGGCGGTTCTGTAGTAGGAACCGCCGAAATAGACTGTCTTTTTTTTTTTTTTTTTCCTTTCCAGCTTATTAATGCACCCAAATACACCATAAAATTAAGGAAACCTGTAAATACATTTTATAATGCTGCCACCACAGTGGGGCGCCTCAGTAGCATACAATAAACCCATAAAACGGCCATAATCATCGGCACGCATCAATAAATGCAAGAAATTAGCAAGAAAATTCATAACAAAATAAGGATTAGTTGTACACTTCACCACACTCTCCACACCACACTCCATTACAATATACAATTCACTACGTTTCAATCTAATGAAATACATAATAACACAAGTAACGTTCAACGCAAACTAACTTCAGAGGAATCAACTAAGTACGTCGATGGAGATAAATTCTGCCCAATCCTCGAGGATTTCAGATATGTGCCTATCTTCATAATTTCCAATGCCCACGATTTCTTCGAAAGCCTTGAACAAACAAAAATGAATAGTTAATGAGACACTACACAAAGAATGACAAAGAATAAAAATACATATAAACCAAGACTTTCAAAGATAGTTTTATACCATGTCCAATGATTTTCTGGCAAAAACTTGGATGATGCTACTAAGTCATGCATAAACCTCATAACATAGTAACCACATTCTGATCCACCAGGCTGTACTGGACACTATACATTCACACATTACGTTATCAGTCATACTTGCAGGTCTACTATTAACATGTTAACTATTTGCACAAAATAAGTAAAACTACATTCACTGCAGTCCAAGGGATGTTCTTCGGTGTCTTTTGCAATGCACACAGTGCCTTGGAAGCCACTATACAAAATAAATAGTTTGAATGTAATACACAAATTAATCAAATTTAACGAAACAATTTATTAAGTTATGACAATTGTTGTATAATTTAAATAGCTCACCTCTTTAGAGCCGCTGCTATCGCTGGCTTCTTGGCACTCTTACCAAGTGAGTCGAACTGTAAGACTCTCGGGTATTTCATGACCAAAACCTACAACGACCAATGACGACTGCTCACGTGATGAATAAAATTGAAATCATAACATGGATAACATAACTTATAAATAAAACGTAATTAGATATGGAAGTATGACTTACCCTTGATAATATGGCAGCATAATGTATGACTTGTCTGCACATTCATATATTGTGTTCGTCACGTACCGCAAAAGACCTTTAGGATCCATTGACATAGTCACTTCACTGCAAGTATCAGGGCATAGGAATCCGAAGCTAGCAGTTTGATGATCTCGTATCGCCTTGGAATGCACATGCCTGCACCATAAAGACAACAACATCAGTGAACTGCGTTAAAGTACAAAAACTAATTCAAGTATTTCATTAATATAGGAAAAGGTATGAGATCGCTCACATGCTAGATGACTTCAGAATCGACACATTTAACCAGTCTCTCTTGAATACATCAACGAAGTCGGACATATATATATCGAACGTATGAGTCCGTCCTTCGGTTCGTGATGGTGAAAAAGACCCTGGCTATCCTCCACTTGGATCCTATCACACTGAGGTGACGTCATCAACAAGGCCGAGTGCAGAAGTCTCATGTTCTGTGACAACCCCTCCAATATGTTCTTCTCTACTAAGGCAGGTCTCATCATGAAATTGGAGGATGCCCCCGTGAGAACAGCCTTTAGAAGGTTTTTGTTGATTAATTAAGTTTAAGTGACTCACTCTAAACCATATACTAATTGAAATATCGGATAATTATAATTTTAGAGTAAGCGTTAATTGTGTTTACCTGGCCCGAGATTTTGACCCATGTACCCGGACATTGGATTGTAGCTGTTTGAACAGAGCGAAGTATGTTTCTCTGTCCCAGAGGTACCGGTATAGCAACATCACCATACTCTGTCACATAATCATCTACAAGCACCCGGACATACCCCTGCCGTAGTGGTTCACTGCCGACGAGGTGAAATACCCCAAACCTTGATATGTGGTTTAAATATCAAACTATGGTATGTAAAGGCTAAAAAGTGCCTTAGAAACATCAGTGAACAATTTAAACCATAGTAAAAATGCAATAAAGCACTAAGATACAGTTTGGGCAAAAACATGCTCTAAGCTAGGAGTGAACTTGGTTAGGACCCAAAGAGCCTGCCAAGACTTAATAATATTTAATTATGATTTTATAAGGCTAATCAAGTCCTCAGGAAACCTTGGTAGACAATAAAACCAAACAAAACATAAATAAATACCTTAAAGTTAATATGGGCTAAAATGTGCTCTAAGCTTGGGATAAATTTGTAAAAGACCTAATGGTCATACCTATACCTTATAAATATGTTAATAAACATATTAAACCAATTACTAAATGCTAACTGAGAAATTGTTAGGATAAACTATATATAAAAAAAATAAATAAAATAATAACTAATCCTACAACTCTACTACGGGTAGCAAAATAAAACCCGGTCGGAGTATAGTGTAAATATATTACGACCGAGAGTATCGTACCCAAGGGACTTATAGAAAATTAGTCCTAATCCGGTAATACCTATTCTAAGACAAGGGGGAAGGGGGAAATTGAAATGTTTCTAATCCTAATCAAAACTAACTAAACTAAGTGGTATTTACAATGAGTTTATTCTTGATTAATGGAGTAAAACCATCTAAGCATCAATATGAATTCTCAACATAAACACAGGCCTTCGAATTAACCAACAATTGAACACGCCGGGTGTCCTGCCGGATACCACTTGCACGGCATATTCAAAGACATTGAATATGCCGGACATTGGCCACCCGACAGTGCATCCGGCATAGTCATAATGCATACTCTTTCTCCAGTTTCCGAGTAGAAAACAAAAGACTCACTACCTATTAACAATCCGAGCATATATCATGCCACGAATGAACAAAGTAATGGGAAATGTGGGTTAATTCTCACTCTCACTACTAACTCTTAATTCATAAGAAGAGAGTAGAAAGACCATTAAGAGAGTCTAACCTATCTTACTTGGGACTTGTCTTCCACAAGTAAGAATTGCATGAAGAGAAAAAGAGATCAGCCTATTCTCTTTCAATAAGAACCTTACTCAAAATAAACTTGAAAATTATATTAAAGAAATCATATTGTTTTACAAAAGGAATTCATCCCTAACCAAGAATAAGCAAGGAGTTCTACATCCCCACCCACACAACTACAAGAAGAATACAAAGGGGAGAAGGGAATGGTCATAGCCTTAACCCGACAGGATCTTCTTCTTCTTCGCGTGGATGGAACTGTAGAAACTTCCTTGGACAACAATGGAGTGGCGGAATTGGAGTTGTGAGTGGAGTGTATATGGGTGTTGAAGTGTGCCAAGTTGTAGCCTGCCTCGGCCTATTTATAGGCATTAAATGTGTCTTTGCCGGGCGTCGTGCCGGGTCCCAAATAGCCGCACACGTGGGAAATGTGCCCAACCGTTAACGGTCGAAACCGTCGATGTCCGTGCGAAACAGTGCTTATGCCGGGTAGGAATTACCCGGCATCACACCCGGCAGCGGTTGGAAAACACGTGGATCACATGTGCTGTCATATGGTCAATCGAGGCGATTTTACACTCATGCCGGATAGCATTTACCCGGCATCACATCCGGCAAGGCTTCTTTCTGTTCTGTACTGCCGTGCAGAAACTACCCGGCATGGAGTCCGGCTTCAACTGAACTTTTGCCTAGAAAATCATTCCTTGCACAGAAAACTCATAAAAACATAAATATGTACAAATATTATATTTTAACACATAATAAGCATAAATAACATAAATATAACTTTATTTAGATAAATATAATACTAAATCTAGTGCATAAAATATGATAAGTCTGCGGCTTATCAAGGCCCTACACTTACCTTTTGCTAGTCCTCGAGCAAAACAAGATTTAGAAAGGACTAAATACTTATGCACAAAACAGATAAACTCTAGAATGAAAATGTAGATAAATATTTCCAACTATATGACTCTAATTCATAAGTATCACTTAATCTACCTTATCTTGTCAAAACATACTAATGGGTATAAAACAAGGAATTTCAAAATCGATCAAAAACTTTTGGGCTATTTTGCATAAGGGATTTTTGTAATCTCTCCTTTTTCCGGTTTCCATCATTCAGCTCTATTTTTCAAGAGTTTCTGAATGTGGCCAAGACTCTCATCAATGGTTTTATGAATCAGCCCTATTTTGCAAGAGTTTCTGAATCAACCATGATTTTTTTTTGCATTGAAGAACGGGGAATTTAGGAGAAAAATAAAAGGAAAAACTCTCGTTTCTTGCTTTTATTCTGAGGCATTTTTGCAACCTCTAGGAATATAATGCTTTTCCTTTGGAAGAAGATTTTTTTCTTTCTTTTTTTTTTTTCTTCTTCTTTTCTTTTGCACAAAAACCCTTTTTAAGATTTTCACCCAAAATATTTTTTCACAATTTGGAAAGAAAAGTATAACACCCATAAGTACATAAAGGAAAGAATTAGGAGAAAGATCATGTACTCATGTTAAAAGAGAATCAAAAAGTTAAAAACAGGAATCTATGAGTCATTAGAGAGCTTACCTCTTGAGAGAACAAGCTTTTAGTCATTCCTAATCTTATCTCGAAAAAACATGCAAAAAGTTTTAGTAAAACATTGATAAAACGCAAAACTTATGCATATTGCTAAAAAAAACTTATATTTTTTTAAGGGGGGTCCCTGCCCTACACTTGGCAGGAACACTGTCCCCAGTGTTCGAAAGAAACAATAAATAAAACTTCTTTTTTTCTTTTTTTTTTTGAAACTTAAAACAACTAGAATGAAAGCAATGTAAAAAAACAATAACATAAAATTAAAAGAGAAAAATTAAATGATACGAAGGGCTCCCCTGTTTGATAGTGAAGGTGTGAGGAGGAACCGCCCTACACTTAGCCTTTTAGGCTACTTGGCGTTATCTGAGATCCTTGGCAGGATAGTGACCAAATTCGCATGCTCCCATGGATTGGTTTGCGTTTGGGACGGGAGCTGACCTTGCTGTCGTGGTTGCATCAGAAGTTGCTGTAACTGCAACTGCAACGATTTGTGCTCCTTGCGAATGGTCGAGATCTCATTTTGAGTATCCTGGGTCTTATTCATCAGGGCTGACATCATGTCACGAAGTTCAGCCATTTCAGCCTCTGATGATGATGCAGGGTGGGATGGTCTGAATTGTCTTGGACCTCCCTGGTAGCCGGCTTGACTCTGGAAGTGTTGAGGGGGTTGGTTCCCCTGTTGCCATGGCTGCCGATACCCTTGGTTACTCACGTAGTTGACTTTCCTCAACATTCTGAAAGTCTGGAATGGCAGGGCTCAAAGCGTGCGGTCGTGCACTAACCACGTTCGCTTGTTGAGGAAGTTTGTTCATTGCTATTTGCTCCACCACTTTCTGTAGAGCGCTAACCTTTGTTGACGTCTGGGCATTACTCTCCAATAACTGCTCATGACTTTGCATCAATTTGTCGAATTTGGAGTCGCCCTCTCCCACTTGATACAAACCAGCGGTACTACCCCTTGTTCCACCGGTGGCCCATTCTCTAATCTCTTCGCAAAGAGATTCAACTCCACTAAGGAATTGATCTCCAGGCTTCTTTAATATATCTGCACCAAGGGAGGAAAGGATCATGGTCTTGCATTGGTTGACCAATCCCTTGTAAAACAACTGAGATAGTTGTTCCTTGGTGAGAGGTGGTGTGGACATGTGCGCAACAACCTTTGAATCTGTCCCAAGTCTCACAGATGTTCTCCGAGCTAGGTTGTCTGAAGTTGTAAATGTCGGCGATCATCTCCAGGGTGCGACTAGGGGGCATGAATTTGTCATAAAATTTGGTTGCCATGTCCTCCCATGTGGTGATGGTACTGGGGGTTAGACTGTGGTACCACTTGCTGGCGTTCCCCATAAGACTATGGGGGAAGAGAGAAGTCTGGCGTATTGGAGGACATTGTTTGTGGAGGTTAGGCTGTTTGTATGCTGTAGAAATTTGGTGACGTGGAGCAAAGCATCGTCCGGATTCGTACCATCGAACAATCCTAACTCTTTTATGCATCTAATTTGATGATATGGCTTAAGTTTCTGCCATTCATCGTATTCGGTTTGAGGAAGGATAGGAAGGTCGATTGCTGGTTCTCTTGGTTATGGTTAGAAGGCCGGTTTATGTTACGGACGGTAGGTGTTGCCATTGGTGTAGGATCTGCTTCTTGTAGAATTCGTTGTTGCCTTAAAGTATGAAGCAGGGTTCTCTCGATCTCCGGATCAAAGTTGGCTAAATTTTCAGGAGTACTTGTTGACCGAAGAAGCATTCACCTTTGAAATATAAGAGGAGCAAGACATAACATTATAATACTTTGTATTAATAAAAGAATTAATATACTGTCTTAATTAGACTTACGAAAATACAAGAAGAATTAAATTTTTGGTACTGCCGGAGAATCTTACCCGGCAGTGGACTTCCTCCACTAATGCCGTATGTAGCAACCCGGCCCGGCACAATACACGGCATGCGCAAAAATCGAAATTCAAAATAAAGAACATAGTATAGGGACTCATAAGAGGAAATAATGAAAGGAGTAAACAAGAATACATTAAGATTTGTTAAACTCAACAGCGTATGAAATTTTGAAAACAATTTGAATATGCCGGACATGATGCCGGGCAAATCCTATCCGGCATCGGACTTCCTCCGCGTTAGCCGGGTGACAGATGCCCGGCACTTCGCACGGCACATTCAAATCTGCAAACTAAGTGCAAAAATAAATAAAGAATCAAGGAATCAAAGAATCAAAGAATAAAGAATAGGGCGTTTTACCGAATTTAGGACTTGGACTAATTCCAAGTCCCCGGCAACGGCGCCAATTTGCTAACTGAGAAATTGTTAGGATAAACTATATATAAAAAAGAATAAAAATAACTAATCCTACAACTCTACTACGGGTAGCAAAATAAAACCCAGTCGGAGTATAGTGTAAATATATTACGACCGAGAGTATCGTACCCAAGGGACTTATAGAAAATTAGTCCTAATCCGGTAATACCTATTCTAAGACAAGGGGGAAATTGAAATGTTTTCTAATCCTAATCAAAACTAACTAAACTAAGTGGTATTACAATGAGTTTATTCTTGATTAAGGGATTAAAACCATCTAAGCATCAATATGAATTCTCAACATAAACACAGGCCTTCGAATTAACCAACAATTGAACACGCCGGGTGTCCTGCCGGATACCACTTGCACGGCATATTCAAAGACATTGAATATGCCGGACATTGGCCACCGGCAGTGCATCCGGCATAGTCATAATGCATACTCTTTCTCCAGTTTCCGAGTAGAAAACAGAAGACTCACTACCTATTAACAATCCGAGCATATATCATGCCACGAAATGAACAAAGTAATGGGAAATGTGGGTTAATTCTCACTCTCACTACTAACTCTTAATTCATAAGAAGAGAGTAGAAAACCATTAAGAGAGTCTAACCTATCTTACTTGGGACTTGTCTTCCACAAGTAAGAATTGCATGAAGAGAAAAAGAGATCAACCTATTCTCTTTCAATAAGAACCTTACTCAAAATAAACTTGAAAATTATATTAAAGAAATCATATTGTTTTACAAAAGGAATTCATCCCTAACCAAGAATAAGCAAGGAGTTCTACATCCCCACCCACACAACTACAAGAAGAGAATACAAAGGGGAGAAGGGAATGGTCATAGCCTTAACCCGACAGGATCTTCTTCTTCTTCGCGTGGATGGAACTGTAGAAACTTCCTTGGACACCAACAATGGAGTGGCGGAATTGGAGTTGTGAGTGGAGTGTATATGGGTGTTGAAGTGTGCCAAGTTGTAGCCTACCTCGGCCTATTTATAGGCATTAAATGTGTCTTTGCCGGGCGTCGTGCCGGGTCCCAAATAGCCGGCACACGTGGGAAATGTGCCCAACCGTTAACGGTCGAAACCGTCGATGTCCGTGCGAAACAGTGCTTATGCCGGGTAGGAATTACCCGGCATCACACCCGGCAGCGGTTGGAAAACACGTGGATCACATGTGCTGTCGTATGGTCAATCGAGGCGATTTTACACTCATGCCGGATAGCATTTACCCGGCATCACATCCGGCAAGGCTTCTTCTGTTCTGTACTGCCGTGCAGAAACTACCCGGCATGGAGTCCGGCTTCAACTGAACTTTTGCCTAGAAAATCATTCCTTGCACAGAAAACTCATAAAAACATAAATATGTACAAATATTATATTTTAACACATAATAAGCATAAATAACATAAATATAAACTTTATTAGATAAATATAATACTAAATCTAGTGCATAAAATATGATAAGTCTGCGGCTTATCACTAAAGAAAACCAAGCTTGAAAACAAGTTAAAACACAAAATGTGCTTTAAGGAGTCTTAAAGCACGTTTTTGAAAAATTGTCTTGTAAATGAGTTTTGAGTGGCTAAATGTCCACCATTACTCTTAAATATATATGTGTACTATATAGTATCACATTTGGGTGGCTATATCAATGGGAAATCAAAATTTTCACTTCTATGTGCCTTGTTTTTGTGAATAGTGATTTTTATAAGCTAGTTGTAACATATGTTGTTATAAGTAATTAAATTGACCAACAAAGACTATAATACCCTTAATGATATAAAGGGGGCCGGTTTTTGTAGTAATGAGTCACCAAACATGTTAACTTGTTAAGTGAATAAAGATGACTCATAGGTTACTATTTGCTTTAAGTTATAAATATCTTCAAAAGCAAAACCAATCTCATTTCTCCCTTCCTCCTTCATTTCAACGGCTTCTAAGCTCTCTTCTACCTCTCTTCTTTCTGTTCTCACGGTGATGCTACAGCAACAGCACCAAATGCCATCTTCCAGCCAATATTTCCTAGCTCACTTAACCAAATCAAAAACAAACACCACCAATCTCTTCCTCTCATCAAGCTCTTCATTTCTATCTTCTTAAAATTCCAAGACCACCATTTCGGTGCCATGGAGTTCCACCATTGAAGGAGCTTGAGCTTGTATTTCTACATATTATTACTCTCCTTTGCTTCAAGGTAAGGAAACTCAAAGAAAAATGAAGTTTCCTCCATGTTTTTACCTTGATCGAAAATCACCATTAATGGTGCTCATTGTGTTGCTTTGTTCTAGCTCCATTTGAATCTTTCAAGGACTTGGTGGAGTCCTCTTTTGGTAGATATTCCAATTCCCTTCAAAGACCAAGGTAAAACAACTATCTTAATGCTCTTTGAACAATGTAAAACCTAGGGTTTACAATGAGATTAAGCTTGGAGCTTGAATACTCATCACATTGTTTGTGTAATGTTTAGAAGTTGACAAGCAACTAAGCTTAGCCGATTTTTAAACAAGGAAACAAGAAAGAAGGGTTGTGTGGAAAAGAGGTAAACATACTAACCTAATGTGGTATAATGCCTTAGGAGAAATGAGCTTATATTGCTTGTTAAAATGATCTAAGGAGCCAAAGGTGAATGACCTAGTGAAATGCTCTCAAGGAGTTTATTAAGGGCATATGTATTGTTGGGTGTATTTGCAGGTCAAAGGCATTATTTATGTGGCTTATGTGGAAATTCAGTGGTTTTAAGGTTTATGCAATTTAAGGGCTTAGATCCATGTTATTTAAGGGCCTAAGTGCCAAGCAAATTTAAGCTTATTGCACTATATTGTGATGTAGTGCTAAATGTGTGAAGTTTGTGTATAAAATGTGTTTGATGGATTTTAGGTGTTTTTGAATGAAAAATAAGGTAAAAACCTAAGTGTTTGGATGTGAGTATATGCAAGAGAAGCTATGGCAAAATTTGGAAAATGTGCAAGAAGTTCTAAGTGTTTTAAGAAAGTTTTGGTGAACTAGGAAGTTGTTTAAGGTTTAGGTAATGTTGATATCCAAGGAATAAGTGATGTTTAGGTAAGATGTGAAAAAGGAGGTTTAGTTAGTAAGAAAAGAAGTTTGAGAGGTGATGTTAAGGTGTAGAGGAAACACCTTAGTATAGTGGTCATTATAGGTGAAATACCACCTAGAAATCTTAAGGAGAAACATTCCAAGTGCTAGGAATTTTGTAAGGAATTTGTGAATGATAAAATGGTTTGGTGAGTGATTTAAAGAGTTTAGCATATGACTAAGGTGTGTTTGAAGTGCCAAGTGATGTTAGAACACATTAGGAGGCTTGAGGAAGAGTTTGGAGAAAATTTGACAAAGTTTGGACAAACTCTGATGTTGTCCGACCCAGTGGTCCGACCCAGTTGTGGGTCGGACAGCTCTGTTTAGTCACCTGTTGGAGTCTCTGGAATGGTCCGACCCAGACGGTTGGGTCGGACATGGGTCGGACATGTGTATTTAAAAGACGGGAAAAGTTTCTGGAACGGTCCGACCCAGCTGTGGGTCGGACGGTGGGTCGGACGGCCCAAAATTATGCAAAAAAAAAACAAGACAATGTTTGTAAGGAGAATCAAAGATGATTTTGGTATTAGAATATGCCTAAGTTCATGTATGAAGTTTGGGTAATTAATGGAGGTGGAGAATAGATGAAACAAGACTTGAAAATGTCAAGTTGGGAGTTCTGTTACAGTGGTCCGGGACCTAGGTAGTGGATAATGTCCCGGACCATACACAAAAAAGGGACGAGAGTTTCACCAATGTTCTGGTCCGGGACTTGGGGTCAGTACAAGGTCCCGGACCAGTCTGTAAAATCACCTGAGAGTTTCACTAAGTGTTGGTCCGGGACTTAAGGTAAGGACCAAGTCCCGGACCACTCTAAAAATGTTGTTTTAGGTTATTAAAAGATGTCTAATGATGGAGATTGATGAATAGTGATGTTATAAGGTTGCGTAGGACATGTTAGGTGAGTTATAGTCACAATTTGGTGGGTGAAAAGTTGAAGTAAAATGAAAGAGTGAAACATGTTAAAGAATGTAAAGTTATTTAACCAAGTCAACGGGGAAAAGTTATAAGCATTAGACTTTAAACAAACATGTTACCCCAATGTTAATAAAAGTACATGTAATGTTGTCAGTTGTTCGAGAATTGCTCGAGGAACATAAGTGGACGTGGTGGTAAAGTGGACTCCGGTGACAGGTTTGGTTTTCTTGCAACCTGTGTCCTACCGGATTACACCGGCTTGTATGCCAACGTGTTTTTCTGTATGTTTGCCACGTTATAAGATAAATCATGAAACGAGTTTACAGTCGTTATTGTTATTGTATGTTTACGTGCCGATACCGGTAACCTCGAATGCGCTTGAAGGGCTAGTTAACCACTATTAGGTAAACGTAGGAGAACGGTATCCGGTGATAACGTTTCCGACCTAAGGAACGTTCTAACCACGGCTATGCGTGAGTTAGTTATGTAATGTTTGTGTGTGATGTTGGTGGTGAATGTATGACTCTCCCTTCCCTTATGTGTGTCTAACAAGACTTAACCCAATGTTGTGATTGTTTAACTAAGTTCAATGATGAACTTCTGACAAGTGCTAACGGGGGGAGTGAGGAGTCCGGTCTGTTCCGGCCACGCGTGTGAGTATGGGGGGTCGTTGTCATGGCAGGTTCGATCCTCTCGTATGTTATGGTTGTTTTCCAATTGTGGTTTCCAACCTTCCTTTAGCTTAACCAAGGCTATTACTGACTCACGTCGGGCCATAGGGGCATACTATGTTATGTTTGTTCGGTGTGCTTGGATCACTATATCCGAGACACCTGTGCTAAGTTATCCGTTCATTTACGAGACGGTAACGAGTTATGTAACGAGCTTATCATGAGACTGGCAACATTCTCTAGGCTCACCAGTGTATAAGCAATGTTTGGGTCGGTTCCTAAGAGAACCATTCCCGTTATGTATGTGATGTTGTTGTAATGCAATTTCTATTGCGATGTTATTATGTGCACGTTGAAACGTGAAAGTGTTGTTGTGTTTTGTTATGTGAGGAATGTTATATGTTGTAATATATGGAGTGTGTGGATCATGGAAATGAATCCCAGATTGTGATGAGAGGCGTTTAAGGATAACCCGAGTTAAGGGTAAGTGACGTCCATTAAGGAAGTAGCTCCATTAGAGGAGGAACACTCTAGGGATAATGAATACCATGAGTGACTTATCAAGTAAGGAAGTATTATCCGTTTGCTGAGCCCGTTGAGGCGAGATGTTATGTGTTGTGTGTTTATAGTTACATGCATGATTCAAATATAATCAACCGCATGCTAAGACGACAATTAGTTGTGCGTGGCCAGGTAGCATGTGGGCTGCGGGATTACCATACCAGCAAAGGTGCTGAGCCCCTTGGGGGCCACCCTTCTCTTCTTTTCTTATTTCAGGTACGAAGTGCTGGAAGCCGTTCGAGAGTAGGACGGGTAGTCGTTGTACATGGGTAATCGTTAAGTGTATATATTCAGTAGGTGTAGTAAGACCGAAATTGTTATCGGCATCAGTTTATAAATACTCGGTATAGTTGAAAGGTGTATGTTGTTGTTGTTGTTAATGAAAAGGGATAGTACTGTGTAGTTGCTCGGGAATTTAGCCCATCAGACCGGTACAATGTATATGTATTAGCCTTGTTAGCCACGTGGGTGGTTAACGGCGTGTAACACCAAGAAGTTAGGTAATGTGTTGAAGTTTGTTTTCCGCTGCAGTTTGTTGTTAAGTGTGTTTGTTGTTGGATGGGGTGTTACAGTCCTATCAGCAAGTTGTAATTGCATAGCAGTTGGTGGTGTGCATCACCAATCCCAGTTTATTAAAAACTGAAAGTGGCATGGGATTTATACTAGCTCCTAAATCACATAAGCCACTACCACATTTAAATTCACCGATAGAACAAGGGATGATAGGCAAACCAGGGTCTCCAAGCTTTGGAGGAGGATGCTTCAGTAGGACCTCTGAAATTTCTTCAGTGAGATGCATTGTTTAAGCTTCTAGCAAAGATCTCTTGTTAGTGAGAATGTCTTTCATGAACTTTGCATAGATGGGCATCTGAATCAAGCATCAGTAAAAGAAATGTTGATTGTCAATTTCTTGAAAACACTTAGAAACTTCCCAAATGCTCATCTAAATTCTTTTCATTGAGCCCATTGGGTAAGGAAGTGGAGGAAGATGTTTAACAAGAGTTGAAGGGATAGATAATACAGGAGACTTCGTCTCCTTGGAAATGTTTTTGGTGGAGATTGAACTTCCTTGATTATCTCTTCGTCCTCCTCTTGATTTTTGATTTTGCTTCTCTTGGTCATCAATTTCATCTTGGGGAGAGGATTCTTGTAGGAGCCTACCGCTTCTCAATGTCACCGCCTTGGCTTGTTCTCTTGGGTTAGGCGTCGGCGACTTGGGAAGGTCCCCGGAGGTTTCTAGGCTAGTTGTTCTGAGATTTGATCAAGTTGAGTCTTAAGGCTCTGATTAAATGTCATTTGGTTGCCATTGAAGGCCTCTTACTCGGTGAACTTAGTTTAGGCGGGTTGTCATGAAGTTCATCGTCATACTTTACATGTTTTGCATCATGGCTTCCATCCTGGATAAGTTACCATCAGAAGAAGAGGAGGGTGGTTGTTGTTGTTCGCTTGGTGTGGGCCCTTGAGGTTTATATCCCATCGAGTTGTTGGAAGTATTACTCGGTCCTCCTTGGGTTGAATCATTGTTCCTCCATGAGAAATTTGGATGATTTCTCCATGGAGCATTGTTGTCGTTATAGTTGTAGCAGGGGCGGTTGCCGACAAAGTTAACATCTTCTTATTCCTCAATGTAACTTCTTCCTTCACAAAAATGGGTCTCAAGGGGACCCGCACATATAGCACACCCCTCTGTGGCTAAAGCGGAGGATGATGAAGCTACAAATTTGCATTTCTTTTTGGGATGTAGCAAGCTTCTCCACCATTCGTAAGTGAGGATATTTGGGCGGAAAGGTGATCGGATGGTTTGACATGAAGAAGGCCCACCGCCCTTGGAGTTCTTCCCTTATTTCTAGCCCATTGCCTCATGTTGCTAGTCATTGTCTCAAGAAGTTCCATTCCTTCTTGAGGGGACTTGGTCATGAAGCTACCGCCCGCGGACGAATTCACAAGCAATCAGTTGCTATCGTCAAGCCCATTAAAGAAGGATAGGCATAACGATTCATCATCTAAACCATGGTGAGAGCAATTCATTAACATCTCCTTGAACCGGTCCCATGCATCGTACAAGGTTTCTCCTGGTTCTTGGTAGAATGTATTGATTTCTCCAATTAGTTACCCCGTCCTACTAGTCGGGTAGTACTTGACGAGGAACTTTTGAGCCATTTGTGCCCATGTGTGGATGGATCTAGAAGGAAAGCTTCTAAACCAACACGATGCAGTGTCAAATAAGGAGTGGGGGAAGAGCTGCAGCCGGATTCTCTCATTAACCGCACTAGTTTTCCCGTAGGAATTGTAAAAGTCGAGGAAGAGACTTAGATGGTTCGGGGCGTCATCTGAATTTTCTCCACTAAACTTTCCTAAGTCCCGGACTGCGTGGGTGATGAAATGAGTTTTAAAAACCCATTGTCTGTTTTCCTCTGGTGTCAACACCGGGACAACTATAGCTGAGGGCCGCCCTTCGGTGTTCGGCTGGTGGTACTCGGAGAGAGCTCGGTGTTGTTGCTGCCCATTATCCTCAATCTCTGGTGGTTCTTGATCCGTCATGTTAAATCTCTTATGCGTCTTCTCAAAGTGAGCTCAAGTTCGAAGCTCGGACTAGCAAGCGGGGAGCCACTAGACCGAGTGCTTGGTATACACAGAAGAGACACAAGGTACCTAATCAATCACAAGAACAACCAGCACACACTTAGCAATAGAAAATATAAACAAAGATAGATAAAAGCAAAAAAAAACTAAAAACAATAAAAAAAAAACAAACTATAAATTAAAAAAAAAACTAAAATACCGAAACTAAGGAAATTGATGGAATAAATTTCCCCGACAACAGCGCCAAAAACTTGTTGTCCAAAAACTATTAACAAAGTATATAAATACATGCAAAAAGAGGCAAGTGCACATAATCGATGTAGTACAAAAGTGTCGTATCCACAGAAAATTGATCATACTTTTCTAGTCTTAGTAATTAGTAATTGAAATGAAAACAAAATAAATGGGGTTTAGCCGGCGACAAGCTTGATTATGTTGATTTGGTAATTGAAAGAAACAACAACTAAACTAGAGATGATAGTTTAATGGATTGGATGGAGGAGTACTTTGGTAATTTAGCAATCGCCCAAACTACCTAGATATGCTAGCAATTCTTATGCCATAGTTGTCTTTTTAGAACCAAAATAATAACCCTCTAAACCAAAGATGGGCTAAATCTTACTTAATTAGTTTTAACCTTCAAAACCAATTAGGGTTAAACTCACTAAGTAGCATTAAGCATGTTCTAGATAAAAGCCCCAAATTTCACCCACTAACCCTAGGGGTGTGAATCAAGAGTTCTCTATAAATTTGGTCATAAACCATAACTCAAAATCAAATTGTAGAAAGGGTTCACCAAGAATGCACTCAAGTGATCAATTTAGGGCATTGAATGATAATTAAGAGATAAAACACTATACTAGGGCATAACAAGATTTACAAACATATTCTAGGGTTTGGGGTCAAAAACCCATCCCAAAGCACTAATGAGTTTACTCAGACATAAGCTACAAAGGAGAGCAAGGAGAAAGAGATAGCCATTAATGAGAGTGGTTGAGCTTTGAATGAGGTGGGGTCTTCCTCTTTCTTATCTTCTTCTTCCTTCTCTTTTTCTCCTATTTTGTCACTCCTCTGTGTCGTTTCTGTCTGTTCTCTTGCGGGGCTAAAGTGGGTGAGTCGAAGAATAAGATTTTAAATCTTAAAATCTGTGTTTTAACAAGTCTGGGGTGCGCGTCTATGTGTGGTCCGGGTTTGTAAACCCGGACACAAACCTGAACCATAGTAAAATCATGGCAGAGAGTTGGGCGAGAGTGTGGTATGGGTTTGTAAAATCGAACACAAACCTAGACCATGTCAAAAACTTGGTAGAAGGTTGCGCAAAGGATTGGTCCAGGTTTATAAACCCGGACACGTCTAAAATGCACCAGAATGCCCATTTTTCTCCAGTTTGGTCCCGTTTTGGTCTTGACTCTTGTGGCACGCATCCCCAAGTCTTGTATAAGCATCCAAACAGCCTTTTCTTCATTCATTTGTGCTCCAATGATCTTTTACCTAAATTATAACCAAAAGTGTGTAAGTTCGCTAATAATTACTGAATACTCTATAAAGTGATGCAAATAGGTTATAATCCAAGTAACATGTAGGTGAATATAAACCTAAAAATGCTGATTTTCACCACTTATCATGGAGTTCATCAGAGTGACATCGTGGGGCAAGAACTTCAGTATAGCATTTTGTTTTGTAGTTAGAGTGAACGAGTCTGCATGCACTTGGATGCTTAACCAGCTGATGAAGTTGTTGACCTGCTCATTTAATACCCCGGATCTAAAAATCATGATTAAATTACTCTAATATGATTAATAAAGGCCTAATGGTGCCTAAAGAGTATTGGTGGAGAGAATAAAACCAAAAGAAAGCGAAAAAACGCTAAAACACGCATTAAATAAGTATAAGAGATATATGATCTCGTTAGGGTCCGAGATGGATTCTTAAGGCTTAGTTAGGCCTAATTAGTATACGGGAGTGATTCCCGAAGAAAACGGATCCAAATAATGGATTAAAACGCTAACGGAGTTTTAAAGCACATTTTTCGAGAAAACCCGAAAACGTGGCTTTAAGTGGTCAAACGGACCCGTAAAAATTATAGTTGATTAAATAACTATAATTAAGTATTAATGGGAGTTAATAACCATTAAAAATAAAGAAACGAGAAAAATCGAAAAACGGGCCCGGTTAGTGAATAGTGCCAAACCGGGTAAAACAACGAGCGCGTTTTCTGTAAAAAAAATGAAAAATGCTCCAGCTCACTAATAATGTGGGACCGGTTTTATAACTACACACACACCTATACTTAAGTAATTAGCTAGCTTTATTAAGTCACAAAAGGACAAAGAAATAAAGTAAAAGAGGGAATAGTTAAAAGTGGAATTAGTACTCTCTCTCCCCCTCTTTTCTCTTCATTCACGATTTCTTTTCCCCTCCAAACCGAGCTCCTTCTTCTTCATCCTCTGTAAATGGCGATTTCACAAGTGAGAAAGCAGCTGCATCTTCTTCCTCCTCTATCTTACTCATTTCTTCACCAAATCACACAAAAAAACCACCGTTAGATTCGTATCGGCAAGGGCTACGTTTTCCACCCTTCGAAATCTTGGAACCTCCATCTTCACCTCCATGGCAGTTTGGCCTTTTGAAGCTTGAAGGGGTTCTCTTGACTTCCATCATCTCCTTAATGCTTTAAGGTAAAAATATAAGCAAGAGTTCATCATTTCTAGCTTGTTCTTGTAATTTGGAAAATTTTCCCAACGTTGAAAATTTCATCCATTTCAGCCGATTGCTCCATGCCTTTGTGGGGTGTTGGAAATTCCTTCAATTGATTGCCAAGCTACCCATTTGGTCATTCTAAGGTAATACCTAAGTTAGAGCCTTAAAACTAGCTCCTTAAATTACTAGTTTTGTGAGGAAAGCTTGAACTAAATTGACTTGTTTTGTGTGGTGTGGGGATATGATTGTAGTTAGCAATCTACGCCCCTCTGTTTGGTGTGGAAACAAGAAGAGAAAGAAGGAACAAGAGAAAGAGGAAGAAGAGAAAGAAAACCGAAAACTAACAAGGTAATGAGCTCACCTTGAGTTAGTTTTGTTGGCTTGCAAAACAGATTTTTAATGTAGAATTAAGAATCTTGTTTTAGTGTAGTTAAGATACTACAATTTGAATGAGTAATGAGGATGTTTTATGTTGTTTAAGTGTGAGAAATAGCTTGGGAACTAAGCTAGTTTCTAGGTGTGAATAAATGGGAATTTGATGTGGTTTTTGATGTCTAAACCAAACAGGGGAGAAGTAGTGGTTGTGAGCATATTTGGTGTGGTGAGAATGCATAGAAAGTAGCCAAGTGCTGTCAAAATTTGTTTAGGAGAGTGTGGGCTTGAGTGTTTCATTAATGGAAGAAACTAGGTGTGTTTAAGAGGTGTTTGGTGAGTGGTTAATGGTTGAAAACCAAACTAAGAAGAAGGGTGTGTTAGGTGTGAAAATAATGTCATATGAGTGCTGGGAATGACATTAAAGATGGAAGTTTGAATGGTAAGAAGAGGGTTCCAAAATCTGTTACAAAGTTAGAAGAACAAGAGAACTACTTATGAAAATATAAGTGATTTTGAGTGAAATAATCAAAAGTTGTGAGAGGACTTGGTGGTTGGATTAAGGTGATTTAGAAGGGTAATTAAGTGCCAAAACATGTAGATTATAAGTGGGAAAGATAGGAGAATCAAGGGTGAAAGAATGAGGTTGTAGCAGATCTGGAAATGCTAAATCTATCAAAACTGCAGCAGGGTCCGGGACTAGGTCTAGGACCATGTTCCGGACCACCCCCTAAAATACCCCCGAGAGTTTTCCAGTTTGTTAGGTTCGGGACTTAGGTCCCTGCCCATGTCCCGGACCACCCCATAAATTAAGGCCGAGAGTTGAAGTCTGTACCTGGTCCGGGACTTAGGATGGGGACAAGGTCCCGGACCATATTGAAATTCATGCCGAGAGTTCGAGTGCAGGTTTGGTCCGGGACTTAAGAGAAGTATAAGGTCCCAGACCACTTCAAAAATAAGACCGAGTGTTAAGACCAGCATTGGTCCGGGACTTAAGGTAGGGACCAAGTCCCGGACCACCCCAGAATCCTACAGAGAGTGTTTTAAAGGTTCCTAATGATGGGGGTTTAAATGTAAATGATGTTATAAGATGTTAAGGCCTTGTTTGGTGACATGTAAGGCCCTAGGAAGTATAAGAAAGTGTTAGAAGTGATTGAGAAGTGAGAACTCAAATTAACAAGAGTAAAACCGGGATAACGGGGTAAGTACGGGAGTAGCATTTTATTATGTACCGTATGAGCCTAGTATTAATAATAGTGTTTGAAACATTACCAGAGAATCGTGCGTGACCCGAGCATGGTGAGATGACACGGTAAAAGTAAAAACCCCGGTGAATGGTATGATTTTCTCATACTCCGCGTGCTAACCGAGTTACATTGATTTGTGTGTTGTGTGCCGGCTTAATCAAGACTAAAGCATGAAAATAATCCCTTGTTTGATTATGTATGTCTTGTTGTATGTTGAATGAGCTAACATACTTGTATGCCGGTGTGGTCTAACATAGAGTAAAGACCGACTCATAGTGAGTAACGTTTGGCTAGAGACCCATAGATCGGGTCGATGCTTACGATAATGAAAACGTGCAAACACACAAACTATCCGTTAAAGTATGACGATAACGCAAACATATGAACTCCCTAGAATGTGAGGAGAAGTACGGGTTGAGTAAATACCCGTTAACGGTTAGAAAACCATATTGAAACAATCCACGAAACAAATGAGAGTGGAAAGATAAGTGAACCTCCCTCAAGAGGATTAACGATAGTTCGAAGATGTGAACTAGTAAAGAAGGTAAAAGAGACCTAAGGGATTAGTAGCTCCCTTGAGACATGGTCAACCTCCTATATGAGGATTTTACCGATTTAAGAAAATAACCGAAAGTATGAGTAAGTGAAATGTATGGGTAACTCTTAAAACCTAAGATTAACCGAACTGGTGTATTGTTCCCAAAGTCATTAGTAACATCGAGAGTGATGCTTCTAGACTAATATACATAATATTATTATAATCTGAGAGAGGAGGAGTGTATGTGAATGTAAGTAGTCCGAGAGTAGTCGGACCTATGTAAAAGAGTTAGGAACTAAGAGAGAGTTCCGTGAGCTAGTTGAACCTTCCCACCATGCTAGACCAGAGTAGGGTCGAAACCGGGGAAGTAAGACTATGCTTGAGAGCCATGAGTTTTGGCCTAAGTATGTACTAAGAGTAACAAGCGTGACGTAGGAGACCTGTAGTGTCTCAAGAATCTACAAGAGCTTGAGTATAACTCCCCAAGAGTGTGGGTGAGATAATGAGTATAAGTAACCCGGAGAATGGGTGAGTATGGTACGAGTAGCCCAAGAGAATGGGTGTGTATATGAATAAGTAACCCGAGAGAGCGGGTGAGATATGGAATAAGTAAACAGGCATAGTGAGGTATAACCCTCAAGGCCTAAGAGTAACAGATACAACTAACAACTTGTTATGTTAGTTAGGAATTGTGTTCTGTGATTGGATGTAGATTCCCTGAGTAATACACATATATATGTATTGCTATGATGCATGTTGTTTGACTAAAATGAACTCCATGTTTATCCGACAGAAGTAGTCGGAGTACCCCGGTTAGCGCTCGGGGATGCGAATTTCATATGCAGCGTTAAGCTGAGCCCCTAGGGGCAACGTTTTATTTTTCAGGTAGACCGAAGATGTATTGTTCGAGAGTAGGACGGGGTCGGTGGGTTGCATGGGTAGTTAGGTTTAATTACTTATGTATTGTAAGAGGTGTAAGACCGAATATGTTGTCGGCATCCATATATTGTAGACTGGTATGGTAAAGAAATGATTTGAGTAAAGTATTTGTATTGTGTACTCGGAGGGTTCCAGTCCATCAGACCGTTACTGTATGTGAGATAGGCCTGGTTAGCCATATGGGTGGCTAACGGCGTTGTATCACCCTCTATTGTATTTAGAGTTCCGCTGCGAGTTAATTGGTAATTGTGACAGTTTAAGAGGTAATGACGAGATTAGCAGTTGGGGTGTTACAAAAATGGTATCAGAGCGAAGTATCGCTCTGATGACTGGAAATACCGAGCTTAGGAATACCGAGTTAGGAATTAGAGTTAGGGCTAAGGGTTGAGTGGTAGCGAGAGAGATGCGCTAGCTAGGAACTTCCAGTATGATCTGGATACCTACAGTACCAGACCCGCCCCCCATAACCCCCGTATTAAGAGCTCGGGAAAGAACGCCAGAGAGATGGGGAAACCCAATCTGGCAGTTATTAAATATTTCAATCTGAACCAGAAACTGTCATGCGGTAGGTCCCGAGAACCGGAATCCCGGAGACGGATCCCGCTGGAGCGACAATAACCGCACCCGATGACGAGACGTCGAACATCTATTCCAGGGAGACCAGAATCTCTGGGCATCATGGGGCGACATGCTTTGCAGTCGCGAGAACCTAGCTGGCCGAGCGGTAACAAGAAGAAAGCACCAATCGTGCGACAGGCGGACTCATAAAAAATAACGAGAACCGGGACACATGTCTACGGACCGCCATGGTTACGTAATACCACTAACGGTATACTAACCAACTAAGAACTTAGTTAAGAGTATGTACACCCACCCTGCCACACCCGAAGAAGTTGCAATACTTAACTGATATAGCTTAGACAACTATGAGCAAAACTACGAGACCTACCTGAATAGGACTACTGATGAAATACCCCGACCTTAAATATGGTGATTAAATTATCCTAATAGGTATTTAAGAGCCGATAATGATTAAGAAATATTGGTAAGAGAAAATAAATCCAAAAAGAAATAGGAAACGCTTAAAAAGCGAAAAATGCTAAATAAGCGTTAAATGATCATAGGAAGTATGAGACCTCGGTTAGCGCATTATATGGATTCTAAAGGCTTAATTAAGTCTAAATAAATATTAGGGAACAAATCCCGAAGAACGGATCCTTAAAATGGATTAAAAACACTAATGAACATTAAAGCGCGTTTTTGGAGGTAACCGGGAAAAACGCGTCTTTAAGCGGGTCAAATAGACTCGTAACAATTTTGGTCAACTAAATAGTCATTAATAAAAATTGGTGAAGCTCTAGAACCAATAAAATCAATAAAACGAGAAATTAGTAAAAACTGTCAGAAACGGGAAGTTGTGGGGTAGAAACACACAATAACCAAACAAACTTATGTGTCCACTTTTAAAATAAAATGTAAACTGTTTGTGTGTGTGGGCTGTCATCCGATGGGCTCCCCCTCCCTCTCTCACACTCCCTCACACTCTTTCTTATTTACAAACAAACAAAAGTAATTAAAAAGTAAAACACTAAAGTAACTCCCTCTCTCACACTCTCTCTCCAATTCCCTCATTCTCCTCGCAACCACTCACGTACACACTCACCCCCACTCTCTCTTTTCTTCCTTTCTTCTTCCCATGCGATTTCCATGGTGAAATGAGCAAACCCACAAAAACTCTACTTCTCTCCTCTTGTAACCCTCTTGAACCTTCTCCAAAAATTATAAAAACTACACCATTGGAATCCTCTCCTCAAGAGCAACATTTCTATCTTTTCAAAAATCAAAAACAAGAACTTTCATCTCCATGGGTATGGAGCATTTGGAGCTTCAAGACTACCATTAGAACCACCTTCTTCTCCTTGTCTTTTAAGGTAAAAATCTTCTTGAAACTCCAACTTTTTCTAGCCCTTAAGGGCAAAAACGAATTTGAGCTAAAACTTGCTTGCCCTCTTGTGCCCAGCCGGTTTTGGCACTCTTGAAAGGGTGGAAAGATTGTTCTTGAGCAATTCCAAGCATTACCTACACTTGCAAGGTAATGAGATTCTAAACCCTAAAACCTACATTGAAACTTGAATAATGGTTAGGGTTAAATTGTGTATTGAAATGTATATGTGAATGGGTTGTAGTGTTAGAGGATTTGATTACTAAGAACCGGTGAAAAGGGAGAAGAAAGAGGAAGAAGAAAGAAGAAGGAGGAAGAGAAGAAAGGAGAAGCTTGTGAAATAACAAGGTAAAACATACTTATCCTTGTGTAGCTTAGTGATGAATAATGTAACAGATTTTTAGTAGTACGAATTGGTATTGTAAAATGGTAATGTGATAGTAGAGTAATGTGTAGGAAGAAACAAGGTTTTTAAACCCTTAAAAGACATTTTAAAAACGATTACAAACAGATTGGGAATGAGATGTTAAGTGCAGGAGTTTTAAGAGTGTTTTGTGTTTGGTATTTGGTTATGAGAGCTATGTATATTGATGCCATTGAAAACAGGTGAATGGGTTGGGTAATAAGATGTGAGTGCAACAATGTGGTGAGAGTGTAAAAATATAGGGGAGACTATGGCAAAATTTACTTAGAAACTGGTGAACTTGGGAACTAGAAACTAGGTAAAAAACATACCTTGTAACAGATTTTGATTGAGCTAGTTTAATGGGTAGTTTAGGAGATGTGTGTAATGCATTATAAGCCTTAGGAATGGCATTGTAAGAGGGAGCTATAGATGTGGGAAGTGAGAATCAAAATCTGTAGAGAAAGAAGAGTAGTAATACCTTGTAAAATCTAGGAGGACTAGGTTGAGGGTTTAAAGTGTGTAGTTAACCACTTTGTAACAGATTTGGAAGAGAGTTAAGTAATGGAAAGAACTTGGGTGGAAGGTAATGCAATTAGAATGCTAGGAGTGACTTGGTAGAGGAAGTATCGGATGGTAGAAGTTGGTTTAAAGATCTGTAGCAATGAAGAAAGAAAATAGGTATAAGTGCTGGAATGAAGTGAGGAAATTTGTGTAAGTGGATTGATGGATTTAGCAATAAATTTGATGGATGAACTGAGGTGAATTAGAGGATTTAAATGTTGTTTAAACATGTAGGAAACATGTGGGAATGAGTAGGAAAAGATTGGGTGTGAATTGAGTAGAGATTGGGATTCAAAATAAGTAATAAAATGGGTACTGGGCTGGACCGACCCTAGGACCGATCCTAGCAGGGTCGGTCGACCCGAAATTCGCAACCTCGGAAGCTTCTGCATTCGACCGACCCAGGGGACCGACCCTGACTGGGTCGGTCGAGTAGAAAACTTTTAGTCGGAAATGCTTCTACATCCGACCGACCCAGGGGACCGACCCTGCCTGGGTCGGTCGAGTGGAAATTGTTAGTTGGATTGCTTCTATAACGGACCGACCCAATGGACCGACCCTGGCTGGGTCGGTCGGGCCGGAATTTTCTGTAATCGAAGTCTCTGCACCCGACCGACCCATGGGTCCGACCCAGGGTGGGTCGGTCGAGTCAAAACTTACAAAAAAAAAATATAAGAAATGATTAGTATATATATATATGTATATGTATACCCACCTATATACATATGTGCATATATATGTAAGTATACCATTGTTAAGCAATGGGAAGTAAGTAAATAAAATGTAAGTATAGGAATGTAAAGACTTAGTAAGTATGAGTTAGGAAGCGTAAGGGTAATCGAATTAAATCAATGATAGTTAGATTAATTATTCGATTGTATGTACATCATAGGATTTGATTTGTGAACACGGAGAGAACGTTGGGATACAAGTACAACGGTGAAAGGTATGATTTCTTCATGCCCTGTATCCTAATCTGGTTACCCCGATTTGTGTGCTTATTTGACCACCTAATAAGATAAATGCACGAATCGGATTATATTGCACTTACTTGTGCTTGTTACATGGTACTTGATATTTGTCTTGAACCATAGTTTGTATAATTCATGAAAAATATGAATGATGATGGAGTGTATTGTATTTTGTAGTGTACCTTGTATATTGTAATGTATTTTGTAGGAAAGTGTATATGGAGTTGGATTGTATTATTGTGGCTTGAATGAATGACTTCTGCTATTCCTAATACCAACTCCTAAATTAAGTAAGTAACCGGAATGAGTAGAAGTCCAATATAGATTCGGCCACGCGTGAGGATAGGAGTCACAAGAGGTTGGCTGCAATTCCCTGACTCTTAAATGGTCTGCAGCCCAAATCCCTTAAATGGGTAGCATCCCGGATTGGTGAGTCAAGTAAATCCCGGAGGTGGGACGGAGTAGTCCCCAGGGCCAGAGGTCCCGGCGACTTAACTTGAGTAAGAGTAAGAGTAAGTAAGTATGGATCCGTAAGTATGTATGAGTATGAGTATGTATGCGTATGTATGAAGTAACAAGTAAAAGAGTAATCTCCACCCTATTAACCCGGGGGACCAATGAAGCTAACAAGTATTGTATGTTGTGTATGTAATGTGTATGCGTAATTCGGGAAAAGGTAAGTATGTATTGGATGGTTTATATTGTACTTCTTGTATGCAATGAAGTGTATGTATGTGTGTATGCCTTGCGTAATGTATTGTAATATTGTGTACAAGAGCATGTATGCATGTATGTTTGTATGAAAACGAACCGCATGTATTTGACCAAGTGGTCGGCGTACCCTCACTAGTACGCGGGGTATGCGGTTATCATGCTCGGCGAAAGCTGACCCCTTCGGGGGACATTTTTTAGTGTGCAGGTACCCGAAGCGAATGTGGTCAAGGCACGAGACGGGCGACTACATTGGATAGTAGTAGTAGAATGTAGAGGTGTACTAACTAGCACACCCCTTATACTTAGGAAGTAAGTAGTTGTGAGGAAGGGGTAGATGTAGACTCTTAGGGTGTATGTATGAACTTGGAAGGGATATGATAATTGTATAAGGATCCTAGTCGACTCGGTTAAGTATATTGTATTGTACGAATTATGGAGGAGTAAGTATTGAATGGAGCATCGTTGTATTTGATTGATGAAGGGAGTATGTACCATAGATGTGTAATACTCGGGATCCGGTCCATCAGACCGATGCTGTAAGTAGAAGTAGTAGCCTTGTTAGTCACGTGGGTGACTAACGGCATTGTATCACCCACTGTATGTAAGTATGTATCCGCTGCGTGTATCTGATGTGTAAGGAGATTGGACGGTAAGCATTGTATTAATGGTAGGGGTGTTACAAAAAGTGGTATCAGAGCGAAGTATCGCTCTGATGACTGGAAATACTGAGCTTAGGAGGTACCGAGTTAGGAACTAGAAGCTTAGGGCTAAGGGCTGAGTGTTAGCATTAGAAATGTGCTAGATAGGAACTCCCGGTGAGTACCGGATACCTACAATACCAGACCCGCCCTCCACAATCCCACTGTATAACTTGGGAAAGGACGCCAGAGAAAAAAGCCTTCTCCTACTCGGGGAAACCCGATCTGGCAGATGTGAAGCAATCACACGGTAACAAGAACCGACATATGGTAGATTCGAGATGGACCTTGGTTAAACAACAATACCCGTGCTTAATAGCGGTAGAATGAACACTTCAATCACAAGGAGGCCGCAACATACAACGGCATGGGGCGACGTGCTTAGCAGTCGCGAAGCCTAGCTAATCAACCAGCAGCAGGAAGGAAGCACTAACCGTGTAACAAAATGGAAAAAGGAGTAGTAATGGAACCCGAGACACAAGTCTGCGGGACAGCAGTAGCTAGGTAATACCACCAACGGTATACCAACTGACTAAGGACATAGTCAGAAGCGATTAACTCCAGACTACAACGCCAAAAGGTTGCAATACCTGGCCAATATAGCTCATACAACTACAAGAACATCCACGAGATATAATCCGATAGGACTACAAGAGTAGGCCTAAACAAGCTAAGGCTCAATAACCACAATAAATGTGTGGGAACGAGCAACAAGGAATAACACTAAACCAAATCAAAGGGAATCTCCAAGGATTGGAGGAATACCCGGATCTACGACAGCTATGTCCAGATCACTGAGAAGCCACCTAAAGAATCGTGTATCCCAACCATAAATCAATAAGATCAAAGGAAGAGTCAGCAAGACTGACAAATACAAGCGGAAACCATACCAAGACTGGTATAGGTTTACCCCAAAAACCACCAGTACCACGCACTTGCCACGGCAAGTGCAGTAAGGACAGAAACATGTAAAGGAACTCTAACACACCACAAGTACATAGTAATGTACCGTGACTACGATGAGGCAACTACAGGATCACAAATCCTGAAATTGAAGGAAAGAACCTTGGAAAGGCCTAACGGCCCGACCGCTGTAATTAGAACATACCAGTCAGCGAGAAGCTGGACTTGGTCAAGACCTCGAACATGGCTATGCCATGAGAGACTACTTTTAACACCGAACCATAAATTTTAAACCCAAAATTTTTTCTTTCAAATCACAACCTTTCTTTTAAACCTTGGATTTTAAAACTAAACCAACAGAATTATGGTGAGTATCATGGAATGATACAAGAGGAGTTGACAATAGAATACTTCACTTAGGCGTGTGACGAACACTACGAGTGTACCCAATTACGGGATGTGGGACAACCGCACTCCGAAGGAGCTTGCGGGCCTGACATATAGTTGGGCAAGTGGTAACGTATCAACATGGTACCTACGTATGTATACATGTAGTGCATGAAACACGGGAAGTAGTCTACTCCGCTCTACGGACCATCAGTAAGTGCAAACCAGAACAGCTGGACGCCTTAGACGATCTAGGAGAAGGAACTCAGCTAAGTAACAAGTATAAGGAACTTAGAGAACCCATCTGAGGATAAGGAATGAGGATCAGGAAGTGCAAAGCGCACAGATTAGCAAGCATAGACATTGGATATGTCTCAAACACTTCAAACAAATTCGTGGTAGCTGGAACGAACATCCAGCCCAACACAGTAAGGCGAAAGCCTAACGTGAACACCACAATGCTCAACAAACGGGACAGAGTTCCCAAGAGCAGGCACAAGATTACCATAAGTACAATCCATCATTGAAGAGGATATTAAACCTAGTCTTAAGCACTAGGAGCAAGTATAAATAGTCTACCCAAGAACGGGAGACGTGATAACCCTAAAGGAGATAGCTCTAATACAATACCACAAGGCGGTATAGTAGACACGACATATCATGAACATTAGCCGGATGTAACGGCTTAACCTAACAACACCCAGGAGCGATCCTTTAAGGGTGTCTGAGTTAATAACAGAAGAACAAAGCATCATGATACGAGATCAGGAGCTGGAATGAACATTCGTTAGAACACCGAAGGGATTTCACTTAACAGGAAATACCCTCAACCACAAAAAGGCACAAGATAACACCAGATTCCTAAAAGGGTCTCCTATGAACGGAAGCGTGATGTCACAACTTACCATGGAGCCCAGTAATACCTCCAACCTATGGGGTATACAGGGAGTGGAGACATGTATAAGCAGCTTGCAAAGAGCATAGCTTACAACAATAAGGCTTCAAAGCCATCAACCAACTATGTTATGTAAACTTAACGGTTGTAGAACCCACACCATTGATAACAAGACTTGCAGGAGATATTGTCTCATACGACAAGAAATCAACAACTGGACCATCAGTTCAACCCGACATCCTGAGCGGCTTGGAGTAATGGCCATCTCAGTGTCACTGTCACTAGAGCACCAGCCTAGTATACAGTTGACAAGCTTTTAATTACCCTTCATGCCTACTGTAGCAACAATAACACGGAGGCATAAGAATCAGGATAACGCCAAATTGGCCTAGTCCACATTTGGACACTACGAGAAACCCAAGGGAAGGTACCCCTCGTTAACCGAAGACCACCAATGTGGTGATGATGTGAACCCTTAGAAAAGGCTTCCATCTACTATAACAATAAAACCACGCAATAGATATTGCCAAGGGGTGATGGAATAAGGAAATGAGATTTCCAAACCATTACGACTTAAAGGAGTAAATATACTCCTTAGCACCCAAGCATGGGGTGAACCATTGTATAAACACCAATATGGTAAACCTCGTCATGAGACCTATGAGTGGAGACAAAACCCTCAACAAGAACTTCATTTACCAATGACATAGTGCTCTCCAATTGGAGAACGAGACCAGAAAAACACTTGAAGTTCCTTGGGATGTCCTGGTGATGTACATACAAGTAGAACTACACAGCTAGAGCCTATAACCAATGCTCAGCACTGAAAGACAATAATTGTCAAAACAATCAATGGGAATACACATTGAACACCATGAATGACTAACGCTCAAGAGAGCTTATAACCCGATGAGTTATCTCATCCATGGTCAACCAAGATACTTGGTAAATTATATCATAAATGACGATACAATGTGAGGTAAGCTAACCTACACATAAAACGTAAGCTGAAACAAAATATCTCCACAGGGGAAGATAATAACATTGCGGTATACTGAGACAACCGTCATACATCAAACTAGGAACCTCCTAGTGTATTCACACCATAAGGAAATGGTGCCGACAACAATGGAAACGAGTAAAGATAAGCTACCACAGTAACAGAGACAGTAAGAACAATGTTGTACAATGAGTAAGAATACGGTGCGCAACAAGCGACCGCTATGAGGAAGTAACAGATAATAACACGGAGTATAAGTATAAGTATAAGATGACAGGTAGAAATATTCCTTCCTATCACATAAGTGACTTACTGTCAAGCGTTTACGCCTCTGCACTCTGTATGACTGAGTGTTTTGGTATTGCACTTGTGCAGCTAATGATCTAATGGGATGGCTAGGGATATGGAGAATGTAAACCGTAGCAAACCTTTCTTTTCACCAACAAACATGGCACTAGCCAGTTAAGCAAGCTTAGCAACAAACCGTGTGGCCTAAGGCCAAAGAAGCACGAAGAGTGTACAATACACTAACAATCACAAAATGTGAATTCCAATGGAATAAAGAGTGAAACGAGACTTAAGAAAGTCACTAGGACCGACGCATAGAAATGCAAGGTCATACAAGTAAGAACACTTGTACTAAACCAGAAGAACTGGTATGATTCAGAAACTATTGACACCAGAGGAAGCACTACAACTAAGTAGTGACTTAACCTCGCCCGGCAATAAGTCGGAGGAACTTAGCGAATAATCGTGGAAGTACGAATAGTATGTATAATAGATTACCAGAGAGCTGGTTACAATCTAAAACTAATTATAGTTCAAACACGGTAAAAGAATACCGCAATTGTTTAGTAAACCTTATTCCCATAATAGACGGATAAAAAGGTGATGTATAGCACATTAAGGATAACAAGAAGGGTGAATAACCCAGGTTATCAGGGTCGCGCAGCAGAAGCTAGTGGGCCCTAGCTAGAATGGCTAGTAAGTATAGTAGAATGGCTATTGATGCCTGGAAGCCTAATAGGCTGGAACCGAATTAATTATGAGTTAAATAAACTCATATAGGAATCCTTGGTGCAAAGACTAAACCATTGTTATGATTAGGACCCTTTGACAAGGGTATATTATGTAACAAACCGTAAAGAAGCTAAAACGCTTCAGATTGCCCAAATTGAGTAACCAATGTTTAATAATAATAACATATGGTAGATTACATGGGCGTAATCCCTTTTAAGGGGGGGTAGAGCGAAAACCGCTTAATGTAAGTTTTGTGAATAAAACACATAAACCGTAATGTGCATAGCACAAATGAGAATCAAATTGATGATTGATACTATGTTAAATAAACATAAGTATTCATTCATATTGTAATTATGGTAACTAGGCATTAGACATGCAAATACCATAGGATGAATATACCCATCTGGTAACACCAGTGTAAGAGTATTGGTAAAGAAGAGTAATGAGTAGTGGACGGAGCTCCACAAGTATTGTAGCCTTGAAGAAGTAGTACGAAATGAATGAGAGTAGTAGATGAATGAAGTTTATGAGTAGTGGAATCGTAGGTAAATTATTTGAAGCAAATTGAAGACAACTAAATCTCATAGGTATAGTATTCCTTAGTTAGAATATTGGAGAGGATGGTGAGTAATGGATGGAAGTAGTGAAGGTTGATGAAATGAGCATTTAAGTATTGAACCACGGAGTAAAGCATTTGGGAAGTAGAGTGAGGATGATTGATGGACCAATTCCATCCTTGGAGATGTATGAATTCGTATCACAACTAGAAAGGGTAAAAAGATAGAAAATGAAAACTAGTAAATTATTTGTTTGGTTGAACCTGACGTGGGAATTCGAACTTGATCCTGATCAGATCAAGGGAAACGGAACACAAATTGGGGTGGAAAGATAGTTCAACACTGATGCTGATCACATCAGGGTCGAATGATTCTTGAAGCTCCCCTCAAGTGGTCACAAGAATCACACATAGGATAGAAGTAATGAAATAAATTGGAACTTGGAGTTGGATGCTTCAGAAAGATTTCTAGTTAGCTGTTGGGAAGGATCTTCCTTAGACTGAGAATAAGGATTTGGCTAGAAGCGTATACCGGAGAAGACAGTAGTGTAACATATTGTATTATTCCAAGGGCAGCGGGACATAGAGGAGTCCTGTGTCTAGATGACCTGAGTGCCTACGGGACTGTATGTGTATTGCATTGCTTTGGGGATAGCTTTGCATTGTATCTATGTGGAAACCTGGTAATATGGAAACAATGGTTGTAGTAATGTGGATTGGAGCAATTATAGTACATTTGTATGGTATGGAATGTAGAGACCATGAGTAATGGATTTGGAAATTGTAAGGAGGAAGAATGTGTGACTTTTGGTATTAGACATGTAAGAATGAGTAAGCATTGTAAACCTATAACCTCGAACAACTTTGAGGACAAAGTTCTTAAGGGGGGTAGATTGAAATACCCCGACCTTAAATATGGTGATTAAATTATCCTAATAGGTATTTAAGAGCTGATAATGATTAAGAAATATTGGTAAGAGAAAATAAATCCAAAAAGAAATAGGAAACGCTTAAAAAGCGAAAAATGCTAAATAAGCGTTAAATGATCATAGGAGGTATGAGACCTCGGTTAGCGTATTATATGGATTCTAAAGGCTTAATTAAGTCTAAATAAATATTAGGGAACAAATCCTGAAGAAAACGGATCCTTAAAATGGATTAAAAACACTAATGAACATTAAAGCGCGTTTTCGAGGTAACCGGGAAAACGCGTCTTTAAGCGGGTCAAATAGACTCGTAACAATTTTGGTCAACTAAATAGTCATTAATAAAATTGGTGAAGCTCTAGAACCAATAAAATCAATAAAACGAGAAATTAGTAAAAACTGTCAGAAACGAGAAGTTGTGGGGGTAGAAGCACAAATAACCAAAACTTATGTGTCCACTTTTAAAATAAAATGTAAACTATTGTGTGTGTGGGCTGTCATCCGATGGGCTCCCCTTCCCTCTCTCACACTCCCTCACACTCTCTTCTTATTTACAAACAAACAAAAGTATTAAAAAGTAAAAAGTAAAACACTAAAGTAACTCCCTCTCTCACACTCTCTCTCCAATTCCCTCATTCTCCTCACAACACTCACGTACACACTCACCCCCACTCTCTCTTCTTCCTTTCTTATCCCATGCGATTTCCATGGTGAAATGAGCAAACCCACACAAAACTCTACTTCTCTCCTCTTGTAACCCTCTTGAACCTTCTCCAAAAATTATAAAAACTACACCATTGGAATCCTCTCCTCAAGCAAACATTTCTATCTTTTCAAAAATCAAAAACAAGAACTTTCATCTCCATGGGTATGGAGCATTTGGAGCTTCAAGACTACCATTAGAACCACCTTCTTCTCCTTGTTCTTTTAAGGTAAAAATCTTCTTGAAACTCCATCTTTTTCTAGCCCTTAAGGGCAAAACGAATTTGAGCTAAAACTCTTGCTTGCCCTCTTGTGCCCAGCCGGTTTGGCACTCTTGAAAGGGTGGAAGATTGTTCTTGAGCAATTCTAAGCATTACCTACACTCTTGCAAGGTAATGAGATTCTAAACCCTAAAACCTACATTGAAACTTGAATAATGGTTAGGGTTAAATTGTGTATTGAAATGTATATGTGAATGGGTTGTAGTGTTAGAGGATTTGATTACTAAGAACCGGTGAAAAGGGAGAAGAAAGAGGAAGGAAAGAAGAAGGAGGAAGAAAGGAGAAGCTTGTGAAATAACAAGGTAAAACATACTTATCCTTGTGTAGCTTAGTGATGAATAATGTAACAGATTTTTAGTAGTACGAATTGGTATTGTAAAATGGTAATGTGATAGTAGAGTAATGTGTAGGAAGAAACAAGGTTTTAAACCCTTAAAAGACATTTTAAAAACGGTTACAAACAGATTGGGAATGAGATGTTAAGTGTAGGAGTTTTAAGAGTGTTTTGTGTTTGGTATTTGGTTATGAGAGCTATGTATATTGATGCCATTGAAAAAAGGTGAATTGGGTAATAAGATGTGAGTGCAACAATGTGGTGAGAGTGTAAAGATATAGGGGAGACTATGGCAAAATTTACTTAGAAACTGGTGAACTTGGGAACTAGAAACTAGGTAAAAACATACCTTGTAACAGATTTTGATTGAGCTAGTTTAATGGGTAATTAGGAGAGGTGTGTAATGCATTATAAGCCTTAGGAATGGCATTGTAAGAGGGAGCTATAGATGTGGGAAGTGAGAATCAAAATCTGTAGCAAGAAGAGTAGTAATACCTTGTAAAATCTAGGAGGAACTAGGTGTACTTGGAGGGTTTAAAGTGTGTAGTTAACCACTTTGTAACAGATTTGGAAGAGAGTTAAGTAATGGAAAGAACTTGGGTGGAAGGTAATGCAATTAGAATGCTAGGAGTGACATTGGTAGAGGAAGTATCGGATGGTAGAAGTTGGTTTAAAGATCTGTAGCAATGAAGAAAGAAAATAGGTATAAGTGCTGGAATGAAGTGAGGAAAATTGTGTAAGTGGATTGATGGATTTAGCAATAAATTTGATGGATGAACTAAGGTGAATTAGAGGATTTAAATGTTGTTTAAACATGTAGGAAACATGTGGGAATGAGTAGGAAAAGATTGGGTGTGAATTGAGTAGAGATTGGGATTCAAAATAAGTAATTAAAATGGGTACTGGGCTGGACCGACCCTAGGACCGATCCTAGCAGGGTCGGTCGACCCGAAAATTCGCAACCTCGGAAGCTTCTGCATTCGACCGACCCAGGGGACCGACCCTGACTGGGTCGGTCGAGTAGAAACTTTTAGTCGGAAATGCTTCTGCATCCGACCGACCCAGGGGACCGACCCTGCCTGGGTCGGTCAAGTGGAAATTGTTAGTTGGATTGCTTCTGTAACGGACCGACCCAATGGACCGACCCTGGCTGGGTCGGTCGGGCCGGAATTTTCTGTAATCGAAGTCTCTGCACCCGACCGACCCATGGGTCCGACCCAGGGTGGGTCGGTCGAGTCAAAACTTACAAAAAAAAAACAACTATAAGAATATGATTAGTATATATATATATATATATGTATATGTATACCCACCTATATACATATGTGCATATATATGTAAGTATACCATTGTTAAGCAATGGGAAGTAAGTAAATAAAATGTAAGTATAGGAATGTAAAGACTTAGAAAGTATGAGTTAGGAAGCGTAAGGGTAATCGAATTAAATCAATGATAGTTAGATTAATTATTCGATTGTATGTACATCATAGGATTTGATTTGTGAACACGGGAGGAACGTTGGGATACAAGTACAACGGTGAAAGGTATGATTTCTTCATGCCCTGTATCCTAATCTGGTTACCCCGATTTGTGTGCTTATTTGACCACCTAATAAGATAAATGCACGAATCGGATTATATTGCACTTACTTGTGCTTGTTTACATGGTTCTTGATATTTGTCTTGAACCATAGTTTGTATAATTCATGAAACATATGAATGATGATGGAGTGTATTGTATTTGTAGTGTACTTGTATATTGTAATGTATTTTGTAGGGAAGTGTATATGAGTCTTGGATTGTATTATTGTGGCTTGAATGAATGACTTCTGCTAATTCCTAACTACCTAACTCCTAACTTAAGTGAGTAAACCGGAATGAGTAGAAGTCCGATATAGCTTCGGCCACGCGTGAGGATGCGGAGTCACAAGAGGTTGGCTGCAATTCCTGACTCTTAAACTGGTCCGCGGCCCAAATCCCTTAAATGGGTAGCATCCCGGATTGGTGAGTCAAGTAAATCCCGGAGGTGGGACGGAGTAGTCCCCAGGGCCGAGGTCCCGACGACTTAACTTGAGTAAGAGTAAGAGTAAGTAAGTATGGATCCGTAAGTATGTATGAGTATGAGTATGTATGCGTATGTATGAAGTAACGAGTAAAAGAGTAATCTCCACCCGATTAACCCGGGTGGACCAATGAAGCTAACAAGTATTGTATGTTGTGTATGTAATGTGTATGCGTAATTCGGGAAAAGGTAAGTATGTATTGGATGGTTTATGTTGTACTTCTTGTATGCAATGAAGTGTATGTATGTGTGTATGCCTTGCGTAATGTATTGTAATATTGTGTACAAGAGCATGTATGCATGTATGTTTGTATGAAAACGAACCACATGTATTTGACCAAGTGGTCGGCGTACCCTCACTAGTACGCGGGGTATGCGGTTATCATGCTCGGCGAAAGCTGACCCCTTCGGGGGACATTTTTTAGTGTGCAGGTACCCGAAGCGAATGTGGTCAAGGCACGAGACGGGCGACTACATTGGATAGTAGTAGTAGAATGTAGAGGTGTACTAACTAGCACACCCCTTATACTTAGGAAGTAAGTAGTTGTGAGGAAGGGGTAGATGTAGACTCTTAGGGTGTATGTATGAACTTGGAAGGGATATGATAATTGATAAGGATCCTAGTAGACTCTGTTAAGTATATTGTATTGTACGAATTATGGAGGAGTAAGTATTGAATGGAGCATCGTTGTATTTGATTGATGAAGGGAGTATGTACCATAGATGTGTAATACTCGGGATTCCGGTCCATCAGACCGATGCTGTAAGTAGAAGTAGTAGCCTTGTTAGTCACGTGGGTGACTAACGGCATTGTATCACCCACTGTATGTAAGTATGTATCCGCTGCGTGTATCTGATGTGTAAGGAGATTGGACGGTAAGCATTGTATTAATGGTAGGGGTGTTACAATTGAAGTATTGCCCAAATAACTAAACCTCGGTAATCACAGTAAAGACGTGGGAACGAGCAACGGGGTTAGAGCATAGAATTAAAATAAAATAAGGAACTCCGACAGTGGAGAAGCACCTAAAAGACTGACAGTCATGTCAAGATGTATGAGAAGTAGCTCTAAAGAGTAGTTATCCAACTGAAGGATCAAGGAAAAGCCGACAAGCCTACCAAATACAATGTGAACGATACCGTGACCGGTATGAGTTAACCTAAAAAACCGCCTGTACCACGCACTTGCCAAGGCAAGTGCAGTAAAACGAGACTATTAAGAAGAGCTTTAACTAGCTACCAGTACTTAGCAAAGTACGAAGATGGCGAGAGGAGCCAATATAGCAACTTAAACCTTAAGAATTCTGAAACGAGACCTTAGAAAAGGCATAATGGCCGATCATTGCATAAAGAGCATACCAGTTGGCGAGAAGCCATATCTGGTAAGAAGTAACCGGCATTGAAATGCTGTGGAGATTTTATTTTCAAAACCCAAGTTTTCATTTCTAACACAAATTTTCGAAAACCCCCAAATTTTAAAACCAAACCAGAGAACCACGGTAAGTTATCATAGGACTATATGAGAGGAGTTGGCAATATAATACTTCATCTAGGCGTGTGACCGACACTACCAGTGTACACAAACGAGACATGGAGCGACCGCACTCCGAATGAGCTTGCAGGCCTGACAGACCAATTATGAGTTAGTCAGGTAAGTGGCAACGTATCAATAAGATACTCCATGTATGTATACAAGTAGAGTACGGAACACGGGAAGTAGCCCACTCCATACTACGGACGAAAGAGCCAATCCAAACCAAGATATTTGGGCCCCTCGAATGATCGAAGAACACAAAGAAGTTTATGAAACTAAAGGAGTCTAGAAACCAATAAGGTGACGGACCTAAGGATATAGCGTGGATAAGTTCGAGAAGCGCAGAGTATTAAGTATAGACATAGGATATGTCTCAGGAATCAAGGAGGAAATACCTGATAACTAGAATGAATACCAGTGTTAGCAATAAGATGAATGCCTTAAATGATCATATCAATGTTTGATAAACGGGATAGGATTCCCACAACATACCTCACTGAGGAGAATAACGACCTGACCAAGAAGTTAAAGAAAAAGAATCAATGGTCTACCCAAGAGTGGGAGACATTACAACCCTAAAATGGATAGTTCGAGTTATACATAGCCGCAAGGAGAAGTCGCAACTAGACATACCCATGAGTTCGAGCCAGAAGTATTGGCGCAACTCAGTAACACCCAGAAGCAATCCGTGAAGGGTGCCGGAGTCAACAGTAGTTGAACGGGATATCGTGTGACAACACAAGTGTAAAGCGAACACTCGGGTAGAACCCGAAGGATCCCACGTAACACGGGATACCCTAAGTTGCCAAGGGCATGAAATAATACCAAGATACTTAAAGGGCCTTCCAGGTACGGAAGTGTGATGAGACAGCTATGTCAAAGAGCCCAGCAATACCTCCAAATCATTTAATGGTGTACGGAGGAGCAGACATTGTATAAACAGCCGCACAGAGCATGGCTCATCGCAATGAGGCGTGTAACCAGAAAACTAACTCCAAACTGTAGATTTAAACATTGCGAACCTATGCATAAAGGCATAAGAAGAAACAGTGGAAAATGAACCACTACTTAGAGTGGGGATACCACTTGTTATTGTGGGGCCTATGGAGTGGCAATTGCGTGAATTCTCCAGAGAAGGGCTACCACATAAGAATGTAATGTGATACTTGGACATGTGTTTAGTGCCAAGGAATAATGCGACAGAGATAGTATGTAAGGAGGCTTTGATAGTAGTGGAAGGAAACCGACAGAGTAATCGGATGAGTAGTAAAACACTGCATGTGTGCAATATGAACTGCAGAGTAAGCAGTGCGCAAGTGCGCAGAGAGAGTTAAAAAATGGCGTATTTGTGAGCCAAGTGAATGGCAAGCCATAGTGTAAATGGTGAGAACACCTGGGCGGAGGAAGCTAAAGTAGTAGCGAATGCCATGAAAATGAGTAAGAACATGGTACGCAGTAAGCGACCATTGTAAGAGTAAAATAAGATAATGATATGAAGCTGATGAGGAAATGTGGTAAAGGAGACATGTTCATTCCTATCTCATGAGAGATTTACTGTCAAGGGTTTACGCTTCTGCACTCTATATGACTGAGTGTTTTGGTATTGCACTTGTGCGGTAATGATCGAGTGGAGAGTCAGGAATTGAGAATTGTCAACGGAACCTGTTGAACGAGAATCTAGAGAAGTAACCGTGCTGCCGTTGGCCAAAGATGCACGAAGAATGTGGGCCGTAACCCACAGGTCCCAGGACCGATGAGTGGTAAAAGGCAGAGTAGTATGAATGAGGAATTCTTGTACAGAAATAAATAAACAAACATGATTTAGAAGTCATTATTAAATGAGGAAGCACTACATGCTTAGCAGTAGCTTGACCTCGACCGACAACAAGTCGGGAAAAGTAAGTGAATAATCATGAAGGTATACAGTGTTATAAGAGATAGATTTCCAGAGATTTGGAGAGAAAATCTATAACTCATCGAATTCGCATACGGTAAGAGATACCTGGCGACGATTGAGAACCTTTATTCCCAAGACAAAAAGGGATGAAAGGGAGTAGATAATACATTGAGAATACCAAAGGGCGAAGTAAAAGCTAATGGACCATAATTCAAAGCTGCCAATGTGAGTAATTGGCTTATCATAAATGCCTTGAAGCCTTAGAGGTTGGAACCGAAATCGGTTATGAGTTAATTAACCGCATTGAAGTTAAACACTTCACGATACTCGAATTAGTGAACCAATGTTCAGTGATAACATATGGTCGATTACGCGGGCGTAACCCCTTTTAAGGGGGGTAGGGCGAGAAACCGCTTAGAGTATGTTCTACGTATAGGTGCGTAAACTACTATGTGCATAGCACAAAAAAGAATTGTTTTGATGATTGGAACTTATGTTACATAAACATATGTACCCATTCATTGTGTAATTATGATTAATGTGCATGAGAGATGCAAGTAACGAGTATATAATATTTATGAAAAGAGGAGTAGAGAGACTCCTGGGGAATGAGAATCCCTATAGTATATGTCTAGTGAGATTAGACATGAGACATAATGAGTATGAATCGGTACGAAACCGATGTGTAACCTTGTAGGGAGTGAGTTCCCTAGGTGATTTTATTTGAGAATGATTGATGGAGTGAGTTCCATCCTTTGAGTTGTATGATGTATGTTTTAAATTGAGTAAAATTTGAGTAAACGAGTCATGAGTTGCTTAGGAAAGTAAGCAAGTAAATTGAGAATGATGGATGACCTAAGTTCTATGGTTTAGAGATAATGAAATAAATTGGGTTATGAATTCGACTAGAAAGAGTAAAAGATAGAAAACGAAATGTTTGACTATCGTTGTTTGAAACTGATGTGGGAGGTGGAACTTGATCTTCTAGCGATCAAGGGAAACCGAACACAAATTGGGGTAGAAGGATAGTTCAACACTGATGCTGATCACATCAGGGATGGATGATTCTGAAGCTCCCTATAAGTGGTCACAAGTAAATCACGCTAAGAAAAGAGGCATCTACCATAAATTGGATTTGGAGTTGTGTGATGTTTAAAAAAAAATTCAAATGGAATTTACAAAAGAATTTTCTTCAAGTATGAAGATGGATATGAAAACTGGTTTCAAACCGCTATCACCCGCCGATGGCTGCGGCCTTAAGTCTTTATGACCGGTAGAACAGTGGGCGTGTATTAGTTTTGAAACCATTTCACCGTACGTGCGGCGGTCCTAAGTGACCGGTTGGGGCGGTGGGGCAGCGTGTGATTTTTCCAAAGGCAGCGGGACGGGGAGAGTACCCTGAGACGTTCCTGTGTTGAGTGAGTCAACCAGAGTGCCTGAGGATATGTATATGTGTAACGTTTTGATCAGAACCGAAGGGACCGTGGGCCAGAGAGAGTAAGTGCCCATTTGTCATGAAACGGCCGTGAACCAGAAGAGTAAGTGTTCAACATGACCGGTACCTGAGGGATCAGTAGTATATTACTCAATATGGATTCGAGGACTGTAGTGCCTTCTTGTCTTCGGACCGATTCCATAGAGAGAGTAAAAGAGTATTTTTGGTTGATAAACATGCTGTGATATGTGTGTGGTATGTGTAGTGTGAAATGAGACTGACTTGTGGAGTCTGTAAGGTTATACATGTATTATAACCTTGGCATAGTGTGCCCATGAGAGTAACGATATAAGATTCACCAACTTTGAGGACAAAGTTCCTAAGGGGGATAGATTTTAATACCCCGGATCTAAAAATCGTGATTAAATTACTCTAATATGATTAATAAAGGCCTAATGGTGCCTAAAGAGTATTGGTGGAGAGAAATAAAAAACCAAAGGAAAGCGAAAAAACGCTAAAACACGCATTAAATAAGTATAAGAGATATATGATCTCGTTAGGGTCTGAGATGGATTCTTAAGGCTTAGTTAGGCCTAATTAGTATACGGGAGTGATTCCCGAGGAAAACGGATCCAAATAATGGATTAAAACGCTAACGGAGTTTTAAAGCACGTTTTCAAGAAAACCCGAAAATGTGGCTTTAAGTGGTCAAAGGACCCGTAAAAATTATAGTTGATTAAATAACTATAATTAAATATTAATGGGAGTTTAATAGTCATTAAAAATAAAGAAAGAGAGAAAAATCCGAAAAACGGGCCCGTTAGTGAATAGTGCCAAACCAGGTAAAACAACGAGCGTTTTCTGTAAAAAAATGAAAAAACGCTCCAGCTCACTAATAATGTGGGACCGGTTTTATAACACACACAACCTATACTTAAGTAATTAGCTAGCTTTTATTAAGTCACAAAAGGACAAAGTAATAAAGTAAAGAGGGAATAGTTAAAAGTGGAATTAGTACTCTCTCCCCCCCTCTTTTCTCTTCATTCATGATTTCTTTTCCCCTCCAAAACCGAGCCCCTTCTTCTTCATCCTCTGTAAATGGCGATTTCACAAGTGAGCAAGCAGCTCCATCTTCTTCCTCCTCTATCTTACTCATTTCTTCACCAAATCACACAAAAACACCACCGTTAGATTCGTATCGGCAAGGGCTACGTTTTCCACCTTCGAAAGCTTGGAACCTCCATCTTCACCTCCATGACAGTTTGGCCTTTTGAAGCTTGAAGGGGTTCTCTTGACTCTCCATCATCTCCTTAATGCTTTAAGGTAAAAATATAAGCAAGAGTTCATCATTTCTAGCTTGTTCTTGTAATTTGGAAAATTTTCCAACGTTGAAAATTTCCTCCATTTCAGCCGATTGCTCCATGCCTTTGGGGGTGTTGGAAATTCCTTCAATTGATTGCCAAGCTACCCATTTGGTCATTCTAAGGTAATACCTAAGTTAGAGCCTTAAAACTCGCTCCTTAAATTACTAGTTTTGTGAGGAAAGCTTGAACTAAATTGACTTGTTTTGTGTGGTGTGGGGATATGATTGTAGTTAGCAATCTACGCCCCTCTGTTTGGTGTGGAAACAAGAAGAGAAAGAAGGAACAAGAGAAAGAGGAAGAAGAGAAAGAAAACTGAAAACTAACAAGGTAATGAGCTCACCTTGAGTAGTTTGTTTGGCTTGCAAAACAGATTTTAATGTAGAATTAAGAATCTTGTTTTAGTGTAGTTAAGATACTACAATTTGAATGAGTAATGAGGATGTTTATGTTGTTTAAGTGTGAGAAATAAGCTTGGGAACTAAGCTAGTTTCTAGGTGTGAATAAATGGGAATTTGATGTGGTTTTTGATGTCTAAACCAAACAGGGGAGAAGTAGTGGTTGTGAGCATATTTGGTGGGGTGAGAATGCATAGAAAGTAGCCAAGTGCTGTCAAAATGTTTAGGAGAGTGTGGGCTTGAGTGTTTCATTTAATGGAAGAAACTAGGTGTGTTTAAGAGGTGTTTGGTGAGTGGTTAATGGTTGAAAACCAAACTAAGAAGAAGGGTGTGTTAGGTGTGAAAATAATGTCATATGAGTGCTGGGAATGGCATTAAAGATGGAAGTTTGAATGGTAAGAAGAGGGTTCCAAAATCTGTTACAAAGTTAGAAGAACAAGAGAACTACTTATGAAAATATAAGTGATTTTGAGTGAAATAATCAAAAGTTTGTGAGAGGACTTGGTGGTTGGATTAAGGTGATTTAGAAGGGTAATTAAGTGCCAAAACATGTAGATTATAAGTGGGAAAGATTGGAGAATCAATGGTGAAAGAATGAGGTTGTAACAGATTTGGAAATGCCAAATCTGTCAAAACTGCAGCAGGGTCCGGGACTAGGTCTAGGACCATGTTCCGGACCACCCCCTACAAAAATACCCCCGAGAGTTTTCCCAGTGTTAGGTCCGGGACTTAGGTCCCTGCCCATGTCCCGGACCACCCATAAATTAAGGCCGAGAGTTGAAGTCTGTACCTGGTCCGGGACTTAGGATGGGGACAAGGTCCCGGACCATATTGAAATTCATGCCGAGAGTTCGAGTGCAGGTTTGGTCCGGGACTTAACAGAAGTATAAGGTCCCGGACCACTTCAAAAATAAGGCCGAGTGTTAAGACCAGCATTGGTCCGGGACTTAAGGCAGGGACCAAGTCCCGGACCACCCCCAGAATCCTATAGAGAGTGTTTTAAAGGTTCCTAATGATGGGGGTTTGAATGTAATGATGGTTATAAGATGTTAAGGCTTGTTGGTGACATGTAGGCCCTAGGAAGTATAAGAAAGTGTTAAAAGTGATTGAGAAGTGAGAACTCAAATTAACAAGAGTAAAACCGGGATAACGGGGTAAGTACGGGAGTAGCATTTTATTATGTACCGTATGAGCCTAGTATTAATAATATTGTTTGAAACATTACCAGAGAATCGTGCGTGACCCGAGCATGGTGAGATGACACGGTAAAAGTAAAAACCCCGGTGAAAGGTATGATTTTCTCATACTCCGCGTGCTAACGAGTTAAGTTTCATTGATTTGTGTGTTGTGTGCCGGCTTAATCAAGACTAAAGCATGAAATAATCCCTTGTTTGATTATGTATGTCTTGTTGTATGTTGAATGAGCTAACATACTTGTATGCCGGTGTGGTCTAACATAGAGTAAATACCGACTCATAGTGAGTAACGTTTTGGCTAGAGACCCATAGATCGGGTCGATGCTTACGATATGAAACGTGAAAAACGTGCAAACCACAACTATCCGTTAAAGTATAACGATAACGCAAACATATGAACTCCCTAGAATGTGAGGAGAAGTACGGGTTAAGTAAATACCCGTTAACGGTTAGAAAACCATATTGAAACAATCCACGAAACAAATGAGAGTGAAAGATAAGTGAACCTCCCTCAAGAGGATTAACGATAGTTCGAAGATGTGAACTAGTAAAGAAGGTAAAAGAGACCTAAGGGATTAGTAGCTCCCTTGAGACATGGTCAACCTCCTATATGAGGATTTTACCGATTTAGAAAATAACCGAAAGTATGAGTAAGTGAAATGTATGGGTAACTCTTAAAACCTAAGATTAACCGAACTGGTGTATTGTTCCAAAGTCATTAGTAACATCGAGAGTGATGCTTCTAGACTAATATACATAATATTATTATAACTCCGAGAGAGGAGTGTATGGGAATGTAAGTAGTCCGAGAGTAGTCGGACCTATGTAAAAGAGTTAGGAACTAAGAGAGAGTTTCGTGAGCTAGTTGAACCTTCCCACCATGCTAGACCAGAGTAGGGTCGAAACCGGGGAAGTAAGACTATGCTTGAGAGCCATGAGTTTGGCCTAAGTATGTACTAAGAGTAACAAGCATGACGTAGGAGACCTGTAGTGTCTCGAGAATCTACAAGAGCTTGAGTATAAAATAACCCAAGAGTGTGGGTGAGATATGAGTATAAGTAACCCGGGAGAATGGGTGAGTATGGTACGAGTAGCCCAAGAGAATGGGTGTGTGTATATGAATAAGTAACCCGAGAGAGCGGGTGAGATATGGAATAAGTAAACAAGGCATAGTGAGGTATAACCCTCAGGCCTAAGAGTAACAGATACAACTAAAAACCTTGTTATGTTAGTTAGGAATTGTGTTCCGTGATTGGATGTAGATTCCCTGAGTAATACACATATATATTATATTGCTATGATGCATGTTGTTTGACTAAAATGAACTCCATGTTTATCCGACAGAAGTAGTCGGCGTACCCCGGTTAGCGCTCGGGGTATGTGAATTTCATATGCAGCGTTAAGCTGAGCCCCTAGGGCAATGTTTTTATTTTTCAGGTAGACCGAAGATGTTACCGTTCGAGAGTAGGACGGGGTCGGTGGGTTGCATGGGTAGTTAGGTTTAATTACTTATGTATTGTAAGAGGTGTAAGACCGAATATGTTGTCGACATCCATATATTGTAGACTCGGTATAGTAAAGAAATGATTTGAGTAAAGTATTTGTATTGTGTACTCGGAGGTTCCAGTCCATCAGACCGTTACTGTATGTGAGATAGGCCTGGTTAGCCATATGGGTGGCTAACGGCGTTGTATCACCCTCTGTTGTATTTAGAGTTCCGCTGCGAGTTAATTGGTAATTGTGATAGTTTAAGAGGTAATGACGAGATTAGCAGTTGGGGTGTACACCTCACCTATGTTTTTGTCACTGATAATGAAAAGGCATTAGCTTTTAGTGTTTTTCCTTCTGTCCCACATCTCTATGTCAATGGCACATCTTCAAGAACGTGGATGTGAAAGCAATGAAGATCTTGAAGGTTGACACAACTGCAGTTGAAGCAGTAGTGTATCGCTGGCAGCGGTTTGTTTACGCCCCTACCCTCGCACAGTTCGAAGAACTATACGGATGATTGGTAAATTCATATGGAGCAAAACATCCCTTCATGGTGTATTTGGATACCGCATGGCTAAGTCAACACCATAAATTTTGTGAGCCATGGGTCAAGAATTTCATGCATTTCAGTAACACATCTACTAACAGGTTGTTTAAGTTAAATTATCAATATGCTTTTTGTCTAATTTTGCAGTTGTGTTTCTTTGTAACTAATGACGTACTTGTGTGTAGGGTGGATAGAGTGCACTCCGCTCTAAAGTGCTGGCTACACATCCACTGGATCTCTAGACACGACCTTCAACAGCATACACAGATTCATTGAAGGCCAACACTTTCACATAAAACAAGATTTTGAGTTTTCCCTTGACAGAAGAGTTTGGAAGACCAGCAAGTCCCTTTTTTATTTTGATTGGTCAGGTGAGCCTTAAATGCATGGAATTACTTCAGAATGAGCTGAGAATCGGCCGCTGTGATAATGATCACACACCTGCATCTCAAGATGTTTGTACATTACTTCCACGATGGGGATTACCGTGTGCGTATCGTATGCATTAGTACGTTATGGCCCGTTAGAATATACAGTTAAAGAAGTCCACACTTCTGGCAAACACTTAGGTATGACCATCAACATGAGTTCGCCGCACCTAGCCAAACGTGTGAAGAGTCGTATACCACTGAGGAACAACTCTTGTGTGTCAGTCTATGGTATGAGAACCTATCTGATCATTTTGATCCTTTATCAATCGAACAAGCATTTAATGCATGGAAGCCACTTTAGGAGCCCACAGATGATCCTAGTGGGTTAGAGCCACCAGAGGTGAAGGTGCCTAAAGGAAGACCGCGCAAGAAGCGGCCCGACACTACGCACAAGTCCGAGCACGAACATCTTGGTGTCGAGAACCGTGGCCCGCCGATGCGACGAAGCCAATCTCAACGACGCTCTCCCACACAAGAAAGCCAAACTCTACGTGAGCTGTCGATGCAGGACAGTCAATTGCAGTAATGGTCATATGGGTGACAGAGTGAAACTAAAGGCCCGATAATGCAACAGAATCAGTCTCATCGATGGTCATCGTTGCTCGATCACACATTCACACCCTAAAATTACTCTTTGTATTGAGACGAGTTCAGTCTGTTATTGCTTGATTACATTATAGGTTACAGGGAGATACGGGGCGATGATGAAAACTGTGTTTTCAAGCTATCGCTGATTGGGTGTACAACGATAAAACTCAATGGTAAATGGTTAGATGTGCATGCATAGATAAGCTGAGGTGTAGATCATACTGGTGGTTGGGTGTGAGCGGAAAGGGACTGGTATGACAGACAACATGAAAGTTTGAACTAGTTTAGAGATACGTTTGCACCCCATGAAGCATTGGATGGAATTTCTAGATCTTGGGCTTATCTTGTGCACGATGTACAACATAGTTATTTATCTTTTGCACCAAACGGTGGCTATATGGGGGAGGCTTGATAGGACTCCCGCTACGCAATGATCATCAGTTGACGCGCCTGCAGAGAGGTTCTGTTGTTTTTGGTCAGCAACCAACGTCATTTCGTCCGAGTACAGACAGTCGATGCTTGCCCTATCCCGTGTCTAAATCCTATATGGTGAAAATGGCGTGATCCCGAGGTTGCACATACCACTTTTGTAACACCCCAACTCCTAAAACCGGGATTATCGCATAAACCTCCAAGTACTTATATTAACATCACAGCTGAAATTCTAAATAAGTTGGTGTTACCACCGTTAGTCACCCACGTGACTAACTAGGCATTCTACAATCTCCAGTTTCAAGCTATGGTCTGATGGACCCGAATATACCATGCATAAATATAAGGAACAATTGAAGCCTGTGATGGAGTAGGGAACTCCAAACCCTATATAACTCGAAAAGTTACGAGGACCTGACGGACATAGCTCAATCGACTATGAAAGCATATGCAGTCATACTCCGAGAAAGGACTACGACGTAGTGCCTAAGGAGAGCCAATACTCAGTAACCACGACAAGTACGTGGAAACGAGAGCGAGAGAGTAAGGTGGAAGCAAATGAAAAAGGGTCCCTCGGAAGGAGGAACACCCTGATAAGTAACTATACTATTGAAGCAATCAGGAAGCTGCCGAGGCAATCAAATTATCCAATGCAATAGGTCAAAGAAAGAGTCCCATGGGCTACAAGTCACATGAAGATTAGGAGAAAGCACCACTACTGACGTACACAGTACAGATTGCCCATCTTGCATGGCGCACTTGCCATAGCAAGTGCTGCCATGATGAAGCTATACGGGAAGCCATCATGGCAAGATAGTAGAATGCTACAGTTATAATACATATTAATACCTGATTACAAATCCTTGAGAACTGAAGAACGAGACCTTGGAAAGGCCTGATGGCCTGACCATGACGAACTAAGTTGACACACCAATCAACAAGGAGCTGGACTTGGTCAAAACACTGAACGACATGAGCATCAACATTAACGTTAGACTTATAAATCTTGGACCCAAAAAACCTACTTCAACAATAAACGACCGACGTTACAGGTAAGAACACCAATCCACACTAATCCCAAACTCGAAGCGAAGAACCGAACATTTCACTCTACAAGGTGAGCAAAACCCTACGTAAGTAATAACCTACAGGGAAGGTATTACAAGATTTTACGAAGACGGGCGATACAACCACTTTCAACAAGAACGGGATAAAACTCCTAGGATTACCACCAAGAATACCGATAACAACATTCTTCATTGAAGATGTTGGTAAACCCCAGAAACAGAATCAGAGAAATGAATTTAAGCAATGACCTACCTAGGATCAAAGATGTACAATCCTAAAAGAGAGGGAAGCTCAGGGACCACACTACAGAGTTGGTATAGTTGAACCGAACGAAACCCATTAACGATGGTTAGTATTATTTGCCTAACTCAATAACACCCAAATATAATTAATCATTAACGGTGGCATAGTCAACAAAAGTTGAATGAAGAATTGAGATGGAAGCACTTGATTTCCAGGGTAAATATCGAACTTAGACATTGTAACATCGATGCCTAATACGAACCTATCCTTAATTGCTAAAAGATGCAAGAATAAGAGTGAAGGTATCATCACAAACACTGATTAACATCAGACTACCTGACCGAACTTCCATAGTGGGAAGCAAGATGCAACAACTTACCATGAAATGCAATACTACATCAAAATGTAACCTAACGGTGGATAGGGTTCAAGGAACTGGAAATTTACATAGATAACCCATAGATGAATAAGAGTACATAGTGAACCGAGCACTGGCTCTTACTCAAGAGAAATTAAGCACTAAGAGCCTACGAGCCAAGGATGTTAACCACATCAGAGCCGAGGCGCAAGAAGGCATACTTAAGCCATGAACAAACTACAACTCATAGATACAAGCGACTATAAACCTATAATTTAATTGTGGAGGAATTGCTAGAACGGGCACCGGTGAGAATAGAGAGATAATACTATTAACGGGGGCGGAGAACAACCACTCCTCTTAGGGTGGGGATACCTCTCCTTGTTGTAAGGCCTTTGAGTGGGAACAAACCCCTCAAAATGAGCTTTCACTTATAAGAGAAAACAATACTCTTCTATTAGAGAATAAAACCCGTGAAATTTCCTTGGAACGTTCCAGATACGTGTATGGAGAAGAAAGGCTGCACGGTCAGACCTTATATCCAATGCCCAGGATTTAGAAAGCATTAATCGTCAAAAACAAACACTGTGAGTATACAATATGACACGTCAAGCGACCAACGCTCAAAAGAGCTTATGACCCAATGGATTACTTCTTCTTTAGTCAGCCAAATTACTTGGTAAACAATATCATAGATGATGAAAGAGCGTGAAGGAGACTAACCTACACATGAACCTGAATATGAAACAAAACATCTTCACATTAAAAGATAACGATCTTACAGCATGATACGGCAACCGACATACACCATACACCAGACCTAGAGAACTCCCAGTATGTTTACACCATGAAGGGATTGAATATAAGACGAGACGTTGGAGTGAACGGTTGAGGAGTTGCGCCATCAATGGGCAACATAGTAAAGGCAAGCTACCATAGTAGTAGAGGTAGTGAAAACAATACCTGTCTAATGGATAAAGTTATAGTGCGCAGTAAAGCGACCATTATAATAAACCATCAAATATTGACATAAAGACAATTAGATTCATGAGTTAAAACCGGATGTAAGTGAGGAAATGAGATGGGAGACGAACTGTGCATTAACGCCATTAGTATAGACCATACGAGGAAAGATTTCAAAGGAAACACTTCCTTCCTAGTGCATTAGCTTCAGGAATTGAAAGTGCATTCATAGTAGATCAACAAGAGGAATGAAGTAATAGGCTTTGGGGAAAGGGATCTTAATTGCTAAAGGATCAAGTTCGTACTAAAGGCAGGAAGGAAGTAGATACATCTAAGAACACAGTAGATGGATTTCCCTTGATTAAGTTCAAGAAGAACCATAGGTGTTCATAGAACGATGAAAGAGGAGATCGACAACAGAATACTTCACAAATTAGCAATAGCTAAACGTGTGACGGACACTACGAGTATACTAAACCGAGTTGTGGGATGACTGCACTCCACATGAGCTTACGGGCCTGACAGTCTTATTTATTAGTGATAAGCCGCAGACTTATCATATTTCATGCACTAGATTAGTATTATATTTATCTAAATAAAGTTATATTGATTGTATTATGCTAATTATGTGTTAAAGTATAATATTTGTGCAATCTTATGTTTTTATGAGTTTTCTGTGCAAGGAATGATTTCTAGGCAAAAGTTAGTTGAAGCCGGACTCCATGCCGGGTAGTGGTTTCTGCACGGCATAAGTACAGAACAGAAAGAAGCCTTGCCGGATGTTATGCCGGGTAAATGTTATCCGGCATAAGTGTAAATCGCCTCGATTGACCATACGACAGCACATGTGATCCACGTGTTTCCAACCGCTGCCGGATGTGATGCCGGGTAAGTCCTACCCGGCATAAGCACTGTTTCGCACGGACATCGACGGTTCGACCGTTAGCAGTTGGGCGCATTAACACGTGTGCCGGCTATTGGGGACCCGGCACGACGCCCGGCAAGAGTCATTTGGATGCATATAAATAGGCCGAGGAAGGCTACAATTCAACACACTTCAACACCATAATATACTCCATTCACATCTCAGTTTCCGCCCCACTCCAAGTGTTGGTGTCCAAGGAACGTTTGCAGATCCATCCACGCAAAGAGAAGAAGAAGACCTTGTCAGGGTTAAGGCTATTAACATCTCCTTCTCCTCTTTGTATTCTCTTCTTGTAGTTGGTGGATGGTGATGCAGAATCCTTGTTAGTTTTGTTAGGGATGATTTCCTTGTAAAACTCTTATGATCATTTATGGAATTTTCAAGTTTCTTAACCCGAGTTCCAATCTTCTTACAAGTAGAATGAAGTAGCTATTCATTCTCTTATCTTAAATCTTATTTGATTTCACAAGACTAGAATAGGACAGATTAGGATTTAGGTAATCTTTAACGTTGTCTTCTGCGCCATAGCGGGAGCAAGACTTAAGGTTTAGGGTAATCTCTTATTTCCCATTTTGTTGTATTCGCGGCATTAGCTATGCACGATTGCAAGTATGAATGTTGAGTTCCTTTTGTCAGAACCGAATCTGGAAGTGTTATTTACAAATGTACGATGCCGGATGGCATGCCGGGTATATGTTATCCGGCACGTTCAAGGCCATGAATATGCCGGGTAGTGAGGATCCGGCATTACATCCGGCATATGCATTTGCGAGACCTAATCCTCTTTGAGACTTGCCACCTTTGATCATTGGTCATACGAACCTTTTGCATTGATAATCTTCCCAAATCAAAGTCAGTTTATTTATTTATTTAATTAGTTTAGGATCACATTTTCAATTCCCCCCTTGTCTTAGAATAGGCTTTTGCCCGGATTAGGACTAATTTCTATAAGTCCCTTGGGTACGATACTCTCGGCCGTAATATATTTACACTATACTCCGACCGGGTTTTATTTTGCTACCGTAGTAGAGTTGTAGGATTAGTTATTTATTTTATTCTTTTTGTATATATTATCCTAACAATTTCTCGATTAGCAATTAGTTAGTCGGGTAAGTAGTAATGTATCAGTAAGGTACCCCATATATGTAATGAGTAGTGTAAGGGAACACAAGAAGTAGTCGACTCCGCACCACGGTTAGTGATGCAAACTCAGACCAGTATAGTAAATTACCTCGAACAGTTAAAGAGAAAGAACTCGGTTAAACCAACGAGTCAAAGAAACTAGAGAACTCATTCCAGGTAGAAAATGATTAAAGTTATGAAGTGCGAGGAGCACTAATTATTAAGTACATACATCTGATATGTCTCAAGATCTTCGAGGAGACTGTGAAGAGCAATAAGCACTAAACAATAACTTCAATTGTACATAAAACTCAGACTAAAGATCGGTTAGAAAGAACAATTCAGATGCTTGAAGGCACACTAGAAGCACGAGCATTAGATCTCCAGAGAAACTGGATAGACAAGCTACAACCATCGAGACGTTGTATAAATAAAAAATACCACGTGTCCAATGAGAGACATTTATTCCTAAATTATAATGATGCAAAGGGATGTACAGTACATTGATAAGAATAAAAAGGGCAAACTAAGCCCTAAGTTTATCAGAGTCGCATAGCAAAAGCTAGTAGACCGGTACCTAAAAGGTTGACATGCCTAATGCCTAACGAAAGGAAAAAAATGATGTATCTCACATCTTCCAGTTGAATAAGATATATGGCTTATCTACCAAATTCTTAGAGCCTTAGAGGTTAGACCCAAACCCAGCTGTGAGATGAGATTGGTATAAATACCGATAAGAATCCTTGATACAGAGACTAAGCCATTAAAAGGTTAAGACCCTTTGATCGGATCATAATGTGAAATATAATACATGGAAGCTAGAGTGCTCCATGAGACCTAAACATCTTGAACCAATGTCCAAGGATGATATAATGTTGATTATGTGGGCGTAATCCATTTAAGGGGGGGTAGAGCGAAAAAACGCTTAGCGTATGTTTACGTACTGAGTACGTAAACTATGGTGTGCATAGCACAAAAGAGTTTGTTTTAATGCTTGATGCGTATGTTACATTAACATATGTATACATTCTTAGCTTGGTTATGGCTATTGCGCACAGAAGATGCAAACACCATACATATTACATAGACCTGGCAATTTTAACCCAACCCGAAACCCAACCCGAACCCAACCCGATTTTTTGTGGGTTAGGGTCCTAATTATTGACCCATTTATTTTTTGGGTTGGGTTAGGGTAAGACCCTAATTTTTGGGTTGGGTTAGGGTAGTGATCTAAACCCACGACCCAACCCAAAACCCGAAAATATATTTATAAATAATAAAAATATAAATTACTTTTGTATATAAAATTATTTTAAGACCAAATAATACTTAGCCCAGAATTTTTTAGCTATTGGCTCACCTGGCCCAGCCAAACCTTAGCACAAGGTTAAAAACCTTAATGTTTGTGGTGCGGTGCAGCAGACTCACATATCCAGTCCAGGTGCCGCTATTCATCTAGGCCGAAGGTTTGTTTTTCTTTCCTCATGTTTTTCTTTCTCATGCATCACAACATTCTCATCTCTTCCTCTCCACCTTTTCACATTCTTCTGTCTCTATTTTCTTTTGACAATAGCAAGATAGTATATTGATTCTGGATAAGCATGCTCGTATACCTGTTTGACTATACTGGCAATTGTCATCTTGAAGTGCTTCTTGTTGATGTGATTATGTAGGTAGGATTCTCAAAATCTATTTCTCCTTTTGTGTTTGTCAGTTTGGTTGATATGTTACTCCGTGACTTCTCTAATTTCGAACTAGACTTTGCCACTATTCCGAAATTCATCATGCCAATTTCATCAATTTTGTTTCTTTCATCAATTTGTTTCTTTCATTGTTCTTAATTAGCTTTAGTATTTATGAAGCACGGACACGTCATTGTAGTCGTCTCTCGCCCGGAAATGTCTTAGAGATAGAAGACGGCCAGAAATGCAAGAAACTGACGATGGTCATGTATATCTTTCTACTATAGACATGTTCCACTACAATTACTATTGAAGAGTGAGTCTTTTCGGTTGAAAGCTGAGTTGTACATGGTGGTTGATGAGTATATAGGAGAGAATACTAGCAAAAATCATTCCCCTTCTATTTTGCATCCTTTCACCATCAACCCTCTCTCCGTCAATTGATGGTGAGAGTAACATCAAGACTGTATTCATTGAGGTATTACTTGTCATCTACCAAAATTTCATGCATCGTGTAAAATGTTTGTGTTCTAATTTGATTTTTTGTGTAATTAATAGGAATTCAAATCACTTGAATATGAAGAGAATACTTGTACGAAGTCTCAGCTGGATCTTATTTGGAAGAGCCAAGGTATAAGCTTTCTGATGAGATGAATAATAAGTTTGATATAATGAATTATTGGAGAACACATGTTATTCAATATCCCAAGGTGGCTGCCATGGCACGAGATGTGCTTAGTGTTCCTATAATAAGTGTTGCTTCTGAAAGTGCTTTTAGTATGGGTGGAAAGCTCTGGATCAGTATCGTAGTTCACTTGATTCTGAGGTTGTGGAAGCTTTAATGTGTTCGAAAAATTGGTTGTTTAGTGGTAAAGGTAAATACTTGTAGTATAGTTATTATTGTGGAATATTATTTGAATATCTGATGTTCCATGTGTTAAACAACGAGTATTATTCTTAAATGATAGATTTGAGCAAAGAGAATGCTACGTTGGAGGCTCTCACAGCTGGTTGAGCTTAGCAGATAAAGAAGTTAACGAATCATAAGCTTGACTGGTGAAGAACTTTTGGTAGGTTGCAGATGCTGATGTGCTAATAATTACTCCATGATGTCGCTGGTTGATTGTTTAATTGATCAAATTTCACCAATTAAGAAGAGATGATTATATGAGTGAGTAGAAAGAAAGAAAGAATATAGAAACAGACCTGAAGCTGTTGTAGTTGCTGAGAGGAGGAAAGTAATAGCCTGGTTGGGTTTAACCTAATGGTTTTTATTTATAGTTTTTTGTTTCCCAATCACTTTTAGATTTCCTACTGCATGAAATTTTGACATTGTATTAAGATAGTCTCTATCTGGATTAGGGAATGAATCATTTGTTTTTATTTTTGTTCTCTATTTGATTAACTGGGATCATGTATAAATCTGGATAGGATTCATAAAAAGAACCCAATGGAAAGAGCACATGTTATAAGATTTTTGAATTCATAGGAAACTGTGTAGTACTCTCGATTCTTTGTATAAACATATCATTTAAAGTCGATATAAGTTATTGTGTTGGCTTAAAAATGGGTCGGGTGAGGTTGGGTTAGGGTTGTAATGATTTTTAAATGGTTTGGTTGGTCATGATTTTTCCCAAAACCGATTATTTTTGGGTGGTTGGGTTAATTAAATGTATTTTAAATGGGTTGGTTAGGGTTGATATCAACCCGACCCATCAAACGAATTGCCAGGTCTATATTACATACCTACCTTGTTAACTCTGGTGTGAGAATACAAGTGAAAAAGAGTACAGAAACTTCAGGGGATTAAAATACCTATGGCATATATTGATATGAGACCGAATATGGTAATAGTATGATGTATGAATCGGTATGAAACCGATGTAGAACCTAACAGGAATTAAATTCCCTAGGTAACTTGTGGGAGGTGAACTGAGAATGATTTATGGACTGAGTCCCATAATTTGGAGATGCATTGATTATATTTTGACTAGAAAGCCTAAAAGATAGAAATTGGAAATGATTGAATTATTTGATTGTTTGAAACTGAAGTGGGAAGTCGAACTTGATTTACTAGCGATCAAAGGAACCGAGCACGAATTGGGGTGGAAGGATAGTCCAACACTAACGCTGATCACGTTCGGTTGAATGATGCCTGAAATCTTTACAAGTGGTCACAATTAATCACGTTAAGAATAGATGTAGTTAGCATAAAGTGGAATTGGAGTTGACTTGTATTTTCAACTAAAGGATTTTTTTACTTGGCCTCGTAAAAAGGATTTTCTTTTACTGAGTCTCACTCACTAGCTGAGGACGTATGTGCCTTTGTCTTTGGACCGGTGACATGAGGAGAACGGAGTGATTTTGTATTACTCGCTCATGAAGCCGAGGACATATGTGCCTTTGTCTTCTGACCGTTGACATGAGGAGAATACGACAAAAGTATGTGATTGTTTTGATCTTCCAAAGGACCGTGGACCAGAGAGCGTAAGTGTCCTATATGTGACCGACCTACGGATACGGATGATATTTTGTATTACTCGCTCATGAAGCCGAGGACCTGTGAGCCATTGTCTTCGGACCGGTGACATGGGGAGAATGCAACAAAGAGTATTTTGATTGCAATACATGCAGAGACATGTTGTGTGGTATGTGTAGTATACATATATGACATAACTTATGATTCTGAAGGTTATATAATAAACATAATCTATATGATCTATGGTATGAAGTTATCCTGGTATTTTAAATGATATAAGATACATGTGAACTTTAGGGACAAAGTTCTTTTAAGGGGGGTATATTGAAATACTCCAAACCTATATATGGTAATTAAATGTTAAGATATGATATAATAAGGCTAAAAATGCCTAGATACATTTTTAAACAAGTTAACCATAGAAAACACAAAAATGCACCATAAGGACAATTATGCAAATACTTGCTCAAGACTTTGTGTAACCTTGATTAGGGGCCAAAGTGCATCCTTAACCTCATTAAAATGATAAATAACTTGTTAGATCAATTACCAAAGAAAACCAAGCTCAAAAACAAGCTAAAACACAAATTGTGCTTTAAAACTCCTTAAAGCACATTTTTGAAAGATTGTCTTATAAGTGAGTTTTGAGTGGATAAATGACCATTTATACACCTTAATTAACATGTGTACTACTTAGTATCACATTAGGAAGCCTAATTCAAATAATTTACAAAACAAATCATAAATTGGGCACTAATTATGAATAATACTCAAATAGTGCTAAATTAAGTCTTAAGTCTCCTTTGATTAGTCAATTGTCAAATGAATCCCTAAATATCTAAGAGGGGGCCATTTTTTATGTGGTGACTCACCACCTAATGCTGCCAGCATTTATACAAAAGAAGAAGGAAAGGGGAAGTCACTATTTGCTTTACTTTACACAAAAGAAACAAATATCTTACTTTACTTACCCCTCCTCCTCTCTCCTCTCTTCTCATTTATTTCTACCCCATCCGGTCACCTTCATTATCTTCTTCTCCCTCACGTAAAAGGCTGGAAAACCATTGTTCTTGAACTTCCCTTACTTGCCCAAGACACTACAAAGCTCCAAATCCAAAACAAATTACATATTCTTGCTAGTTGAGTCAAGACCATCCTTTTGTTTCTTTCAAAACCTCTAAAGCTTAAGTTGGACTCCATTGAAGGAGATCCATTTGAGGAGGAAACACATGTTCTAGAGCTAGATTACTCTCTCTTTAGTTCAAGGTAAGAAAAGATTTGAAAACTCATGTTTCCTCCATTTCTTTACATGGCCGAAATTGACTTCTCAAGGTCCTTTGTGCCTTTCCTTGTATTAGCATTAATTCAAGCTTCAAGAGCTTAGTGGAATTCTGCCTTAATTCCTTACCAAACACCATTCTAAGGTTCCTAAGGTAATTACTCATTTTAGTGCACTAAGCACTCTCCCTGTATTCTAGAGTTGTTTCCATGAGTCTATGTGTGTTACTTAGTACTCATTATCCTTATTTGAATGTTGGTTATAATTTTAGCAAGTGATCAAACTCCCTTGGCCGATTTTCAATCAAAAGAACCAAGAAAAGAAAAAGGGCTTGAAAACCTAAGGTAAATGATCTACCTTAATGTAGTTTAATGCCTTAATAAATTGTGTCTACGTTGATACAAAAAAATATGGTCGAGAGCTTACATTATAATATGGGTTATATTAACCTAGGAAATGATATAAACAAACTTATGAACTTGTGACTAAGGAGCTAATGACATATGAGTTAGAAAAACGATAATAAAAAGAATTATAAGAGCTTTTATAATTGCCATGGGACTATTGTTGTGTGCAGGTGGTTATGTTGATTAATAGGTTTAAACCATGTCATTTAAGGGCCTAAGAGCCATGTCATTTAAGGGCCTAAGAGCCAAGCAATTTAAGATTTATGCATTGTAATGTGATTGATGAAATTTGAGTGAAATTGTGTGTTGGGAATATCCACTAAGGATTTGGTAGCTTGAGTTGATTAGGGAAGAAAACTATGCATTTGGGCATAACAATATAGTAGAGTAGCTATGGCAAAATTTGTGTAGAAACCAAGTGTTTTAAGTGTATTTATGAGTTACTATGACCTAGGACTTACAAGGAGTCATTAAGGGTTAATTGGGTAGAAATGAGTTAACTAAGGTGTTCTTATGAGTTAGAATGACCTAGAGTTGATTATGAGCAATTAGAGGTTAAATGGGTAAATTAAACACACCTAAACTAAGGTATAAGAAGTGTATTGAGTTGTGCAAAAATTTGTAGGAAAAATGATGTAGGAGTGTCTTAGATTTCCTAGAGATGAACTAGTGTGTATAACTTTGATAGTAATGAGAGGACTTGGGTGGTGGAGGTGAAAATGTCTAAGAAATTTTTGGTATGGTCAAGATGATTGAGAGTAAGATGTAAGTTGTCAAGAGGGTGACTAAATGCATAAGTTTGCCCTAGCTTGAGAATAATGAGTAGAAAATGTAAAGGAGGGGAAATAAGTTGAAAAAGGGTTAGTATGACCAAGGTGTGTAAGATAATGGAGTATAAATGGTTGTAAGTGAAACAAATGGTTAGTAAAGATTGTGAGCTAATGGACATTTTAGAAACCTAGGAAACTAAATTGCAAGTGTTAGGAAATAAGTGTGAGAATTTGTGTAATATGATCAAAGATTAGGTGATAATTTTGTCAATGAATTAGAAGGTTTAATGTGTATAATGGTGTTAGAAAATGTTAGGATACATATGGAACGATTAGAAAAGAAATAAGCAAGGAAACAAGTTTAGAATAAAGAGTAAGACTGTAAAATGTTACAGACTAATGCATGGTCCGGGACCCAGTCCTTGGATAAAGTCCCGGACCACACATCAAAAACTACCGAGAATAATGTGTTAAGGCTGGTCCAGGACCTAGGTCTTGTAAGAAGACCCGGACCAGCATCAGAAACTTACCAAAATTGAGTTAACACATTGGTCCAGGACTTAGGGTAAGTATAAAGACCCGGACCACTCCCATTTTCTCCTGAGAATTTCCTAGACAGCTTGATCCGGGAGTAAAGAGAGCCGGACCATGTCCCGGACCAACACCAAAATTGAACTGTGAGTTAGGAAATGAATTAGAATGAGGGAATTGAATGATATTGGTATTAGATGATTGTTAGGACTTGTTTGATGACATGTAATGGTCATTAGGGGTGTGAACAAGTATAAGATATAATGAGAAGTATATAACTTATGTGATTAAGTTTGAACTACAATGAGCTAGTAGTTAGTAGTCGGAAATCATTAGTGACGAAATAAATTAGGTTAATTAGAAGGAATTAACCACCTGATTCAATGGATGTTATAGGGTTTGAATAATTGAACTCTGGAGGAGAGTAGACAACCGGCAATGACGGTGAACGGTATGGTTTTCTTGTAGCTTGCTTGCTGAAGAGGTGTCCCTTGTTTTGTGTGTTGTTTATTTATATGTTACGACTAAACAAGATAAGGCATGAAACCGGTTTACTGTATTTTGTTGTGTGTTCGTATTATACTAACACGACTTACCTTTGAGTTTACTTACTAACTTTGGTTATTAAGCGATTGTGTAAGAATAAGAGACACTCCCGAATATTGGTTAGTTAATACCCGAAAGAGGTTTAACTAACAAACAATGTCTTCAAGACTTCTACTAACTGGAACTTGGGGTGAGGAATCCGGAATGGTCCGGTCACATGTGTTTGTAGTAGGAGGTCATTATCTATATCAGATCCGACTTCTATTGAGACTTGTCTTTGGACTTTTTTCCTAGAGTCGACAAATAGACTCGGCCACCTCGAATTTATGTTCATGGTGGGAGGCAGATTAAGATAAGATGGCAGTGGGATCACCTAAATCCCAATTTAAGATTATTGTTTATTTAAACCAATGGAGTTAATAGCTCATTGGCTAGGGTTTCATTTGACCTGACAAAAATAAACAATGGACTAAGGTACAATCCGTTCTAATTAAAGGATGGTTGGCATTAAGAGAAAAGTTTAAACACAGGAATAAAATAATTCATAGGACTAAAGGCTTATAAAGCTAACTCGCTTATTTAAGGAACGTCCATAACGACGTTCGATCTGTTTGAGCTATGATTATTTCATATGAATGTGTTGTATGTTATTGTACTTCTTATTATTGTTTGTATGATAAATCAACTGCATGTATACGACAAAATAGTCACGTGTAGCCCCGTTAGCATGTGGGTTGCACGTTAATCGTATCAGCAAAGGTGCTGAGCCCCTCGGGGCATCCATATTATTTTTCAGGTAAGCACCAGAAGATGTCCCAGCCTGAGAGTAGGAATGGGTAGATGTACTTTGGGTTTGCATTTTGACATACGAGATGTGCATGTACACTCGTATGGTAGAATGTTGTAGAAACTTGGATTTGCGGTTTGAGATACTTGTTACTCGTTATCTTTTGGTAAGTATTGTAAATATTTAAGTCGGTATATTCGGGTCCATCAGACCGTAGCTTGAAAGTGGAGATTATAGAATGCCTAGTTAGTCACGTGGGTGACTAACGGCGGTAACACCAACTTATTTAGAATTTCTGCTGCGATGTTAATATAAGTACTTGGAGTTTTATGTGATAATCCTGGTTTTAGAAGTTGGGGTGTTAAATTATGCATCTGCATACACAGCGCGACGCGAGCACTGGTTACAATTGTTTCCTCCGGCCGAACCGGGAAGTGGCATTGATTTAGGAGATGATGAGTGAGCCATGTTTTTGTTTGGGGATTTTTTGTAAATGTAGTTCAAAATATTATAAACAACAAATGAAATAGTTAGATGTACATGACATATTTCGAAGCACTGATCTCAATCTACGTGAAGTGTACAAACTGTAATCTATTTTACATTTACATATACATAGTTGTTACTAAGAAATTGCTCATCTTTAACGACCTTAAAGACGAGGAAATTATTGAATTCAATCGACTTCTTGTTCGAAATTGCCTATCTATTCCACTAATTTCATGTACATTGAAGAAGAATGTATTAGAAATTATCGAAATTGTCTATCATTTCCACTAATTTCACGTCCATTGAAGAAGAACCTATTTGAAATTATTGAAATTGTTTATCTCCATCGGTAAACCAATCTCATTCACCCCTTTATATTGTTCACAAGTGATCACTGTGCGAGAAGGGAAACGTTATCCTTTGTTTACAAAAGAGTTCTCATCTTTTCTAGCCTAGCATTTGAAGATGGCTGACTGGGGACACTAATCTCAATCAACGTAAAGTGTACAAGCTATAGTGTTTTTGATATTGTACAAGTGATGAAGTGTTCTACAACATCAATTGAAAAAACTATAGATGAATGTTTAGAAAAGTTCACTGTTTTCAATGGCATGACATTGTATAGGTGATGGAGTGTTCTGCAAAATCAACTAAAAAAACTGGACTAAATTTTCTAATCATTTTATCTTCGAAAGTCATTTTTGAGCTATCTTCATCAGCAAACCAATCTCATGCACCCTTTTAAATTTCACCAGTGATCATTTTGTCTAATCAATCATATTTGTAGATTCATAATCCTTTGCTTACTAAGAAATTGCTTTAACAACCTTAGAGACGAGGAAATTATTGAATTTAATACTTCTTGTTAGACAGTACAACAATCAAGCGTGTTGAAATGCAATCGACTACTTGTTAGATAGTAAAACAGTCAAGCGTACTGGAATTTAATCAACTTCTTGTTCGATAGTAAAACAATCCAGCGTGTTGGAATATGGTCGACTTCTTGTTCGATAGTAAAACAATCAGCGTGTTGGAATTTAATCGACTTCTTGTTCGATAGTACAACAATCAAGCGTGTTGGAATCAAATATATAGAATAATAAAGTAGTTACAGGAATCATATTTAGGGACGTCCTCTCATCACCTCTACTCTGTAGCGTCAAATGTTTGCTCTACGGTCAGCCGTAGACCTACCTCGTATCACGGCGGGGTCTTCAAAGTCTGAATCATCCTCATACTTGATGAGAATCTTAATTTTATCAATGGTTTCTTCAAGGTCTAGATAGTTCTGGATCATTAGTCGTACATCTGCATCGGTTAGCAGGTTGGCAACCGAGTAGTTGTTGTTGAAGAAAATACTAACATAAGCAGTAAAGACCTAGCTACAATGGGCAAGTGCACCCAATTCGTTGCAATATAACAAGTGTTGTATCCACAATGAAATTGGTTTCTAAATCCTGAGCTTTGGTATCTTAGTTAAGTGCAATGAAAAACTGTAAATGAGGTTTAGCCGAAGCAAGCTTAGTTGTTTGTAAACAGGGAAAACAATCAAAACAGTAAATTAAGTGGTTGATTGGAATAGATGGAGGAGTACTCTAGGATAGTGGATATCACCTAAGTTTCCCAATTACACTCATAAACACACCTCAAATGAGTTTCATATTAGAGCTAAAATCATGATTATCCAAATCTTGGACTAATAAATTCTCACCTAATTAATCATACTCTCTAATTCAAGGAGAAGCTAGAGTCACTGAGTAGCATTAAATACAAGATCTTAACAATAGCCCAAACATTACACTTCCCTAAATCTAGAGCAATGCAAGTTAGGGTTTATCCCCAAATTCTTAATTTCTAGCTCAAACACTAATTTCACTAGAAATTGCAAGAAATGCCATGAATGATCAATTCAAGACATTAATGAATCTTCAACAGAGATAAATCAACTATATTAAATTAGGTAAGTTTACAAGCTACATAGAAGCATTTAAGATTCAAATCTCATCCTAGAGCACAAATTAAGACTACTCAAGCATGGAGGAGTATAGTAGAGAGAGAGTAAGAAGAAGCGATTGAAGGTAGTGGGAAGCTTGGGGAAGATGATCTTTTTCCTTCTCTTCTTATCCTTCTTCTTCTTTTCTCCTCAAAATCGCCTTTTCTCTCTTGATTTAGGGTGTGGAAGTGTAGAATAGAGAATGAGAGTGTGTCAAGTTTTCCATTTCTAAAACTGTAATCTGGGCAAAATTGTGTTTTGACCTCCCCATAGAGGCGGTCAGCTGGGGTGGTCCCGACCAGAAGCATAATTTCAACTTTCGGCCGCCCTAGAGGGCGTTCCTCTGGGTAGGTCTTCACCATAAACGGTCTTTCTGCACCGAAATCATCCTCATTTGACCAATTGTCCTTGGCCCCTCCTCATGTCCATAAAGCTTGGCTACAATGTCTTGAGAGTCTCCAAAATCATGCTTAAGTGAGCTTTTGCCTAAATTATAACCAAAATTGTATAAGTGCACCTATATTAACAAAATGATCTATAAAGTGGTGAAATAGGTCAATAGTTTCATGTAATGAAGATAAACAAAGACCCGATAATTACATTATTTCACCACTTATCATTTGTATAAATCTTGGTCCATCCTAAGGTATGCAATCGAATAGACGTGCAGCTAAAAGTTATCAAAATGTGATCACACACGTGGTTTAATGATGATGTAAGATGGTTGACGTTTCTTGGATATTGAATGTCTGCATCGATCACTGCCCAACCCGGACCTTGTTGGAACCATCCCCCGTACTACCTAACTATGGTGTACTGGTTCACATGAATTGCAACAAGAATCAACATTCTAATGACATAAACAAAAATGAATTATTTGAAAAGTAAATAAACAAATATTATACATACAATGACCACAAAGTTTATCATCCATACAAGAAAACGTTGTTCAGACAACAAAAAACTAAACAGTCTAATACCCATACCCACCCGCACCATCTCCATGACCCCCCCATCACCACGTCCCCTGTCATCCCCACGGCGACACGCAGTATAGTGCTTACGGTGCATACCCTCCCCTCTAGGCCTAAGCTCTCTAGTGCGATAGCCCTTGTCGTACCACTCCATGCCAGTACGAGTCTGTTCATGTTTCTATGATGGGTAGGCGGTGTCGGGGTGCTACTGACATGAAGCCGGGTGAAGTCGAAGCACGCCTCCAACCTATCAGCAATCCATGGGGCCACACCGTCAAGCCATCTCTGGTTGTTCTCCGGTGCCAGGCTCAAGAGCACCGAGCGCACTCATCCCAATACTGTAGTAAAGTAGGAAATTGCACGTAAGTATTAAAGCAATTTGAAACAACACACAAAATTCAATAAAAAAGAAAATACCTGGAGCTGATCCTCCGGCAGCATACTAGGGCCACCATCCGCACCATGGGGATGCACCGAGGGTGGGAACGAGGCTGGAACCAGTGAATGTATTCCCGATCCATGTCCTATGGCACGCGTGCACGTGTCAGAGGAAACCGTCACCCGGTGGGTCCAGTTGTGTTGTTCCACACAAATGTCTTGTAGTCATATGTAGCCCAGTAGTTCTTACTGTGTCGGGGGCAATAGTGGGTGGTCGGTCTGATAGGCTTAGGAGGGATGGTCTGGTCGAATCCAAACTGTCTTAGACACCAGTCGGGCATATACGGCTCGATTACATCCAAGTACTGCAGGGTGTCGTACCACTGGGAGTGACCCTTCGATATAGCAAACCAGAGTGGCAGAAAGGTAACCACTCAACCTACATTTTGTTTAAGAAAAAAACAATCCTGATATTCAAATTGTAAGAAATGTTTGACAATACGACACAAAACAACTTCTTACAACAACAACTGCTAACTAACTCGTACCTCAGTGGAGGACATCGTGTCTAGCCGCCCCCTATTTAATGCAGCCTGTAGTCATCCATCACATTCCTCAAGTGGCACGGCCACTTCGTCGCGGCGGGGGAGGTGTCATCCCAATCTGTAAGTTGTTACGGTCTGAACATGGGGAAGTACTCGTCTATCCGACATTGTAGTAACCATATGTAACCATTAAACAAACCCCTAGATAATTACTTTAAAATAAGAACAAGACGCTCGTTATGAAGTTCTTACCTGAAAAAACGTCAGGCAACCAGCCAAGTAACACAGATACGCGGAGGGGCCAGAAGAAGTAGGGCATGACACGATCCCCGCCCTTGTCGATCATGAGCGTGCTGCCCACCAAGTACCACAAGTAGGCCTTCGTCTCCTGCAAATCGTTATAGTACTGACCCCACAATGTCAAAGAGGGCTCTCTAGGGTACCTAGTTCTTATCTAGGAACTTACAATCCAGTAACTCCTGCTTTGATGCCACCCCGGAAAGCTCTATAAGGTGGGGGATAGTAACATGCATCGGTAGGGCCACATCGCCTACTCGACTGCCAGACTCCTCCAGCATGTAGGAAATCGTCATGCCAGTAATGGGGATATCCAAGATGTTGTAGACGTCGTGTAGAGTAATAGGCATCTCTCCGAATGACATGTGAAAGGAGTTTGTATCAGTTGTCATCTCTTCATGAACGTAGAAAGGAGCGCGAGGTCAAAGTAACCATGTGCTATCTCGGCTAGATGCCCAAGTTTGCTCGTAGTGGAGGATCCAGGAATTTTTTTTAGGGGGGCTAAATTTTTTTTGACATTGTTATTCTTTAAAACATTATATTATGTTACATTTTTTAAAAATACATAAGAGCATTTTACAAATTTTTAAAAATTTCGGGGGGGGGGGGGGGGGGGGGGGGGTCTAGAGCCCCCGTAGCCCCCCCCCCCCCCCCTCTGTGTCCGCCTCTGTCTGCTCGCCTTAACCGCCTCTCGAGACTCCTCACGCCTCAGCATCGATGGAGTCCACAAATCCAACAACTTCACCTTAGACTTGAAGTTAAGGCATCCCTTCTCCTGTTGAATATTTTAAATTGTCATAACTATATGACATTTCCTAAGTGAACTAATTTATAAAATCAATTACAAAACAGGAATCGTACACACCGCCCCACCACACGTCGAGCAATATGTGACCACTGAAGCTGAGAATCAAACTCGTAATATGGGGGCCTCTGGGCACAGGAGTCCGCCCTAGCAACCAAACCTCTGGCGCTGGCATCTACGCCACATCCTCTAGAGGGGGCCTACGTTGAGGGGGCAGACATCTACCCTCATCCTCTGAACCCGACTTATCTGGGTCCTTGTGATCAGGATCCGGCTGCCAATATGATGTGCCAGCCATCTGACTCTGTGCGGGTGCAGGCCAAGAAGGACTATCGGTCTACATGACCAGTGTCCCATCACCGACCACCGAGTCGGCATCCACCATTTGCTGCTCCAGTCCCTGCTTCCGCTCTAACCTCGTGTGCCTCCTCTCCTCCAGCTCACGCACATGCTCGTCGACCCTACGCCTTCTGGCCGAAGCATTGGCGTACTGTGTACGCCTCCTCTCTGCAGCAGTCGGGTCAACAGGGGTCATAAGGGCCTGTGATGAACTCTCACCACGCTCAGATGAACCCATACCCCTAGCCCCACCAAACATACCCTGGAACATACCCTTGCCATTTCCCGCCATCTGCTATTTACCGTAAAAGTTAGTTAAACTACGTTTAACGTTAGTCATGACCGGTCGAGGTTTGTCAATATCGGTCATACGAATACTTATTACCGTAGTTCAATGTCAATAACATTTAAACATTCATAAACATAGATGAAATGATTAAACCATGCAGAATAGGTAAAAAAACCATGCCAATAAACCTACAGAATGTCTAAAATGGGTAATTAAGTCAGAAAAAAAAAGTCAAAATAACACGTCCCACTAGCTGGAGCCCACGCCCGCGCCCTTCTCTTTCTGGCCGTGCCTGCCCCTCTCTGGCCGTGCCTGCACCATGAAAGAACGACCGGCGCGTACGCCGTCTTCACTACATCCGCACCCGAGCCCGCTAAAATGACCCCCGGGCTAGTTCTGATTCTGATTTTTTTCCATTAATTTTGTAACTTTTACTCCTATATTGTGCTACAAAATTGTAATTTATGACAGAAAAGAACCTGGTTCAGTGAATCTGGACAGAATCTTGGACTCGCGCACTAGCTATCCTCCCGCTTCTGCTCTGGTTACAGCTTCTAGAGAGATGTCCGAGAGAATTGTAGAGAGATGAAGAGTTTTGAGAATTTGAAATGTTATGGAGAGATAGTAGAGGGTAAGGGTGTATATATAGAAGAATTTGAGGAAAAGACAAAATCGTAAAATTTTTTAGATTCCGACTGCGTGAAGTGAAAACACGACTGAGCGTACGAGTTCACTATCTATATCCCTTTACAAGGAAATCTATTTAGCATATGTGGTTTTAATTCTTTCCATCGTCACATTTCTATATGAGTTTTTTTAAATGAAGACCGTATATAGTAAGTGTAAGTTCTTCATAAATAAATCAATACATACTGAAAATTAAGTTAGTCAAATAACTAATTCAAGAATTTTATTGATTTTATAGAATTATTGAATGCTTTTTCCTGGTTAGAGAGGAGAGGGCTCTACCCTCTCCATTATTCAAGATCTACTAATTTATCAAATTTGTATCTTTGAGACAAGTCTATGAATTCAAAATCTAGTCTTTCGAGTGTATCTTATATAATGTATAATAATATTTTGCAATAGCATACTAGCATATACTTTTCTGTCGAAAACAACAAGAAGAGATATAATGGAGGATAACACGCTTCCTGTTGTTGTACTTAAATTTGTCCTTGATGGACGACGTGTATTATTATTGGACACCATTATTCACATTTGACCCTCTCAATCCTTCAAAAGCCAAATTAGAAAGAAAAAAACTGGACATGAATATTTTCTCTACAAATAAAAAGAAAAGAATTTTCAATTGCTTCTCTTTTTTTTCAAAACAATTCTCTCAATTGCTTTTCAATTTTCATTGCAACAAGGAAAAATTCGGGTGGAGCTCAAGCGTTGAATCGAATTATTTTCTTGCCTAGTACTCGGTTTGGTTAACAGTGATGTATCATGTATGAGTGTTCCACCGTATGTTCTGGTTATGGATACGCATACGTTCAGTTGTAAAATTATAAACAGAATTGATTGATGCTAGTGATTGACCACAATTTGAGAGATTGAAGTAAAAGCGGCGACGGTGGGTTCTGGTTCCAGTTCTTGTGGCTCCGGTTCTAGAACAAGTGTTTTCGGATTTGGAACTGATTAGAGGTGATTCTGTGGTGGTTTGGTTCTGGAAGGTATTTCAGCTTTGGATTCGGTCAAAAAGTGGTTATGACCGGTTTCAGTTTCGGTTCCAGTTCTGGTTCCAATTAGGGTCCAAATTTAATGTTTTTATTCGATTCTGGGGTTTTAACAGTCGCTTTGACTGATTCCGGGGTGATTCCACCGATTCCGGTTCTGGTTCTTAGTATTCATCCTTACACCACATGTACCGGTTCCAACAAGACAGTTCCAGTTCCAGTTCTGATTCACTTCGGTAACATGCAGTTCTGGTTCCAAACCGGTTCCGTGTCCAACCGGTTCCAATTCGGATCACCGATTCTAATTCAATTCCACCAATTCCGGTTCTATTAAGTGACATTGACCACCTTTAGATAGAAGTATAACAAATAATGTGTAGGCTCTTATGTTACCCCCCGCTTTTCAAGTTCAACCTTTTGTGACGCATGGTAAACTATCCATTTTTCCTGAAGGCAAATTCGTAGACACAGGCTGTCCACACCCAGCTGTATGCGGCTCACATATATGGCAGTCTCAGTCATAGCTGCTGACTGTGCTGTCATTTTATTACATTAACTTTAAATGATTGTAACTTTTAAATATATCAGTACAAAATGAAAAAAAAATTATATCATTGTTCACCTAAATTAAAGCTCTTCAAACAAGATCAGTCATGGATATGTTTTGACAACTTTGAAAAAAATTATTTTACATGTATACGGTAATTTAGAGCTGATCAAACCCAACCCGACCCGTGACCCGACCCAGACCGGCCCAGAACAAAGCCCAAAAAACTGGGCTTGAAAAAAAATTCGGGCGAGCTTGAACAAAAGGCCAGAATTAAAAACCGGGACGGCTCCAACAAAAATTTGGGGCCCGAAACAAAGCCACAGCCACGACCTGATTTAAATATATGATATTTATTTAAAAATATCATATAATATATTTAATGTAATTTTTTATAATATATATAAGTTTTTATTTAGAATTTTTAATATTTAATATTTTATGTTGAATTTTCTTATTTGTTTTAACTTTTTTTTAGAATTTTATTATTTATTCAAATTTTTATTTATTATGAAAAAAATGAAAATATCGGGTCGGGTAGCGGTAGAGCCAGGAAAAAATCCAGCTTGGCCCGGCCCGAAAAATAAAAAACCGGCCTGGATATTAGAAATAGGCCCGACGCCTAAAATCTTTATAGGCCTGACCCGCCCCCCCATTTGATCAATCATAATATGATTCATTAGTTTTGATGTTATGATTCATTAAAACTGATATTATGATTCACTAAAATTAATACTATGATTCATTAACTAATAAGTGATGAATTAGATAACAAACTTCAGAACTGATAAAAATTATTATTGTTTTGCAGTGTATTATTATTGTTGTATGGTGTATTTTAAACCTTATATGGTGAATCGTGTATTTTTCATGCATATCAAATATTGTTTTATGTTGTTTTATTTGTGTAAAAAAAATATTTTTATATGTTTGCGATCATACTCTAAATGAAGATATGATTCATTAAAATTGATATTATTAAGCACTAAATTATTATGTAGTATTATGAATTTAATAATATGATTTATAAGTCAATAAATCTTGGAAAATTTTTGAGACACTTCAATTATATTATAAAGATTTTATAAATATTTTGAGCATTGATTTGAATCATAAAAGTCAATATAAAATCATGGAAACATTAAAGCTCCTTAAGCCTTGCTAGGGTTGACTTTTTAGAATGGTCAAACCAGCCCATGAAACCTATATCAATAATAAGGTTATGGAAAACCAAGAAGATTGGTTATAAGAATGTTAAAAATGGATCATCCTAGCCAAAGTTATGATATAATGAAGTTTAGAGCCAAAATTTTAAAGAACGCTGACGTGTCCATGTTCTGCTGACTATCCTCGCGCCTCGGGACTTGTGCAATAAGCAAACCCCTACAAAATCGGCTAAGTATTTGCACCAGGATGACCTGATCGTCGGTCAATCTTTAGATAGCCATAACTCTCGTTTTATTCATCCAATTGCAGTCAAACCTTCACCATTCTCTTCTTCTTTTAACCTAGTTTTTAACCATTACTCACACTTGACCTAACTCTACTACATTAATCACAAAATTGATCTGAAGTTGCCTCCCCGCCTGACAATCTGCAACCTAGAATTTCCAGAATCCATTTGATAAGGTAAACTCGTCTTATCATATCTTCTTCATCCGTGAATGAAATTCACGTTCTATAGCTCATTTGTAGATCTTTAACTCCTCTACAACTTTCATTTTAACAACCAATACTGATTCTCAATCGTGTGGAAGATCAAGGCGTCTAAAGTTCCCAGCTCGATCACATCAGGTTTTTGCCCAGAATTTTTCCAGAACCGACTAGGTAAACTAGGATCTTGTGAGATTTGTAACTTTCTCCCTAGTTCTTTGTTTTCATGATTCTTCTACCCATGTTTAGAGTTACATACCTAGTTTTAAATGTGGTAGGTTTCGTGGATCGAATTCTTCTCAGTTAGCACGAGCTGGTCCACGAAGTAGCCTACTTGGTCTGCACATAAAATATCAATTTTCCAGAAAAAAGAATCCAATTCTCCTCGCCGGTGCTATTCTGGTACGTTTCCGACCAAATTTCACCGATAATGTCACTCAATTTTACATTCTCGAACTTACCCAACTACTAATTTGACGTATAACGCACTATATAGAGAGAATTTGTCGAAATCGAATTAAACAAACACAAACCCTAACATCGAATTACCCAAAATCAATTTTCCTACTCCTTTCATTATAGCTAACGAAATTAGTACCATTGGATTCGTTTTTCAATTTCAAGTCTAATGAAACAAAAATCAATGGATTTCATTCCGTGGATTGGAGAATTGATCGAATCACACTCGTAACGTTTTGGGATTTTCTTATGAACTTGCGCGTTTTGGGTCGTCCGATCGTAAGTTATAAGGATGGACGGCCAAGATTAAAACGTGAAGTTAATGAAGTTTTAAGTCAGAATAAACTACAGAAAATACTCTAACTTGTTGGATTTATTTAATGACCTTCCCTAATGTATTTTGACACGAAATTTTAACCACAGATTCCTTATGAAATCTAGTTTATTTTCATGTAAATTAATATGGGTTTTGAGTTTTTAAACGTAAGTTATAATTTTTGTAAGTTCTGAGTATTTTGAATTTATTTAGATAATTAACTGAAATAAAAATTTCTAATATGTCTAAATATCATAATTACTATATATTAATTTGAGAATTTTTAGACAAGAGGAAATAGGTCTAAATATTGTTTTTCTGAAATTTTCATAAGTTACCTTATGATCTATGGTTTTTATATAACAAAATTAAAGTGTAGTTGAATAATAAACTTTATAGGTTGAAAATAATGTAAGAAGGCTAAACTAACATTTAATACAGAATGTTAACAAATATTTTAGGCTACAAACTTTTGAGTAGAAATAGAGAAATAAAATACCTTATAGAAAATAGAATATGAAGGAATTAATAAGTTAACTAAACCTATACATAATACTATTAAAAGAGTATTATATGAGTAGTATGAATTATGGTAATGAAATTAAGCCTAAAGAGTTACCTTTGAATTTCTAAGATTTATATAAACTGTATTAAAATACATGTTGTTATTCGTCAATGACCAGAATGTAAATCTATAATTGGGTTAAGTAATTAATAAGTTAAAACTTAAGAAATTTGTAATTAGATTACATAAAATGTTACACAAATAGATCTTATTACATAATCAATAATAAAATAAATGAAATACTTTTACCTCTAAATGTGAAGTGGATTAATAAGTCTAGATTTAATCATTTCATAACATTTATAGTATTGAACAATAACCTAATGTTTTAAGATAAATCATTAAAAGGATTATGACATAAAACTATGATTAGTAAATTAATCTAAATATAATCCTTAAGTTTCTTAGAATTAGATAAGCCATATAAAATACTTTATAACCTTAATTACCAATGTTCAGAATGTGAGTTTATAATTAAGTGATGTATTCAGTAGTTAGAACTTATAAAAGGTTTGTAAATAGAAATTAGATACTTAAAACCTTTGAACCTTTAATTAGATGAAACTAAGTTATATAAGAGATATATTGATCTACTTTACGACACTGAAAATATTAATATGTCATTTGAATATAAGGTATAGGATTTTTTAGAATAGATGATCTTATTAAATAATTGACAATTTCACTTATGAATGAGAATTTAATTCTTAGATAAATTTTACCTTATGTTAAGATATAATGCTTATCCTAAAACATAATAAAGGGAATTGATTATTAAGTTATTCCTTTGAAACCTTAGATTTTGTAAACAATTTCAAACGTATTTAAGACATAGTCTATTAAAGTTTAGTATAAAAGGATTATACGTAGTCTATGAGTGAATATGTATAAAAAACATTTAGGAAATTAAATGTAAGTAAGGATACATAAAAGGTTATCTTAAAACACCTTATTATATAGGTAATGATAAAGCAAATAATATACCTTTCTGAATACTAAATGTAACTGTTCGATAAGTCTAAGTTAATTATAATATAGTTATTTCAAGATGAAAAGTAATTTAACATCTTATGACAAGATTATTAAATGGTTGTAATAAAAAGTCATTCTGAACTAAAGATAAGATAATTGAGTTTAGTAGCTCAATTAAGTTATAATTAAATGTATCTACACACTATGATTCCAATATACAGGATGTAGATCTTAATTAAGTTAAGGGGGAAAACTTAATCATAATGAATTATCTAGTATATATTGATAAAATACATAATCATTACATTGTGAAATAATAGTATAGTATTCTAAGATAAACCCATCATAGGTCATAATACGATGTTTATCCTGAAGTAAGAATAAAGGTATTGAGCTTAAGAATTATTATTGGGATTCTAAGATTAACTGAATAATATAAAATGCATTTATGTTATTAGGGTCTCAAAAGTCTTGGATGGGAGAATTATGGTTAAGTATTAGTAAAGTGGATAAGAGTGGAACCATTAACAGGTGTTAATAAAATACATTCCTTGATCTTACAACCTTGGGTCATACAACATTCTAAAATAAGTCAAAGGTTATACATAACATTTAAGCGAGGGCTTACAAGATAATTAAGATTTAGAAATAAGAGTGAGGAATTTGTTTAAGTTTAACTTAGGATATAAGTTACTGATAATAGACTATCTTTAATGTTCCTCAGAGTGTTGTTGAATGCTTGCACGAGTATACTAGAACTGCTACACATTAACAGGTTAGGTACGATTTCTCGTACTCAGATACTTTTGCTAACGGACTTAAGGAGGCGTTTTGAAAAACGCTAACTGAAATGAATTTCAAAAGGAAAAACTGCTTGTGTGACTAACTCACCTTGATGTGACTAACTGAGCCTTGAATGTATAACTTACATGGTTACTGTTTCCTCCTATCTAGTTGTTTCACTATTATTAACTGCAAAGGGTTTACGCCTCTGCACTCTGTATGACTGAGTGTTTTGGTATTACACTTGTGCAGTTAATGATCTAGTGGGATAGTTGGGAATATAGGAAAATATCGAATCTTGGTAAATTCTCCCTTTGGACTATGGGTACTGTTTCATCCATGAGTCGAGTTTTGATCAGCCTTATTGAGTATGGATTCTTTCTATTAAGTGGTGCACACACTTTTCACCGATGATTGAGAATGGGTCAGTGGCAACGGAGGTTTGCTATACCTCGTCCATGTGGACAACTGACAGCGGAGGTCTGTTTACCTTGTCCTTGTGGACAATTGACTGACGGTGGGGGTCATCTCTCCCAATTGGTTTTTATTCCACTCTTGAGTATGTTTGTCTATGGGAATCAACTTTCAGAAATGGTGGAGACATAAACTGTCTACCACGGGTTATGGATATTCATATCATTCCTAGTCCTTTGTGACTACCTGAGTCTTTCTCTTCTTAACCAGATTTGGTTCTAACATCAACAATGGATGATTACTAACTATATGGTGTGACTTCTTAAGTGATTGACTTGGTTTTAAAGTTCTTTATGTAACACCCCTACTCTAATCGGCTCCTAATCGTCTTACTTAACATTGTAATCGCAGCGGTAATCTAAACAATTGAACTACTGGTGTCACCGTTCTCACTCGCCCATCGCCCATACGAGTAATAACGTGCTTACTGATATATTCATAAATACGAAACAATTTCCCACAGTGACAACAAGAGATAGATCTAACCTTCTTCCAATATAAAATACAATCATAGTGAGCATTCTAAGTACCCCAATCCTATACATGTTTCTATGTTCGTATCGAAATACAACAGTGCATATTTAAACAACTGTGACTAAACTACCCAGCGCGTCCCGCTCTCTGTCGACACCGGAAGCTGCATACCTGCAAATATTTGTTTGTGGTATGGAATCAGCCCCTGCTGAGTATGTTACTACATGACTGTCATGCCCCTCAGACCCTCAGTTAATTGGTCGAGAGCATGCAATTCATTTTCATGCAAGTAGTTTAATAAAAAACTGTAAAGCAACAAATATATTGCAGTAAACTCAAATAACAAACAAGCCCCCGGCTTCACACCACATCACATCGCAATAAACCAACTGAAAGCGTTACAACGCATATATGAGTACGAAGACTCCACTCCACCAAACACTTAATAGTTCATAATTGAGTACGGCGACTCACTCGACCAATCAATCCACAATAATCCACACACGAGTACATCGACTCGACTCAACCAGTTCACAACATAAATATGAGTACAACGATTCAATTAAACCAATTCACAAAACACATATGAGTACAACGACTCATTTCATCAAATCCACCAACATACATCACATAACCACATAACATAACCAATGAACAACAAGGCGAAACAACGAGGATTATAAACAAGTATAAATTCTCGTCTTTGGCATGCAAGCCCAAATAATGTTCGCCTATTGTACGAGCAAATATAGTTGTTCGTTTTTGTTCAGTCATGCCTAATGACAACGTCTCGTTAAAACGACGTGTCTCTAAGTTACCCATCTCCTATGGCGGGTCACCCACGGCAGTAGCCACTCCAGCGGTAGAGTCTCCGACCGACGAACCATCTGTAGTCTGTTGGAAATTTATCTTGATACTTACAGATACCCACACGGCATCCTAGTATCGTTAGTTGATCACAATTCACAGTAAGAGCCACAGCCTCTTGATTAACTTATCTATACCATCGCATCATCTTACTATTTTTCTAACACAGCAGACTAAGGTCGTTAGCCCAATCCTGAGTATGTCGACTCGGGATCCAGTGTTAGATACGAGAGCAGCGTTAAAAAAAAGGCCAATGCTCCGTATATAAGTCTCGGATAATATATATATATATATATATATATATCTATATATATCTTAATTATCTACTACACGTTTTACTTACGTTCCTTATATTACACATATAATTAAGATAGCATCATTGCCGCTAGTTCGTTTTATAATATGCTCATATATACGAACGGTATTGTTATCGTACAACAGTAATAATAATAAGGCAACATTAATACACAACTCAAGCATATTAATTCACACAAGCAGACATTCAATCTTAACACAGATTTTCGCACAATGTCTGAACCGAGGAAATCCTCAGAGACAATCAAGCCACATAAATAACATACCGTGCACCGGGATTATAAAACCGTGGAGTATGAATCAGCTAGATCCGAAGCTCCCCCGTGATACCTCTAACAGTCTAATAATACATAACACTACAGATTAGCATTTTGTATAACAACATTACTCTATGGTACCCCGTACCGTCACTAATCCCTCCCGGTTCGTTCCCCGTTATTTACTAACAACGTTTGTCGGGTTTTCGGTTTAACTCGGGATTAGGAAAAACGTCATATTACATGCGTGAGTACGTCGAGTATATTAATATACTTAACTTTAAACGTTTGTTATCGCATGTAATTTAATACCCATTTGTATATCATATAGTTTATCACTATATTGCACGTATAATCTTAGTCATATATTATACATCTCTCCTTAGTATTTATTTCCTAAGGTTAGTTTTTCCAAGTGTAATGTTGTATAATTCATTTTTGAAAATACTTTGAAGTATATAACTCATTATTTCATGAACAACATAACATTGGAATTTCCTTATCCAATGTTTATAATTCTTTTCTTCTTACTCTATATCATTTTAATTATGATATTATATGGTTATTTGAACCATATTGTATTTTTCACTCCATAACATATATTTTTTATATATATGTATTATGGGACCATTTATTATATGGTAGATCTTTATAATATATTCATTCTCTTTTAATGAATATTTCTTATATTATAAATGTTACAACCCTTATAACATTAAAAACCATATTATAAATTCTTATTCTAAAATGCCCATTATTACCGAACAGCACTTGTTCTCTTAAATATTTACAAAATCCACCACATAATTTATATAATGTTATATTATAGTTATATAACATATATTATGACATTTATGTCATTAAAACAATTATAACCTATAGTTATAAGTTGTTACAAAATACCAAACATACCATACTCCTCTCGGTTTTTATTTGATTCCACTATACTTTCAGATTTTACAAATCAACCCCAAATTATATTCCATTGTCATACTTATAATATATACCTTATATTATAATCCTTAAACCTTAATATAATTATAACCTATGGTTATAAAATCCCAATAACCGAACAGACCCTAGGCCTGTTCTAAATTAATTTCCAACCCACTAACTTTCCATATTCACCAAATAACCCCATTTTATAACATATAGTTTCTAATGTCATTAAAACTATATATTATACATATATCTTCATAAAACCTCATATATAATTCCAAAAATTATCAAACTATACCAAAAGGTTATAAACATCATTCCTAACCTTATACTTTCATATTTACGGTTTTTACCACATATGTTACCTATATGTAACAATGATATAAAATATCATATATTATACTTATATAATCCATATTAACTCCAAATTTAACCAAATAAATTCCTAAAAATTCCTAATAAACCAAGGTCTGTTCTAAAGCCCATTTGGTACCCAGAATTTTTGGAAATTACCAATCCACCCCAATATGTATATTTCTTTTATAATTTAATACCTAGCTTATTATAAGCTAGTATTTAATTCAATAAATTCCCGAGTTTGGTCAAAGTCTCCTATATAGTCAACCTTGACTTCAAAATTCCAATTTGAGCCCAAACTCTCGGTAATTACAATATATACCCCAAACTTTCCTATAATTACAATTTTGACACAAAACTTTATATAATGTTATAATTTTATTTAAATTCATTTTAAACCCCATATTTCTCCTAAAATAGCCCACGGCTTTGTATAGTTTTAGTAATTACTGGTTTGACCCCAAACCTTATGCTAAATGCATAAATTAATTAAATAAGCTTTTAAACTTAAATAAAATGGCCTAAATAACATGGCCCTATTACAACCTTGCTTTATAACATAAAATTACATTTAAATGTCACCAAAACATTATAAACTCTCGGCCCTCACATAGAATTATTTATAAATTACCAAACTTCCACATAATGTCTTAAATTTGACAATTATGTTAATTAATCACTTAATTAATTTATCCAAGGTTTCTATAACATTTCCTAGTCATTTTTTAAGCTAAAATGACTATTATAAACTGTCCACTCACGGCAATGACATAACATAAGCTCCAAGGATTTATAAACATGATATAAAGATGTTATACCTTGATTTAATGAGCTTTAATGTCTAAGTTGGCCACGGAAGCTTAGGGCAAAATTTGTACAGCTTCTCCAACATGTTTAAACAGCACAACAAGGATATAGTTAAGTTCAAAACATGAACTAACCATAGGAATGATCATAAGTCATTAAAACCTAGATTTTTACCTCAAATTCTCAAGGCTTTATCAAGCTGTTCACGCCCCTATTTCCAACAGAATGAAGGTGTCAAAACATTATTTAAACCAGACTATATAATCGCCAATGATCAGAATAGAGAAGGCTAGTTTTTACCTTGTTTAAAATGCCAAAAATGGTGTTTTTGGCATGGATTTGGCTAGGAATTGATGCTCTTGATATACCAACTGAACCAACATGTAAAGGAGAGCAAACTATGCCAAGAAACTCAGGTTTCCAACCGGAAATGAAGAAGACAAAGGTTTAGGTGCTTAAAGCACATTGTTACCTTAATTAGGTCTTAAGCTTGCTTCCCCCCTTGAATATTGAGTTTCAGCCGAGATTCCCCCTTTCCTTGATCACCAACTCGTTCTAGATGAGTGTATGGAAGTGGTTGGAAGTTAGCTTAATGGAAAGAGGAAGAAAAGATGAAGAAAATGACATATGACATGTTTTGAATGTTTACCTTATGCCATGGGAGTTGCTCTTTGAAGTTGGCTGCTTCCTAGCTCAAAGAATGAAGGAATTGAGGTCTGGTTGCTGAACCCACGTTTGGAAAGGGGTGGGAGGAAAGAGAAAGGCTGATTTAGTGTTTAAATGAAAGAAAAATAAGAAATGGAATAGTAAAGTGATGATTCACTAAATTGGCAAGATATTTTGGTTAAAGCATGGTGTGCTGTCCTCCCCCATCAATGCTGCCGCCATCCTTTGGATAAATATGGGTCAAGTCTTGACCATTGACTAGACTTGGTCAACATTACTTAAAATGCACTATTTCGGTTACTATTCACAAATGAATGCCATATTTGTGATTTTTTTGAAAAACTTGGAATTAGACCTTCTAATGTGGTACATTATAGTACATTAGTATAACAAGGTCTAATCCAATGCCTAAAACCACTCAAAACCCACTTAGAAAGTCAATTTTCTCAAAAACGTGCTTTAAGGAGTTTTAAAGCACAATTTGTGTTAGAACATGTTTTTGAGCTTGGTTTTCCTTTGAGAATAGTTTTATAGTGTTCATTACTTAATTATAATACTTAGGAATCCACTTTGGATCCTAATTGAGGTCATACAATCTCTATGGTTTCTTAAAGCACATTTTTGGCTTTACCGATCTTAAGGCATGTTTTTGCCTTGTTGAGACTTAGATTGTTCCCCAATGGTATTAAGATGATTATTAACCTTCTTATATCATTAATAGATCATTTAATATTATTTTTAAGGTTAGGGGTATTTCATTTCTTTATCTCTATCTTTGCCTTGTTCTCTTTTCTCTATAACTTGATTGTTTTGAAGTGCTTTTTCTCTGTTTTACTTTTAAGCGTTTGTTTTCATGTTACCATTTTATTTGAAGAATTATGTTTTAATTTATTGTTTTAGATAATTGTACCAGTTCCATTCCAGGGAACTGACTCACCCCTCCCTGGGTGGGCTGCTTGGTTTCATCTTGCAGGTACGAAATTGTTTACACAGGTGGCCCCGAAGAGTATGAGTGATTGGGATGGGAATTAGGAATTATGGAGAGTTATCCAATTTTACTTGTAGTTATGTTTATATTGTTTTTCTCAAGTTCAGACCGTAGCTTAGATAATTTTAATTGTAGTAATCAAGGGAGGTTTTATACCGGGTGTTTGGTGCCCGATGATCTGTAAATGCCAGTAGAGATTTTTATTTCCACTGTATTTATTGTAAGTAGGGCCATTACAATTAGATAACAGACTTAAGAACCGATAAAATCATTATTGTTTTGTAGTGTATTATTATTGTTGTATGGTGTATTTTAAACCTTATATGATGATTCGAGTATTTTGCATACGTACCAAATATTATTTTGTGTTGTATTATTGTGTAACAAATTTATTCTTATATGTTTGCGATGATACACTAAAATGATGATATGATTCAGTAATTTTGATATTATGATTCATTAAAATTGATATTATGATACACTAAAATGATGTTATGAATCATAAATCTCATTGACATATATATATATATAATTTTTAATTTCTTAAAACATATCCATGGTTGTTCTTGTTTAAAGAGCTTGAATTTAGATGAACGATGGTATAATTTTTTTTATATTTTGGACTTATATTTTAAAAGTTACAATTAGTTAAAGTTAATATAATAAAAAGCAATTCAGTCAGCAGATGACTGGATTGCCAACTAGACAAAGCCGCACCCAATATGATATGGGTCATCCTCACAATTGATACACTGCATATTCAGTCGGTCGAATGTCCAGGCCGTCCGCACAAAATACTACAACGGGTAAGTGATGTGGCAGTCCAGTCAGCTTGCTGGACTATTTATGTGGGGTATATATAAGAGTAATATTTGTATTAAGTTTAAATAATTATAACATTTAAAATATAAGTCCAAAATTAAAAATTTTGCACCATTGTTCATCTAAATTCAAGCTCTTTAAAACAAGACCAATCATGGGTATATTTTGACAAGTTTAAAAATGTATGTTAGTTATATGTACATATCAATAGATATCAATGAAACTTATGATTCACCACATACAGTTTAAAATACACCATATAATATTAATAATATACCACAAAACAATAATTATTCAGTAATTGTTTAGAAATTTGTTATCTAATTCACCACTTTTTTGTTAATGAATCACAATATTAATTTCAATGAATCATAATATCAAAATTAATGAATCATAACATCATTTTAGTATATTGTCAGTAACATATACAAATAAAAATTTTAAACAATGATACAACACAAAAAAAAAAATTAATACGTAAGAAAAATACATGATTCACCATATAAGGTTTAAAATACATCATACAACAATAATAATACTGTAACACCCCTACTAATCCGGCTCCTAATTATAATATAAATGTCGTACTTAGTAAATAAATCGTAGCGGTAAATAACAGACTGTCGTTCTAATGGTGTCACTGTTATCACTCGCCCATACGGGTGATAACGAGTTACATGATAATCAACATACGAAACGTATTCCCGCAGTGACCACAAGAGATAGATAGTAGTGTTTAAACAATCTAAAATACATACACAACAAACTCTTAAACAAAACCGTACACGTGAGCGTCTAACCAAACATACACCTCGGTTTACAAACCCGAGTCCAAAATAACAGTAGTCTCAATCCGTACCAAGTCTAACCAAAAGTAAACACAACTGTCACGCCCCGCGTCGACCCTCCAGCTAGTCTCCTGAAATAAAAATGGTTTGTGGTATGGAATCAGCCCCTGCTGAGTATGTTATCACATGCCCCGTCATGCCTCCTCAAACCCCTCAATCAATTGGTCGAGAGCATGAGATTCGTTACATGCAATACCGTTTTAATATTTAAGCTGTAAAACATTTAACAGTAACATCCATACAATAACACAACCATCAATACACATAATATAAACCACTCAGTATAACCAATGAACAACAAGGCGAAACAACGAGAATAATAAACAAGTATCCACTCCCGTCCTTGGTATGGAAACCAATATTGTTCGCCAATGTACAAGTCTCATCTGTAGTAAGTGTTCAGTTATACCTAGTGACAACGTCTCGTTAAAAACGACGTGTCTCTAAATTACCCATATACTATGGCGGGTCACCCACGGCAGTAGCCACTCCAGCGGTAGAGTCTCCGACCAACGAGCCATCCTAGCTCACGGGAAATTTTCTTGATACTTGCGGACCCGTACGCGGACATCCTGGTATCGTTTTTGTGATCACAGCGCGCACCAAGAGCCACATCCTCTTGGCTTTGATATGTTAATTAATTATACCATCGCATCGCATTACTAAATTTTCTAACACAGCAGACTAAGGTCGTTAGTCCAATCCGGAGTTTGTAAACTCGGGATCCAGTGTTAGATACGAGAGCGGCGTTAGAAAGGCCAATGCTCCGTATTAAAGTCTCGGATAATATGTATATCTTATTATCCTAGTGCTACAACGTTTTTCTGACGATCCTTATATTACATATAAGATAGCACCATCGCCGCTAGTTCGTTTTATATATATAGGTCCATATATACGAACCAATACTGTTAACGCAACAACAGTAAATAATAAGCAGCTAAAAATATACAGTTCATGCATATTTATTCACACAATCAGACAAACAATCTTATCACAGATTGCATAGAAGTCTGAACTGAGGAAGCCCTCAGAGACAATCAAGACACATAACAACATACAGTTCACCCTGAATGTATAACCGTGGAGTATGAATCAGCTAGATCCGATGCTCCCCGTGTCGTCTCTAACAGTCTAATAATACATAATGCTACTGATTAGAATCCCGTATAACGACATAACCCTACGGTACCCCGTACCGTCACTAATACCTCCCGGTAAATCCCCCGTTATTAACCGTCAACGTTTGTCGGGTTTTCGGCTTTAACTCGGGATTGGAAAAACGTTATATTACATGCGTAGTCTCGTCTTGTATATTAATATACTTAAAGTTGGAACTTTGTTATTGCATGTAATTCAATATACCCTTGTATATTATATAGTTTGTTTCTATATTGCATGTATAATTCTTAATCATATATTATACATTTCACCTTAGTATTTATTTTCCTAAGGTTTGTTCTTCCAAGTTTAATGTAGTATAATTCATATGTAAAAATACTTTGAATTATATAAATCCTTATTATTCCATGTACTCCTAACATTAGAATTCCATATCTAATGTTTGTAATTTTTTTCTCTTTATCTTATATCATTTTTAATTATGATAATATATGGTCATTGAACCATATTATATTTTCCACACCATAACATATATTTATTTATATATATGTATTATGGGACTATTTATTATATGGTAAGTCTTTATAATATATTCATTCTCTTTAATGAATATTTCTTATATTATAAATGTTACACCCCTTATAACATTAAAACCATATTATAAATTTTCATTTAAAAATGCCCATATTACCGAACAACACCTAGTTTCTTAAATATTTACAAAATCCACCACATAATTAATATAAAGTTATATTATAGTTATATAACATATATTATGACATTTATGTCATTAAAACAATTATAACCTATAATTATAAATTGTAATATTACCAAACAACCCTTATACTCTCGACTTTTATTAAATTCCACTATACTTCCATAATTTACAATTCAACCCCAAATTATATTTCATTGTTACTCTTATATTACATACCTTATATTATAATCCTTAAACCTTAATACAATTATAACCTATAGTTTTAAATGGTTATAATTACCGAACAGACCCTAGGGTCTGTTTTAATTAAATTCCCACCACCTTTTATATATTAAAATTACCAAATCTCCCCAATTTATAATACATAGTTTTCTAATGTCATTTAAACTATATATTATACATATATCTTAATAAAACCTTATATATAACTCCAAAAATTACCAAACTATACCAAAAGGTTATAAATGTCATTCCTAACCTTATACTTTCTATAATTCTCGGTTTTTACCCAAATGTTACCCATTTGTAACAATGTCATGAAATATCATATATTATACTTATATAATTCATATAAACTCCAAATTTAACCAAATAAACTTCTAAAAATTCCTAATAACCTAAGGTCTGTTCTAAATTCCATTTAGTACCCCAAGTTTTCAGAAATCACATTATCACCCCAATTCTTATAAATCTTTTACAATTTAATAACTATCTTATTATAAGGTAGTATTCTAACTTCTTAAATTCTCCAATCTTGGTCAAAGTCTCCTATATAGTCAACTTTGACTTCTAATGCCAAATTGGACCCACACTCTCGGTAATTACATATCATACCCTATACTTTTCTATTTTTACAATTTTGACCCAAAACTTTATAAAATGTTATAATTTTTATTAAATTCATTTAAAAACCCTAAATTCCTCTAAATTAAGCCCACGGCTTTAATATTTACTAGTAATTACCGTTTGACCCCAAACTTAACTATATAAGCATAAATTAAATTAAATAAGCTTTAAACTTAAATTAAAATGGCCTAATGACATGGCCTTATTACAACTTTGCTTTATAACATAAAATTACACATAAAATAGCTCAAATTATACTATAAGCTCTTGGCCTTGCTGTAGCTTAATTATTTTTCCACATAATGTCATAATTTGACCATTATGTTAATTAAATCACTTAAATGACTAGCTTAATTTATCTTAGTCATTTTTTCCATACTTAGGTTAAAATCACCCATATTAACAACTCCACTCTCGGCACATATAATATATATGCTTACAAATCATAAAATCATAAGTTTAAGGTGTTTATACCTTGGTTTATCCTTAGTACCAACTCGGCAGCTTAGAGGAAAAATCACCACATCATTTAGACATGTTTAATACACCAAAATAAGATATGGTTATACTCCAAGCATGATCTTAACCATAATGAACAATTAATGAAAGATTTAAGGCAAAAATCACCTTAAAATGCAAGGTAGTATCCAAGGGTTTCGGCCTGAATTAAACACACCACATGGTGTTAATTCACCATATAAACATGGGGAATAGCTAGACAACAACAAGCTGCTATGGTAATAGGTTTTACCTTGGCAAAATGCCTTAAAATGATATTTCCTTTGATTTTCGGCCACCCTTGCTCCAAATGGTTAGCCAACTGAATTAACATGTAAATATGAAGATTATGAGTGAATAAACTCATAGAAATCAGAAGGAGAAAACCGGATGGAGAATAGAAATGCTTAAGGTATGTTTTTACCTTATAATGTATATTTTGGAAACCTTGGTCCCTAAACTTGCTTCAGCCAAGAATGATTGTTGTTCAAGGTTTAAAATGCTGAGAATGAGCCATGGAAAGTGATAGATCATGAGCTCCAAGTGTAGGTAATGAAGAGATGAAGAAAAATAGCTAAAATATGCTTTAAACCATTACATTAGGTGCAAATAGGATTGATTTGCCTTGAATACTCAAGAAAACAGCTTGAGAGGGTTTGGAAATGCTGATGGCTCGGCTGGAATGGGACAAGAAGAAAGAGAAAGAAAGATAATGTGTTTTAATGAATGAAAAGTATAAAATGGAATAGTAAAATGGTGATTCACCAAATTAGCTAGATATTTTGTATTAAAGTTGAATGTGCTATCCTGCATTCTCCATGCTGCCGACTTCATAAGGGTAGGGATGGTCATTAATTGAACATTGACTATACTTAGTCAATTTTGCTTAAAAATGCACTATTTGGGTTACTATTCACAAATGAATGCCATATTTCTGATTTTTTTTAAATCTTGGATTTAGACCTTCTAATGTGGTACATTTAAGGAATTTTAAAGCGCATTTTGTGTTAGAACATGTTTTAGAGCTTGGTTTCCTTTGAGAATGGTTTTATAATGTTCATTACTTCATTATAATACTTAGGAATCCACTTTGGATCCTATTTGAGGTGATACAATCTCTATGGTGTCTTAAAGCACATTTTTTTGGCTTTACCGATCTTAAGGCATGTTTTGCCTTGTTGAGATCTTTAGATTGTTCCCCAATGGTATTTAGATGTTTATTAACCATCTTAGATCATTAATAGATCATTTAATTAAGTTTTTAAGGTTAGGGGTATTTCAATCTACCCCCCTTAAAAAGGCTTCGTCCCAAAGTCCTTACTCATCTACAGTTCACCTAAGGAATCCAGTTCCACTAAGTAATCAAACAGACCATCGCTAGGGAGTAACTCCCACTAGGTTCAGACCTAGTCTATATGTATCATGATTGATACAACACATACCAAATAGCCAAAACTCATGGTATAAATTCATTCGTATCATAGCACTAAACAAGGTGCATATCCAACTCATCAACAAAAGTACTCAGCGGTACTATATATATACTCGAACAGGTGCACTAAGGCACATACATAAGATGTATCAAACATACAATCATCCAAACAAACATGTATTACGCAGCATATCATCCAAACAAACATGTATTACGCAGCATACCACCAAAACACACCACAAAAACAAGACCTAATGCATAACATATGCGCAAGCCAAGTGGCGTCTACCCCCCCCCCCCTTAAAAAGGGTTTGACCACAAACCCGTATAGGTATCACAACCACTACTCGAAGAGTGCTGGATACTTCGCTCTCATGGAGTCCTCTAACTCCCATGTAGCCTCCTCCACCTCATGGTTCGACCAGAGAACCTTGACCATGCTAACGGTCTTGTTCCTAGTCTGCCTCGTCTTCGTATCGAGAATGCGGAGTGGTACTTCCTCATATCGTAGAGCGGGGTCCAATTCTAAAGTCTCTGGCTGTAAAACGTGTGATGGATGGGGCACATACCTCTTCAACTGGGAAACGTGAAAGACGTCGTGCACCCTCCCGAGCTCTGCTGGCAAATCCAGTCTGTAGGCTAATGGGCCCACTCGCTCCCTAATCGCATAAGGTCCAACATACTTCGGGCTCAACTTGCCCTTCTGCCCGAACCGGAAGATCCCCTTCATGGGTGACACTCTGAGGAATACCATGTCGTCGGTAGTGAACTCAATGTCCCACCTGTAGACACCAAAAATTCTCACCCCATAAAGCAAATTCTGAAATAATAAGAGAGGTCGTCACCTTTCTTTTTCAAAACATATTAGCGTGCGTGCTAAGACGAAACCATCATTTTATAATCTTTTTCAAAGCATTTAAAAAAAAGCATTAACGTTTCTGATGATTTTCCTCGAGTCAAGTCATTGCTTTTATTTTCTCTCCCTCAATTTTGTACGAAGTTCTATTGTGGTGGTCCTTTTCCTTTCTCATTTTTCAGACGACCAAACTTGGGCTTAGCCCAGTATTCAGTCAAACTCAGCAGCCCAAACCCAAGCCCATTTTCAGGACCAGATGAATGCAGCCCACCTTCGAATATTGGGTCCAGTTTGCCAAGCCCAACACATCTGATTTTACCAGCCCTTTGGACATAGTAAAACCCTACTATTCTCTTCATAAGGAACAGTAGCCGCGTCTGATTTTTTTTCTTTCCGATCGTTTCTTCACTTCCTTCCCCGATCTATCTTGTTCATCTTCGAAACCGACCATTTTCTTCCCCTTCCTCCATCTTCAAACTGAAGAATCCAGAAATGTACGCCAGGCCTGAATGCCATTCCTACCGGAAATCACCACAAACACTAGCGAAGCTTCACCCCCGCTCATCCTCTTCGTCGCTGGAATTCTTGCAACCCAGCAAACGAACAAGGAGAATCAGCCGATGGTTTGTCTTTGGGTTCAGACCTCATTCCCCCTGCGGACTTCAATCGGAAATTTTCACTGCCATGCCCCTGTTTCTTCCTTACGATTGAGGCTCGATCTTAACCAACAATAGGCGATGAGTCACCATCCTTCGAACACCCGCGTACCACTAGATGTTGCACCAGCCCCTCCAAGATGCACCGTTGCCTGTGAATGTTCGGTTTAGGGTTCCGATTTCTAATCCCTTTTTTTATATATATTTGCACAATCACTCATTCGCTAAAATTTATGCGTGTTTGAAAATTTTGGGGCCTGACGTTTGTCATTCGTACTGATCGATTCGAGTTGGGATTTCAATCCAAAATCTCGTTCATTGCTTATTCATTTGGGTGAACTGGGTTTGTTCTGTTCTTTACGTATCATACATCTGGTTTGAAAACATCTGGAAACTTCATCGGTGACATCGGTTTCCTACGATTCACCTCGGTTTTCCCCACTGATCCTGGGACGCTGACCGCAACCGATTATTTCTTGGGGTCTGGATGTGTGCACCCGATGACAGCCACAATTTGGAAGCCATTTTTGTCGATTGTTATTGTTGCCGTGGTGGTTTGGTCGATTGGATGAGTTCTCGTATATGTCATTCTCTTTCTATTGTTGTGATGAGCTTGATGTATTCGTACGACCACTATGCTAAGCTTGCAATTTTCTGATGCATCGGTGCTCCGTTGAGCCCAAAACAGCTTTGAATCTGAGACCTACATGGCTGGTTTTATTTTAACATGTTGTTCAATGTTTTCTCGAGGTACATCTAAAACTGATTGAGCCCAGTCTGAGGCATGCGAATGTGGGGGTCGTCTGGCGTGGAATCAACTTTGGGTTTTCAAGTTGACCAAAGTTGAGGATTTCAGTTTGGTTGCTGCTCCTCATGGGTTTGGAAATTCTATCGCCCACCCTTTTGAATTTCAATTTGATTATCTTTGATGATTAATTGACCCCTTGCGTGTAGATGTTGGTCTGAAAATTGTTGTGCTTCTGTTATTATCAGTGGCCTTGTTGTGTATTCATTTGTGTTTGGAAATGGTCTCACTTTTACCATCCTTACTTGGCACCTTTAGTATGCGGGTTCGAAAATTGTCTTCACTATGACAACCCCCCTCTTTGTGCGGTTTGTTTAATTCAGTTCACTTATTACTCTCTGGTTCCATGTTTGGACTGAGGTACACTTATATCAATCAGAATTGACAAAGGCTTGTACGTGTGGGCTTGTTTGGCTTGGAATTGACTTTGGGCTTTGTGACTTGACCCTGTGATGGCGCTTTGGGCCTGGTACCACTTCATGGGTTTAAAAACCCTAATGGTCAGCTTTCTTATCACAAGCAATTGCTGGTTTCTCTTGTCACAATTTAAATTCGTTTTGGAAATTGGATTGTTTCGGCTTTGAATTTGTCCCTTGCGCATCGATTTGGTTTGGAAATTAAGTTCATACTAGCATGTAATTTGTTCCTTGCGCTTAGATAAGAACACGAATCGAGTGATAGTTACCCGAATGCTATAAATTGTACATAAATCACTCATTGGCTGGATGGTCCTTATTAATTTTTCATCTTAGAGGGAAATGATATAAACCCTTCTAGGTATGATCCCACATGACTCACAACGTCACATCTTTGATACTACACTTCGGTTTGAGTCATAATCTAAGATGGCGAATTAATTTGAGTAGCAACCCCAATGCTTGATTTATCTTACGATCCTTAGCATTTGTTGGCAGCTTGAAACTCTTTTCCATGTTCTCGGTTGGGGTGTGGGAGATGATTAGATTGCCCCCTTTCCTCCCATTGAGAGGGGCCGTATGATCCCATTGCACACACCCCAACCCTCTTATATTTCATTACTAATTAATCTTGTGTCTCTTTGTCTGTGTTCCATGGCATGTACGTATTTCTTGAGGAATGAGGAATTGCTCGGGGATTAAGGAGCTGAACCTTGGCTTGGACTACCGGGACTCTCCCATCAAACATAAAAAAACGGTTGGTGTATCTCTTCGGATCCCCTTCAGCTCGAGTGAGGCGGCGTCGATGCGACCCCCCATAGCGGCTTGTTTTTTATTCAAAACTTTAATTCTTATCATGAATTGTAACTTGTCTATTAATTGTGCTGCCTAATATAGTTTTGGGTTTTATAATTTTGTACACTGTATGATTGTTGTTCTTCCGATTATCTGTTGTACATATTCTTGACTGCTTGCCTTTACATGTTCGATTCAATAATGCATTGGCCGTCTTCATTTATTTGTCAACTTTGTATTATAAATTGATAGATCGGCTTAGCACAGGTGGCCATAGAATAGCTTTTAGGTTTGCCCACTTATTTCTGGACACTTCGAGTCCAGTTAGAAAAGCTTCTAGGTTCGGGGAAGTTCCTCACTCAAACGGGCCGTAGAGTCTGGACGGTGGGGAATGCCCTTCCTTTATAAAATTTTCCAAACAATCCATAATTGTCAGAATAAAACTCACAATCAATGATTCGTTTCAACCAATAAAAATCCAATTCAAAACCTAAAATTCAATTCCAAATTCAATCCAAAATTCAATTTCTAATCGAGTTCTCTCATCGAACATTCTTCAAAATTGATCTCTCTCATTCTCTCATCTAACACTCTTCAGAATCAATCTCTCTCATTCTTTCATCAAACACCCTTTCAAACCTAACCTCTCATGCTCCAAAATCAAACACACTTCATCAGACACCCTTCAAATCCCATCTCTCATGCTCCAAAAATCAAACACACTTCAAATCAATCTCTTTCACATTCTCTCATCAAACACACTCCAAAATCAATCCCTCTCATACTCACTCATCATACACTCTTCAAAATCAATCCTCTCACACTCCGAAACCAGATATTCTTCATGAATTCTTCGAAATCAAAGCTTTTCACATGTCAACATTAAATACTTTTCATACACTCATTAGACACACTTCAACCTCACAAAACATTTGAAATGCTTCCAAAAGTTCCAAGATCAAACTTCAAACTCCCTCCAAACTCCAATTGTCTCATAGTTTCAAGTCATCTTCCAACTTCAATTTCTAAGGCTCAAACCCGGCCCAATTTCAAGGCCAAAACCCGGCCCAAATCCGACCCACATTTCAAGGCTCAAATCTGGCCCATTACCTCAATTTGACCCCGATTTAGTTTCAAATTCAATTCAACTTCAATTCATTCCTTAAAACTTCAAACTCCTTGAAATTCCAAACTCTGAAGAACTCAAGCATCTCGAATCTCTAAACATCTCAACAACTCAACAGACTCGACCGTCTCAACAGCTCAGTGGACTCGAACGTCTCAGCAGCTTAACAGACTCGACCGTCTCAGCAGCTCAACAGACTCGATCGTCTCAACAGCTCAACAGACTCGAATGTCTCCGCAGTTCAACAGATTTGAACATCTCAATGGACTCATCAATTGCAAACACTTCGAAAATCCTCAGCTCCTCAAAAAGCCAAACCTCTTGAAATTTGATAACCCTTTCAAGCCTCGAACATCTCACAGACCCGAGCGCCTCACAGACTTCATTATTTCAAGAACCTAAATGTCTCACAGAGTTGAGCATCTCACAGACCCTCACACCTCAAACTCCAAAACGAACCAGACAATCTGTCAAACCTCACAAAATGAACACAAAACCTCTTTGACCCTTCAAAGACCCAAAAGGTCAAAACCCTACTTCCTTCGAAACTCAAACCCAAAACATCCAAATCTCCAAAAATCTGAACTACGTAAGGTCTGATCTCAACAGGGAGTTGAGTACGTAGGCAGCCCATCTAGGGTGCGACCCATTCCAAACAAAAAACCCCCTTTTTCCCCTTTAAGGTGGCTCTCATATCTCTCAAAGCGCTCAAACCTTCTTTCGCTTCCATAAACTTCAAACCACCAGACTCCAAGTCTTTTCTATTCACTCGGGCTCAGACTTTTCCCAGATCTCCCATCATACACTCATCTGAATTCATCTATTCATCCTCTTGGCGCTTGCTTGGCAGAAAAGCTCGCCACATCCACTCATCTCCTCTTCTCCTGTCCTAATCCTATCCTTGGCTTTTAAATGAATCTCTCTAAAAGGGTTTTGAAAGAAGGTAATCCCGACAATTGGAGACCGAGATTTCCTCGGGCACCAATCCAAAGTCGTGGTTGTTGCCACTTCTAAGGGGTGTAACCCAGTGCGAACCCACACAGAATCTCTAGTATGATCAGATAAGTCCTATCCATAGACAACAAATCATCAGAGTCAATTAACGGTTCTTAGAACCCGATCTTCCTTCCTAGTTACCATAGGTCAAACTAGGTGGCGACTCTAGTCATTTCTGCCCTTAGGGCATAAGTCCGCGTGGAGCCCATTGAGAGCGGGTGTAGTGTTCACTTGCACTCCCCTTATGCTTTCTGGGAAAGACGGACGATGAAGTAGGTATTTGAGGGCTGCCAGAATAACGGGTTTTCACCCTCCATAGAATGGCATTTTAGGATCTAGGCTTTTCAGTCAAGAACCATTTAGATAGACCCCCCCCTCATACCGAAAAAAATCACCCTTCACAGAATGGCGACTCTGCTGGGGAAAACTTGAGTAAGTTTTTCTCATAAACTCAAGGAAGACTGAACTCCATTCAAAATTGTCGGGAATCCCCACTTCTTTCAAAACCTTCAAGAGATTCATTCCAAGCCTTAGGATTACTCTACTCCACACTCAGAGTGTGATTGGTGAGGATAGTTAGGATAGAGTGTGCTTATACTTGACTTTGCTTGCCATCTGCGCTTTGCTTGCTACATAATTGCGTGATTATGCTAGACTAACTTGCAGGAACTTTAGGTAGGTGGGCTCAGTTAGGGGTCTAACTTCTTCCTTCTCTTTGCCTGCGCATTTATTTACCGCTTTTTGGTTGTGATATTGAACTGTTAGGAATAGTCCTGAGGTGGGTGCATAGGGTAGCTTAGGACATGCATTCCTCGTGTCACCCTTGATATTTGCGGTCGGGATAAATATTGGTCCACAATTGATTCCCCGTGAGCAGATGCCCTTCGTAGTAAGGACTATGCACACGAGGCGGTTGATCGTAGTATCTACGCCTTGAAAACTCATGATCCTTCAACACTTACCTTTTCGAGTCAAAGCCAACATATAGTGAACTCTGAGCCTTCAGTGTCCAGCTGCCCGGTCCGTCCCGTTCCCTGGAAGATGGTATGGGTAGTCACCCCCTTGTATGCCGCCTGTCTGACCACCCTTTGCATTACCCTGAAGATTGCATGGGCTCAGTTCTCCAAGTGTCCCCTGCACCACGGGTGTCTCTAAAGCCTGATGTCACGCTACACGTCCATAGAGGATCCGTATTTACCGGATACCCATACATGGCACAACGTAGTCATGAATAATATTGGACTTTAGACACACCTGATCGTGCAGACGACGGGAGACCCTATCCCATGCAGTACTTCCCCAAGTTTCCCAAATGAGTATGTTGTGATAATCCCGGCGTGGCTCGTGTGACTGTATCACTTCGGGAATCCTGACCTTTCGAACTTAAGCACTCCGGACTTTCTTGATGACGTGCCCCACAAGGCCATAACAGAGATAAAATCCCGAGAGATGACAGAAGGAACGACGGTTCCCCCGGTGGTACGGAAGCACTGATTGACCTGGAAGGTGATTATCCAATCATTCGCACTCAGCTCCTCATTAAAATCAGCCACGATTTTTTTTTTTTTTTATTATTTTTTTTGTACTTACATCTATGTGTGATCGCATTTCAAAAAATGAGCAAAAATCAGAATTGAATCATGTCCACACTCTAATGAAATATCTTCAAAGTCGTTCATCTCTAATGATTTCAAAATTGTTATTTCCAAAACAGTTTTTCAAAATTGATTTCAATCAAGTCTTCCAAAAATAAACTTTGTCAACGGTTTACAAAGAACAACTTTCAAAAATCTACCGTTTAAAATGATTTATCAAACAATACTTCTCATAATTTCATCTCAAAAACAGATTTCAAAAACGTGCTTTTTACAAACAAATTTTAAACAAATTTTCACGGATATATCTCAAACTTGTTTTTCAAAAACAATTTTCAAAGTTGATTTTCATAACGTATTCAAAATAAATGATTAAGTCCCCATGTTGCGACCCGCTATTTTTGAAGTTCAACCCACCTTCAAGAGCAGCGGTCATTACCGTGGAGCGTACTAGTCATTCGTGTTTTCACATAAGTGGTGGATTTTCACAAAGAACTTGTGCTCGATCATTCACCTTTCCTTTCTTAAAAAACGCCCCTTATTCCCCTCGTCGGAGCAGATGGAGCGCATGAAGATCAACAACTAGTCTGAACTGAAAATCAGAGGTGCACCAACCCGAGTCGAGCGACATGAAGACCAGCAACGATTGTTCGAGTTCAAAATTTTGAGAGTCAGAAGAACACCAACCGGTTTTGTTTGATCACAGTACCGCTTCGCTGCAAGAGCCAGAAGACGAGCGAGTAGCCGGTCAAGATCCCGAAGACGAATGAGTGGCCAATCAGAGCCCAAACATAAATGAGCTCCCAGTCAGAAGCTCAAAGATGAAGCAGAAGAATTCGGGAGAAGTTTTTAAGCTCAAACTCCCCCATTTAATGACTTTTAGAATTGATGTATAGGTCTTCCCCTAGCATTCTTTTCTCTCTTGTCAATTTCTGAATAGACTTTGTGTATAGGTTGTACATTCCCTTTGAATTTATTTAGATCATGTGTATAGGGTTCCTCACTCCCTATTTTTATTTGCGAATGACCGAGCATCAAAATTCATATTGAGAAAATCCACCACTTTGAAAACACACGTTTTCAAAATTGTTTTTCCAAACTTGGTTTCTTTTGGCATGCCCGTATAATGAAAAGAATGAATAAGGAACGACTCCTCACAGTTATATATCATTCATCAAATTTGCTTTATGGGGCGAGAATTCACGGTATCTATAGAAGGCATCCCCTGAACAAACACATCAATAAATACAACCAAGCAAGAGGCAAAACCGCATGCATTGCATTCATTACAAAAAGTCCCATGCATTCTCGGTCAGTCCAAATTCGTCAAACATACACAAATCCTATCCACCTCAGAAAATTTCAAGATCATGTGTGTCATTGTCACCACACCACACCAGCTTTCATCCCAATATCTCGACCGCCAGAACCCGATCTCAGAGGGATAGAAAAGAAAATAGAGTTCAAGCCCCTCCCAATCAGAATCACCATGCGCGTCAGTGACCAAGAGGGAAAGAATGTGTCATATCGTAGGGCCACCATACGGGAGTTGTCACTCCCTAAAAGTTCAAAACTCCGGAGCCAATAACCAGCTGAATGTCGTTCCAAAACAATTTCTCTCACATCACACCCAACAGCTATACCACCTCCAGGGCCGACAATGATGGGATGAGCTTCATGAACTGCGAGCTGAATTCGACACAAGCGAGACTAGTCATAACCTCACCACTCATGCATTGCATCCAAAAACAAAACAAAAAAAAAAGCATTCAATCAACCATTTCCATTCACCATTTTCAGCATTTCAGGCATCCTATATATAGTAATTCCATATTACCACAATACATCGCATGGTAGATAATCGCATTTGCATACTCCCATATCAACATGACATCTTTGGGAAAATCGTGAGAGTTTGATTGAACATAGTGCGTGAACCACTTAACTCTTGACCCATCAATGAACACAAGAGTCTAATCAAAACCAGCACCACAAATCGAATGTGTAGCATGCGAAGAGCGGTATTTTCCCCGGTATTTCAATTGAGCTTATTGGACGATCTACTGAGCGATGAGGGAAGATAGAACGAGTCCATAGAGGTAAAACCATGAGCGACTTGTGCATTCCTTCAGCACATGGAGAGGCACAATTCATAGCGAGATCAATGTCGATAAACAGGATACGAACTGTGATTCATGCAAAGATCCGAGAATAGTAAGAAAACAATCATTGACTAATGAGGATGACGAGGCACTTAGGAATAAAAATCCCCACAAAACCAAAAAGCTTGGACTGCCCTTTACACAACCCTTTAGTGAGCCCCGCTGAGCCTTTCATGAAAAACTCTTTCTTCAGAAACTCCACAACATGCCAACCCACGTACATATACTTACTTGCCCTCGTAATAGAGGATCTCAAAGGAGCCAGAGCCATGGTCCCTCCCCACTATCTTCCACAAAAACAATGAAATGTTCGAAGAAATCAGTGAGTCAAGACAACTCCAAAGCCAAACACCAAAAAAGAACACCGAAAATGTTCAAGAAGATCAACGAGTCAATGCAACTCCAAAGCCAAACACCAAAAAAGAACACCGAAAATGTTCAAGAAGATCAGCGAGTCAATGCAACTCCAAAGCTAGAAGCCAAAATACAAAGCAAAGAACGTTTGAGAAAATTGACGAGCCAAATGCAATTTCACAAAAGAAATGAGAAGAAAGTTCAAACTGTACCCCAGAAGAGGCAAGAAGGAGAAATCCAAATCCGAAGAACCAATGATGTCCCGTAGAAATCAATAAGATTATCAAAACCGTCTAATCATTCCACCCATGGCAAAGGCGAAGCATGTCTTCTACTGCACAAAAGCTCCACAATTCCTAAACAAATCCTCCAGTCCCATGTGACATACATCATACCCCTCAGCCCCGTTACAACCCAATAAGACCTCTGACTCATGAGTTAATGAGGTTAACTGAAAGTACCGGATCTGAAAATGAATCATAAGCTTACTTGCTATCAACATGTCCCACCCATAACAGGGACTGTGAGCGAATGAGTGCGACTTTACTTACAAGGTCATCCGAGTGCGAGTGACTCTTCGATTAAACTACCAAATCATAATCAGCCTACCCCATTGCAGGTGAGAAATTTGTAAGGGTCGGAAAGTTCAATACCTCGAAAAGAAATTACAGGAAAATATTGCTCTAAGCATTGAGAGTATCATCACGACATTAGCACACGGCCATACTCACGAGAGACTAACCCGCATCCCTCCGTGAGAAGAAAGTAATTCACACATTCCAGTTCAACAATCACTCAAGACCGACCGAAGATGTCTATATTCATAAACCTCATAGTAATAGAGATAGAATCATACCGTCTCTTCAAAAAACGCATATGCATTTTGCATCTCTTCTAGCAGTTAGCATTTGCATGCATCATAGCCACTTCATTTTCAACATCCGAGGTAAGAACCATGCCTAGTCTCGTGGAAGGTCGACTTCAGTTTCCCGCTAATCGAAGCTCAACTCAAAATAAAAGAAATCAAAACCGTGCCATCCGAGCCATACGACGATCTTCCCGAGCCATCCAGCGTCATCGGGCCTCATCAACATCATATCCAAAACAAACTAGAGCCATGCGAGAGCCATCCTCAAACATTGAGATCGTCCTCGAGAGCTCAGGACTACGCAGGGAGCCATTTCATCACCAGGTTCTTACCTACACAGTTTCGAACTACGTCAGGTCTGATCTCAATACGGAATTGAGTACGTAGGCAGCCCGCCCAGGGTGCGACATCTCAAAAGAAAGTTCCCCTTTTGTTCCCCACTATCATTAATGAAGCCATCCCATAGCCATCCCCGGAGCCATCCCGAGCTATCCCGGAGCCATCTCGAAGAACCTAAAGCCGTAATTGACCTACCAAAGCCATTCATCTGCAACAAAAAAAAAACTGTCAACCACAGTAAATCACATCGACCACCACTTGATTCAAAATCCATACCAAAACATTCATCCATAACCAAAAAAATTGTCAACAAATCCACCAATCACATCAACCACCATTCGACTCAAAATCCAAAACAAGTCGAAACCCACCAACGATCCAGAAAATCCCCATTCGAATCGAAACCCACCAACCATCCTAGAGTCGTTGCTCACAAGGGAGTCACATATCAAACCGGAGCCATCCGACCATACCGGAGTCATCTCGAAATTCTGGAGCCAAGAGTCCTACCAAATCCCAAACTATAGTGCACATCGGGCGAGACTGTAAGACAAAACCGAAACACAAGTCCCACACTGACAAAGTCAAGGGCCACATCAACAAAAAAAACATTCGACTATCACATCCCTCAAAAGAGCAACCGAAAAGCATCCAATCCCAAATCAATCCACAATCAAAGTTATCCTCAAATCAACCACTAAAAGCAGCGAGTTTCGTACAACTCCATAAAGTATCATAGGCTCGTCATAAGTCCTATGGCTAGATGTCAAGAGGTCTAGTTGAGGCTCGTCATAAGTCCTCGTACTTTCAATTGCATTATAGGCTCGTCATAAGTCCTATAGCTAGATGTCAAGAGGTCTAGTTGAGGCTCGTCATAAGTCCTCGTACAGCCCAATCAATCTAATTGTTAGTATCAAAGCTCGTCATAAGTCCTATGGCTAGATGTCGAGAGGTCTAGTTGAGGCTCGTCATAAGTCCTCGTACTTCAATTGCATTATAGGCTCGTCATAAGTCCTATAGCTAGATGTCAAGAGGTCTAGTTGAGGCTCGTCATAAGTCCTCGTGCAGCCCAACTTCAATTGTTAGTATATAGGCTCGTCATAAGTCCTATAGCTAGATGTCAAGAGTCTAGTTGAGGCTCGTCATAAGTCCTCGTACTCAATTGCATTATAGGCTCGTCATAAGTCCTATGGCTAGATGTCAAGAGGTCTAGTTGAGGCTCGTCATAAGTCCTCGTCAGCATCAATCTAATTAGTATTAGGCTCGTCATAAGTCCTATAGCTAGATGTCAAGAGGTCTAGTTGAGGCTCGTCATAAGTCCTCGTGCAGCCCAATCAATCTAATTGTATCATAGGCTCGTCATAAGTCCTATGGCTAGATGTCAAGAGGTCTAGTTGAGGCTCGTCATAAGTCCTCGTACTTTCAATCTTGTTAGTATAGGCTCGTCATAAGTCCTATAGCTAGATGTCAAGAGGTCTAGTTGAGGCTCGTCATAAGTCCTCGTACAATCAATTGCATTATAGGCTCGTCATAAGTCCTATGGCTAGATGTCAAGAGGTCTAGTTGAGGCTCGTCATAAGTCCTCGTACTTTCAAATTGCATTATAGGCTCGTCATAAGTCCTATAGCTAGATGTCAAGAGGTCTAGTTGAGGCTCGTCATAAGTCCTCGTAGCCCAATCAATCAATTGTTAGTATCATAGGCTCGTCATAAGTCCTATGACTAGATATCAAGAGGTCTAGTTGAGGCTCGTCATAAGTCCTCGTACTTTCAATTTGCATTATAGGCTCGTCATAAGTCCTATAGCTAGATGTCAAGAGGTCTAGTTGAGGCTCGTCATAAGTCCTCGTGCACCCCAAGCCAACCCTATTGTCAGTATCCTAGGCTCGTCATAAGTCCTAGGGTTAGATATCAAGAGGTCTAACTGAGGCTCGTCATAAGTCCTCGTACTTTCAATCGTCTTCATACACTCACGGCCGCATCCCAATGCACCATAAACCGTTGTGAGAATTTTTGCGCCCCGTCAACCTTGATCCAATTCTGCAAGGGCTTGCAGAATTGAATCAAGGGAGCCATCTGTAGACACCAAAAATTCTCACCCCATAAAGCAAATTCTGAAATAATAAGAGAGGTCGTCACCTTTCTTTTTCAAAACATATTAGCGTGCGTGCTAAGACGAAACCATCATTTTATAATCTTTTTCAAAGCATTTAAAAAAAAGCATTAACGTTTCTGATGATTTTCCTCGAGTCAAGTCATTGCTTTTATTTTCTCTCCCTCAATTTTGTACGAAGTTCTATTGTGGTGGTCCTTTTCCTTTCTCATTTTTCAGACGACCAAACTTGGGCTTAGCCCAGTATTCAGTCAAACTCAGCAGCCCAAACCCAAGCCCATTTTCAGGACCAGATGAATGCAGCCCACCTTCGAATATTGGGTCCAGTTTGCCAAGCCCAACACATCTGATTTTACCAGCCCTTTGGACATAGTAAAACCCTACTATTCTCTTCATAAGGAACAGTAGCCGCGTCTGATTTTTTTTTTCCGATCGTTTCTTCACTTCCTTCCCCGATCTATCTTGTTCATCTTCGAAACCGACCATTTTCTTCCCCTTCCTCCATCTTCAAACTGAAGAATCCAGAAATGTACGCCAGGCCTGAATGCCATTCCTACCGGAAATCACCACAAACACTAGCGAAGCTTCACCCCCGCTCATCCTCTTCGTCGCTGGAATTCTTGCAACCCAGCAAACGAACAAGGAGAATCAGCGATGGTTTTTTCTTTGGGTTCAGACCTCATTCCCCCTGCGGACTTCAATCGGAAATTTTCACTGCCATGCCCCTGTTTCTTCCTTACGATTGAGGCTCGATCTTAACCAACAATAGGCGATGAGTCACCATCCTTCGAACACCCGCGTACCACTAGATGTTGCACCAGCCCCTCCAAGATGCACCGTTGCCTGTGAATGTTCGGTTTAGGGTTCCGATTTCTAATCCCTTTTTTTATATATATTTGCACAATCACTCATTCGCTAAAATTTATGCGTGTTTGAAAATTTTGGGGCCTGACGTTTGTCATTCGTACTGATCGATTCGAGTTGGGATTTCAATCCAAAATCTCGTTCATTGCTTATTCATTTGGGTGAACTGGGTTTGTTCTGTTCTTTACGTATCATACATCTGGTTTGAAAACATCTGGAAACCATCGGTGACATCGGTTTCCTACGATTCACCTCGGTTTTCCCCACTGATCCTGGGACGCTGACCGCAACCGATTATTTCTTGGGGTCTGGATGTGTGCACCCGATGACAGCCACAATTTGGAAGCCATTTTTGTCGATTGTTATTGTTGCCGTGGTGGTTTGGTCGATTGGATGAGTTCTCGTATATGTCATTCTCTTTCTATTGTTGTGATGAGCTTGATGTATTCGTACGACACTATGCTAAGCTTGCAATTTTCTGATGCATCGGTGCTCGTTGAGCCCAAAACAGCTTTGAATCTGAGACCTACATGGCTGGTTTTATTTTAACATGTTGTTCAATGTTTTCTCGAGGTACATCTAAAACTGATTGAGCCCAGTCTGAGGCATGCGAATGTGGGGGTCGTCTGGCGTGGAATCAACTTTGGGTTTTCAAGTTGACCAAAGTTGAGGATTTCAGTTTGGTTGCTGCTCCTCATGGGTTTGGAAATTCTATCGCCCACCCTTTTGAATTTCAATTTGATTATCTTTGATGATTAATTGACCCCTTGCGTGTAGATGTTGGTCTGAAAATTGTTGTGCTTCTGTTATTATCAGTGGCCTTGTTGTGTATTCATTTGTGTTTGGAAATGGTCTCACTTTTACCATCCTTACTTGGCACCTTTAGTATGCGGGTTCGAAAATTGTCTTCACTATGACAACCCCCTCTTTGTGCGGTTTGTTTAATTCAGTTCACTTATTACTCTCTGGTTCCATGTTTGGACTGAGGTACACTTATATCAATCAGAATTGACAAAGGCTTGTACGTGTGGGCTTGTTTGGCTTGGAATTGACTTTGGGCTTTGTGACTTGACCCTGTGATGGCGCTTTGGGCCTGGTACCACTTCATGGGTTTAAAAACCCTAATGGTCAGCTTTCTTATCACAAGCAATTGTTGGTTTCTCTTGTCACAATTTAAATTCGTTTTGGAAATTGGATTGTTTCGGCTTTGAATTTGTCCCTTGCGCATCGATTTGGTTTGGAAATTAAGTTCATACTAGCATGTAATTTGTTCCTTGCGCTTAGATAAGAACACGAATCGAGTGATAGTTACCCGAATGCTATAAATTGTACATAAATCACTCATTGGCTGGATGGTCCTTATTAATCTTCATCTTAGAGGGAAATGATATAAACCCTTCTAGGTATGATCCCACATGACTCACAACGTCACATCTTTGATACTACACTTCGGTTTGAGTCATAATCTAAGATGGCGAATTAATTTGAGTAGCAACCCCATGCTTGATTTATCTTACGATCCTTAGCATTTGTTGGCAGCTTGAAACTCTTTTCCATGTTCTCGGTTGGGGTGTGGGAGATGATTAGATTGCCCCCTTTCCTCCCATTGAGAGGGGCCGTATGATCCCATTGCACACACCCCAACCCTCTTATATTTCATTACTAATTAATCTTGTGTCTCTTTGTCTGTGTTCCATGGCATGTACGTATTTCTTGAGGAACGAGGAATTGCTCGGGGATTAAGGAGCTGAACCTTGGCTTGGACTACCGGGACTCTCCCATCAAACATAAAAAACGGTTGGTGTATCTCTTCGGATCCCCTTCAGCTCGAGTGAGGCGGCGTCGATGCGACCCCCCATAGCGGCTTGTTTTTTATTCAAAACTTTAATTCTTATCATGAATTGTAACTTGTCTATTAATTGTGCTGCCTAATATAGTTTTGGGTTTTATAATTTTGTACACTGTATGATTGTTGTTCTTCCGATTATCTGTTGTACATATTCTTGACTGCTTGCCTTTACATGTTCGATTCAATAATGCATTGGCCGTCTTCATTTATTTGTCAACTTTGTATTATAAATTGATAGATCGGCTTAGCACAGTGGCCATAGAATAGCTTTTAGGTTTGCCCACTTATTTCTGGACACTTCGAGTCCAGTTAGAAAAGCTTCTAGGTTCGGGGAAGTTCCTCACTCAAACGGGCCGTAGAGTCTGGACGGTGGGGAATGCCCTTCCTTTATAAAATTTTCCAAACAATCCATAATTGTCAGAATAAAACTCACAATCAATGATTCGTTTCAACCAATAAAATCCAATTCAAAACCTAAAATTCAATTCCAAATTCAATCCAAAATTCAATTTCTAATCGAGTTCTCTTCGAACATTCTTCAAAATTGATCTCTCTCATTCTCTCATCTAACACTCTTCAGAATCAATCTCTCTCATTCTTTCATCAAACACCCTTTCAAACCTAACCTCTCATGCTCCAAAATCAAACACACTTCATCAGACACCCTTCAAATCCCATCTCTCATGCTCCAAAAATCAACACACTTCAAATCAATCTCTTTCACATCTCTCATCAACACACTCCAAAATCAATCCCTCTCATACTCACTCATCATACACTCTTCAAAATCAATCCTCTCACACTCCGAAACCAGATATTCTTCATGAATTCTTCGAAATCAAAGCTTTTCACATGTCAACATTAAATACTTTCATACACTCATTAGACACACTTCAACCTCACAAAACATTTGAAATGCTTCCAAAAGTTCCAAGATCAAACTTCAAACTCCCTCCAAACTCCAATTGTCTCATAGTTTCAAGTCATCTTCCAACTTCAATTTCTAAGGCTCAAACCCGGCCCAATTTCAAGGCCAAAACCCGGCCCAAATCCGACCCACATTTCAAGGCTCAAATCTGGCCCATTACCTCAATTTGACCCCGATTTAGTTTCAAATTCAATTCAACTTCAAATTCCTTAAAACTTCAAACTCCTTGAAATTCCAAACTCTGAAGAACTCAAGCATCTCGAATCTCTAAACATACTCAACAGACTCGACCGTCTCAACAGCTCAGTGGACTCGAACGTCTCAGCAGCTTAACAGACTCGACGTCTCAGCAGCTCAACAGACTCGACCGTCTCAACAGCTTAACAGACTCGATCGTCTCAACAGCTCAACAGACTCGAATGTCTCCGCAGTTCAACAGATTTGAACATCTCAATGGACTCATCAATTGCAAACACTTCGAAAATCCTCAGCTCCTCAAAAAGCCAAACCTCTTGAAATTTGATAACCCTTTCAAGCCTCGAACATCTCACAGACCCGAGCGCCTCACAGACTTCATTATTTCAAGAACCTAAATGTCTCACAGAGTTGAGCATCTCACAGACCCTCACACCTCAAACTCCAAACGAACCAGACAATCTGTCAAACCTCACAAAATGAAAAACACAAAACCCTTTGACCCTTCAAAGACCCAAAAGGTCAAAACCCTACTTCCTTCGAAACCCCAAAAACATCCAAATCTCCAAAAATCTGAACTACGTAAGGTCTGATCTCAACAGGGAGTTGAGTACATAGGCAGCCCATCTAGGGTGCGACCCATTCCAAACAAAAAACCCCCTTTTTCCCCTTTAAGGTGGCTCTCATATCTCTCAAAGCGCTCAAACCTTCTTTCGCTTCCATAAACTTCAAACACCAGACTCCAAGTCTTTTCTATTCACTCGGGCTCAGACTTTTCCAGATCTCCATCATACACTCATCTGAATTCATCTATTCATCCTCTTGGCGCTTGCTTGGCAGAAAAGCTCGCCACATCCACTCATCTCCTCTTCTCCTGTCCTAATCCTATCCTTGCTTTTAAATGAATCTCTCTAAAAGGGTTTTTGAAAGAAGGTAATCCCGACAATTGGAGACCGAGATTTCCTCGGGCACCAATCCAAAGTCGTGGTTGTTGCCACTTCTAAGGGGTGTAACCCAGTGCGAACCCACACAGAATCTCTAGTATGATCAGATAAGTCCTATCCATAGACAACAAATCATCAGAGTCAATTAACGGTTCTTAGAACCCGATCTTCCTTCCTAGTTACCATAGGTCAAACTAGGTGGCGACTCTAGTCATTTCCGCCCTTAGGGCATAAGTCCGCGTGGAGCCCATTGAGAGCGGGTGTAGTGTTACTTGCACTCCCCTTATGCTTTCTGGGAAAGACGGACGATAAGTCCGCGTGGAGCCCATTGAGAGCGGGTGTAGTGTTCACTTGCACTCCCCTTATGCTTTCTGGGAAAGACGGACGATGAAGTAGGTATTTGAGGGCTGCCAGAATAACGGGTTTTCACCCTCCATAGAATGGCATTTTAGGATCTAGGCTTTTCAGTCAAGAACCATTTAGATAGACCCCCCCTCATACCGAAAAAATCACCCTCCACAATACCCAGTGATATATTGATATAGGTTGGATGGGAAATACTGGTAGTGTGGGAAGCTGTTTATGGGCGTGAATCGATTCGGATCTGATGATCCTCTATTATTTGATCTTCTATTTGATGGTTCTCCTTCAGACTGGCTCGCCCTTGGTCGGTTACACTTCCAAGATGAAGGTTCCCGTTGGTTTGGTCTTGAGGTCCCGGTAGATCTGCCAATCCCAAACTGTTCTAATGGTTCTCCTAATTGGCATACCATATCTGGATGAATGAAGTTCTGGATTTGACTGTAACATTTGGCCATCAGAGTCACATCGTCTAATTGTGCTACCTCAGAAGCAATATCACGCCATCTGTTTTGTTCTGCCTCCTTGTAGGATAGCATATCAACTGTTGATTCATGATTCTTCCAGCTTAGGGTATACCAGAAACGATGTATATCCCTCTTTGAGCACAGTATACCACTATCCAACATGTAGTTTAATTTACATGTACATGGTAATCCATGAGAGGTTACCTTGTCACATCCACAGATTGAGCTATCCATTTGAACATAATCCTCCCTACCAAGCTCATTTACTAGCTCATCCAAGCATCGGATACCAACCTTCCCGATCAGGTCAGCAATTGGAACTCTCATGTGCTCTCTTCTGTGTTTTGTCCTTGCCGACTCGAAGTCCTTTTTCAGCTCCCTGATGCTAGTATTCACGTGATCATCAATTTTTGGAAAGATTACATCCAAAGTGTGTCTAGCACTCCTTAATCTCGCCTTAAGAGCAGAATGTGCGCTCTCCACCCTGTCAAATGTTTAAGTAAGTTTTTAGATCTATAACAATGGTTGTATTATCTTACAAATTACAAGACTAATAATCTTACCTATTTGTCGTCGTGTTGCTGAAGTGCAACACATTCTTGACCCAAGCATCCACAAATCTTTCCTTGTGTTTCTCCCAGACTGATGCAACATACATAATGAAACGTGGATAGCTTCTATATGTATTCTTGAATACTTGGAGGCTCTCGTTGTACTCTTGCTCTGTGCTTGAGTAGACAACCGAATCCCACATACAGACTGCAGCCGCCGCCCTTCCTCTATTACCCATGTACGTCTCCGTCTTCCCCTGAATGTTCCTACTTATGTGCCACCAACATAGAAGATGATGAGATTCAGGAAATACCTGTTGTAAGGCATTCATCAGTGCCAGACATCTATCGGTGACAAATGTTGAGGTTTTAGTCCGACCAAGGAGCACCCTTAATTGTTCTAAGTGCCCACACGTACATGTCCGTTGATTCTGATACAAGAAAGGTGAAGGCAATGCTGAAGTTCTTGCCTATACTCGTCACTCCGATGAACTGAACCAAAGGCATTTTTGCGATGTTCGTTTTGTAGGTAGCATCAATGCCTATGACGTACGGGAAAGCTTGTAGTAGTAATCTAGAGGTAGGGTGTGCAAAGAAGATGGACCCAAGTCTTGTTTGATCCCATAAATTGTGAAAGTATTCAAAATCATGTTATCTATCAAATTAATATGAAACCTAAAAGATTACAGTTATTTGAGACATCCTAAGTTGACTTACTTGGTTCTGTCGTGTAATCGTAGTAGTAGTTGTTTTTGTCTAGATCACCCAGCAAAGTCTGCACCATAGAACGACCATTTCTCTTTTCAATTTGTTTTTTGAATCCTGTTGTATATGTCTTTCCTGGTTGCTGACGTGTCGGGGTTGATTGTGGTGAGCTCTGAATAAATTGCAGAAGGTGGCACGCCGACTGATCATAATCTCCTCCTCTTCAGTTAGGCGTTTTCCCACAAAATGACCCTCTGTCCACTCAGCGAGATCATGATTATGCCATCCGTTACTCACATTCAACACACACCCGTAGCTTGTGTAATACCCCTTAATTTTAAAAGGACAACCACATTTCTTTGAACCAGATGATCTGTGTCGGGTGATGACACCAGGTCGTGGTGTCCTTCGTGGTTTCCAATACCTCTCGCATGTTATGTGGAAATCTTGGCCCGCCCAAGAACTTTGAATTATGGTGTAGATATGGTTGGGATGGCCAACACTATCTACCCAAGCTTTCGCTTCTTCTTTACTCCTAAATCGCTGATCTGTTTCAAATAAGAAACCTGTATCCACCACCAGAGGTCGATTATACATCTGTTGAATGTAGTCATCCATCTCTGCATGGTGATCTTGAATGCCTTCATCAAAATCATCCCAACTTTCATCAGTAGTTGAGTCACTTTCCTGCAATAAGGGTTGAGAGAATGTTAGACAAATGTTTAAATATGCAATATTAGTGTGAATATGATTTACAAAGACAATAAAATAAATACTTACTGTGCTTGATACTGGAACAAAATCATGATCGGAATCTGAAGATTGACTCATATCTAGCTACTTGAACAGTTTTACGAAATATTTTTGGAAGAGAGTCAGGAGATAGAGAGATTGAGAATATGGAGAGTGAGTGTGTGAAGATGAAATGGAGAAGGCATCCCTTATATAGAGGTTGGTCATAAACTAGTCACAAGGTTACAAGTTCAAAAATGGTAACCTGGCAAAAGTAATTACCAACGGTAACTTTTAATTCACTTTGTACCGGATGCAGTCCTATGGTACGTTAACAGTGACCTGGTATGTGTACCTCTTCCTGGCAAAAGTAAATACCAACGGTAACTTTTAATTCACTTTGTACCGGATGCAGTCCGATGGTACGTGAACAGTGACCTGGTACGTGTACCTCTTCCTGGGAAAAGTAATTACCAACGGTAACTTTTAATTCACTTTGTAACGGATGCAGTCCTTTGTACCGGATGCAGTCCTATGGTACGTGAACAGTGACCTGGTACGTGTACCTCTTCCTGGCAAAAGTAATTACCAACGGTAACTTTTAATTCACTTTATACTGGATGCAGTCCTATGGTACGTGAACAGTGACCTGTTATGTGTACCTCTTCCTGGCAAAAGTAATTACCAACGGTAACTTTTAATTTACTTTGTACTGGATGCAGTCCTATGGTACGTGAACAATGACCTGTTACGTGTACCTCTTCCTGGCAAAAGTAATTACCAACGGTAACTTTTAATTCACTTTGTACTGGATGCAGTCCTATGGTACGTGAACAGTGATTGGTACGTGTACCTTTTCCTGGAAAAAGTAATTACCAACGGTAACTTTTAATTCACTTTGTACTGGATGCAGTCCTATGGTACGTGAACAGTGACCTGTTACGTGTACCTCTTCCTGGCAAAAGTAATTACCAACGGTAACTTTTAATTCACTTTGTACTGGATAGTGCAAACACCAATGCGTTGATAGAACGCACACATTCAAATTGGCTTCAAGACTCAATGAAATATTATAGGATGTAATTTGATTAATTAAGGCTAAGTGTTGTTTGTCTCTGTTTACTGTATGTTTACATCACATGCTCCATGTTACCGTTTTAACCTTACTTTTCTCACTAGCCGTTGTACTAGCCGTTGGACATGTCAGTGACCGTTAGTCTAGTATTATAAAGGGGGTATTAGTCTCCCAACATACTCATTCCTTACCTTCTGCTCTCAAAATCTGTCTAATTACATCTTGCGTGAATTCTTCATATCTTACGCCACATTTTGCTCTCAAAATCAAATGGAGTTTCCTTTCAGTTTGCACGTTAATTATGTAGCTACTTTCGGTCGTCATGGAGCACAATTTGATAGAAGGATGGGGCACAAACGCGTAGAAGTTACTATGCCATATCCTAGTAATCTCTGTGATCTACAACGACGAGTAATTCGTGCCCTATAGTCCCTCCTCGGCAGAATAAACATAGCAACAATGGTGTATTTGGGGCTGGAGGGCGACTACGAGTGGACTTTTATTCATGTACGAAATGATACATCAGTTTGCCAGATGATGGAGATTATATGGAGTATAATGATTTCATCGATCATATTCCATTACTTGTTATTTATGATCCTATTGAGCCCGATGATGATGATTTTCAACATCAAGAACCAATTTATGAGATGCGACATAATGTAATAGCACATGGAATAGAGAGACAAAGGTCAGGAAATAATTAGGTTACCGGTTATTGCATAATTGATCTTGTTAGTTCTCGAGGTAGTAGCCTTTGGTTTGTAATGAAATGATCCCATATGTTATATACCCGATGCTGGTTGATAGTGATGATGCAGGGATGTTCAAGTTGATCAAATATTTGTTGGTGATCCGTCTAGCACTTCTGGTGTTCAACGCAGTTTACCTGAGAAGAAGTACTTACATTCGTGTTGTACATTGAAGAAACCAGTGTAGATCATTATAAATGAATCCCACATAACATAAATCAGTGAAACTTATAACATAACACATTAATGTTGGTATGTCATATGCTGATGAGGAGGAGCAGTTTCTGCTACATTTTTTGTTCAAAGTGTGATAATTCTGGATGATTAATGAAACTTCTAGCATAAAACACTTTAAGGTTCGAACCCGTTTTTCCAAACCGTTAATAACTAGAAATAGAGAAATCCACACAAATTGTACTAAAGTCTATTACAACAAGTAAAAATAAAAGACAACAAATAGTTCCAAGATGTTACTAGAGTTTATTACATCTAAATCCTAGATGAGAACCACTAGGTGCACCATGCTGGCGCTGGTAACTATCCCATATGGATAAAGGGCTGAACACATCCTCAAGACCATGAGTTGTAGCCCTTTGTTCATCTTCTGGCATCCCTGACGATAGTATGACCAGTCCCATGCACGGTTCTCTTGATAGTATGGACGTGCAAGCTCACTTACCTCAGACAGTAGCTGCAACACACTTGGTCAGGTAAGTACACATAAAAAATAAAAGTGATATTTCATGATGTACTATAAAAATATGACTTACTAGCGCGGGATCCGGACGATGAACAAATGTGGTCTCATAACTCTCAGGGTTTAGGATCTTCGGATGTGTGTGCTTGGTGTACCAATCTAGGTAGTGTGGGTCGCAAGCATGCAACCGCGCACTTGTACGCTCATACCCTGGAACTAGAACTTTAGGTGTGTTATCCCACACACTATACATGGGGGGGGGGGGGCTATACACAGGTGTATGGTTGTTTTTTTCCCTCTTTTTTTGGACCTTGGGTTGGGTCTAATAGGAGGTTCAGGGATACCCTGAATGTACCCAAACTGACGTAGACAACGCCCTGGCATGTACGGCTCATTCAACCCCATAATCTATATGGTACCTCTGTACCATGTACGTCCTCCATGAACATTAACATTATCCCGACCATAGGGCAACCAATCAATCTACAATGTTTGATAGTAAAATGTAAACAACAACGAAAGACAAAAATAATAATGGTTCAATGTGTTAGCAACTACAAACACTTATATTAAGAGCAGTCAAAGCATCTAGATGCTCACGATAGCCTTGCAGTGAACGATGATCATGAACCAGAGAGTTAGATCTCACCCATCTTAGAGCCCAAGGTATGTCATCATTAGCACGCCAGTCTGGGCTAATCGCTGGTCTTAACGTAGGGAAGTATGCATAAATCTGGCACTGTGCATATAAAAAAACAATAAAATGATTAAGTAGTAACAATTATTAATACTCAATGAGTCATCATATACTAGATGCACATTAGGACACATACCTCAAGTAATGTCATACGACCACCTATTCCACTGGAGCCGGCACGAGAGGCTATCCCGAGCTGGCGATATAACCATGCAAGAGTACCAGCTCCCCATGCATATTTATTAAGCTTCTTAGCACTCTTCATGGGAGATACTAACCAAAACAGCCGTGGACTCAGACGACCATGTGATTTTCCAGCTAATATGGTGGTACCGATCAGATGATACAACCAACCACATGCCTGCTTCATTGGCTCTTCATGTACATCCCTACAGTGCTGCAACAAGCCCGCAATCGATACAACACCGGTATTCCACAATGTCTCTGTCATAGTTTCAACATCTCCCCCAAAATTAAGACAATCAGTCATTAGTTCCTGAAGCTCAAGGGTGGATGACTGCCCTAGCAATGGACGACCAACGATGGGGATTTGCAGTATCATCCACACATCGTGCAAGGTAATCGTCATCTCACCGAATGGCATATGGAATGAGTTTGTATCAGGTTGTCACCTCTCCACAAAAGCACTGATGAGGGACATATTGTTGTGTGGCATTGTAATATCCTGTAGGTGCTGTACATCAGAATACTTAAGCATGTTCCTTGCTCTTTTGCAAGAAACTTGATCTTTTGGCCAACTAGTAAGCATCACCTTACGGGATTCGAAACTCAAAACCCCACGATCCTAGATAATTGCAGACAGTATATTGTGAGTGGTTGGAACTGACGTATTTAAAAGAAATTAAAAACTCAAAATACCTTACGAGCTGCAAACAAATCCCGGTCGCAGTAGTATAGATAAGTGGATGCGACCGGATATCGAACCGTGGGACTAAAGGGGAATAATATAGTACCTAAGCTTTGTCACAAAAGGGGGGAATTAATTGACTTGTTTTTGAAAAGTAAAATAGCAGATAAAATTAATTGAGTGGAAGATAAATTAAACGGGACTCCGGGTTCAGGTTTATATAATCTGATTAATTATGCTATCTCTACCGGTTTTTTTAAAGAGTTTGGCAAAATTCTTGTTATTATCTTAAGGACTAAATCATAGACTCAAAAGGACTCGTTTACCAGAACATGCTCGGTCTATTCTAGATTCGAGCAAAACACATGTAAACGGATTAAGTGCGAGGAATTATATTTTGCATCTGAAAATACTAACTTATTTAATCAAAATAAGTTTTCCACAGATTTATCGATTAATTAACCTGTCTATTTATCACTGATCTGATCAAAATAGACTTTGTAAAGCATTTTAATAAATTAATGAAATTTATTAAAAAGGCGAGAGATAAGCTTTAATCGTAACAAACTGTATAATTAATTTAAAACCAGTAAAATATATTACATAATTAATACAAACTCATAATAACCATTCCCAATTATAAATATTCTAGCCTAGCATATTAAATAGATAAATAAAAACAAGAGTTGTAGAAATCATCTGTAGTCGACTTCTGGATTTGTTCTACTATTTGTATACGTCGGACTAGAGGTGGAATGGTGGAATGAAAAGAAAACAAAATGGAAAAGACGGGAGAAGAGAAATGGGATGGACGTGTGGTTTGTGGTGTAGTGGAGCCGATGGGCTCTGGTGGATCGATGATGAATCCATCCCCCGATTAGCAGAGGAGGAATGGGTTTATATAACAGAGGAATTTGAAGAAGTAGACAAGGAGGGCGGTGCAGTAGGTGAGTCTGAGTGGAGGAGAATGAACAGACGGTGCATAATTGAAGAAAAACAGAGGCGGTGCCGACATGCGTCCGGGTCTCCTGCCCCGGACGTATGCTCGGACGTCTCAAGAGTGTCTTCTCCTTGCATCCGTGTTTACGAGCGACCATTAATCCCCGAACGTCTCTAGCGCATCGATCCTCAGTCTTGTCCGACCTTATTTCATCGGACAGGCCACGGACGTCTCGGCGCTTGTTTTCTGTCGTGTCCGGGTTTTCTTCCTCGGACGTGACTACGGACACGGTCCTTAGTTGCGTCCGCCTCTCTGGCCACGGACGTGACTAAGTTCCTTTGTTCATGTCGTGTCCGGGTTTGACCCGGACCGGCTCTAGATTCTTTGTTCGGACTCGTTTTAATCCCCGTTTCTTGCGTTGGAAAGCTCATGAGATTATATATCCATTTATATGGCTTTTTCCTACACTTAACACATATAATACATCAGTTCATATCAAAACATAATTCTAGGAAAAACACAAGATAAGTGAGAAACATTACTTAAAATGCTGCAAATTATAAGGTGATTAAACCTTAATAAGTCTATATGTTTCGCACTTATCAAACTTCCTCACACTTAAGCTTTTGCTTGCCCTCAAGCAAATAAGGAGTGTAACTATCTCTAAGTCGTAGTATAAAACAAGATTAAATAAGTGTAGAAGGGAATTAGGCAAAGTGACAATTGAAAGAATAATTTTGCTCTCAGAAGTAGGTTTTTGCAAATAGTGAAAAAAAGCAATTTTATAAAAGCATAGAAAAACTAGATTGCAGAAAACAAGTTAGATTAGCCTGAGATTTCCTCCAATTTCAGTTTTCTAACCCGGGATGACAAGGGGTGTGAAGTAATGCCTTATTCCGCAATACCTTTCAACACCACGTACTCATGTTTATAAATAAAAACTGCAATTTATTGCTTTCATTTTTTTTTAATGCAAAAATGTATATACAAAACAAACATTTTTTTTTATTGCATTATTTTGCTGTACCCCAGACTTTTCTCTCTATCCCTGTAGCGTTGTTGGGTCTTCTATCCCAGATCACGAGACCTTAGGTAGATAGATGTTAAGGCACCCCAGAGGACTTAATAACCGGATAGATGAGGCCTATTTTTGGTTTAGAAAAATTTATAAACAGCGGAGTACCTTGCCTTTATCCTTTTCTTTCCTAACTTTCCAATAATTTCCAAAATCCCAAGCTAAGCTAAAATGGTTTTTACAATTAGCAGATCTATCGTATTTTCAGTGAAAATAGAGTATTTTTATTAAAAATAGTTTTATACAAACTCCTTTAAACAAAACGATTCTTTCAGTTGTCACTTGGCTTAATTTCAAACACTTCTACAATTATTTTATCTCATTTTTTTCAAAATGTTGGCAATTAGAGTAGCAAAAAGCGAGTGTGGCATTAACGAACAACTGGCATATTTTCAGGGAAAGGTCTCTACTTCCTCACACTTGAGAGGAGCAATGTCTTCATTGTTCAAAATAAAATCGAGAAAAGGACCTTTCAAAATATGCCAGACTCATAAAGGATTAAATTTTTAATAAAAAAGCTTTAACGTAAGTAGGTTGAACGTTAATATAATAAAGAAGGAACTGAGACTCCCCTGGTATCGTAGATTGAGGAAGGTGCCCTTCCTCACACTTAAAGCTTTGGCAGGGGTGAAACGTTCCTCACACTTAAGTTCACGCAAGTGTCCAACCGGGGAGATATCAAAATTGCCAGAACAACTTAGGTTGCTTTCCATATGTGAGTTCAGCTATTTGTTGAATATAGAATTTTTTGGAAAAGAAAAACCTGTATAGCCAGCAGAACTCAAGTGGCACCAAAAATAGCAGTCAATTCCACCAAGCTAAAATACATAAATATAAGATGTAGATGGAGTAAGAGGAAAAACATAAATAAAAATGCACTGCATAAAATAAAAGCATTAACAATATAAAAAGAATAGGTGAACTGTTACCTCCTGATTACAAAAAGTAAGACAAGATTAAAACAGTACGAGTCTACAATAAGTTAGTGAACAAGAGAGATATATAAAATTAATTAAAAGGAAAGAGATATCACTGCGGTGGTTGTGGTGGTTGCTGCGGTCCCTGGCCTATCTGAGCGAGGAGATGCTGTATGAGCTGAGCCGTCCGATCTTGCTGCTCATTCGTCCGTGCAAGCTACTGAGCTGTCTGTGCATGCAAAACCTCACTCCGGTCTAAGCGCTCTGTCATATGTGTATGGGCCTCGCGGAGCGCAGTCTGCACAGTCAACATCCTCTGTTGTGTCTGCTCAAAGCTCTCAAACCGCTAGTGCATCTGCTGCTGCATCTGATGTAAGGCCTGAAGCTGGGTCTGCAGCTCTGACGGGATAGGAGGTATCGGAACAGGAGCTGGAGCCTGCATCATGGTGGTCGTTGGTTCGTAGGGCTCAGCTCCCTGTGCTGTGGAAGGTGGCTCGAGATCAGCTGAAGGTGTAGCTCGTGTAGTAGGCCCTGCTGCAGTGGAGGATCCGGCGGAAGACATGCCAGTGCGACCTCTGACCCAGGTACCGTCATCTAAGCGCATGAAGCCCCAGCTCCTCACAGTCTGCAATGTGACTGGGCTCTCCCGTCCGGAGCTCTAATCCATGTGAGGCGCCCTCTGGAAGGACAGAGCAAAGGTGGTGCTGGATGAAGAATGGAAAAATAGGCGTGATCTTCTTCTTCTTCGTCTGAAGATAGTACACCACCTTATATAGCTGGCTAAACATGATGTGTGGAATAGAGACGCGCTGAGCGGGTGGAGATGGCGAGAGGAAGTAGTCCAATAAAGCGCAATCCTCATCAGAAGCATCGATCGCGGAATGGGGCCGGATCTGATGACTAAGGATCTCTACGAGTAGTCTCTGTAGCAAGGTGGGGAAACTCGTGTAAGGGAGGACATTCTTGTCCTCCTCCTCTCTATGTCGGGTCTTCCGACCTACATCCTGGAGCCACCTCGTCTTTGATCTGCGCAGGTGATCCTCTGTAAATCCTCTGATATGGTCTAGGCTATCCGGAATCTGCAGTATAGTATAGAAGGACTCTGGTGTGATCTCGACGGGAGATGGCAGATGAAAGAAGTAATCCTCTGGTTACCCGTCTAGGCATTCGCATAGAACTCTCTGACCATGGCTGGAATGAAGAGTCCCTCACCCATCTTTAGGACCCGTGAAAGTCCAAAACTAGCAAACAGGGTGTCCACCCCTGTGGCCTCGATCACATCAGGCGCTACTCGCCTCTCCATTACAAAATTCTTGCCCTGGTCATACCAGGCACGTGCTTCAGCTGAAATAAAACCATCATCCCGAAGAGTCGGCTGGGGAGGAGCTGCAGAAGAGGACGCAGCGGGGCAATTGCCCCTAGTAGCACCAGAGTGTCCACCACGAGTGCGAGACATACTAATAAATTTTGAAATTAAAAGGCAAATAAACAATAACAGCATAAAAATTAAATTAACATCAAATAGAGCATTACGATCCAGCGGAAAAACAACTTAGAATTTTTTCAATTTTTTTTTTTATATACACGTCCGGGTCTGGGGGGCCGGACGCAAGGCCGGACACCAGCCCGGACGCAGCAAAATCCCTAATTCGAACCGCGTTTCCAGATTTTTGTTGATTTCACCTGAATCCACACATTATTGACACAAAATTCGCAAACCTCGTCCGCAAAGCACAATATTATCAGCGTAATCTCATAATCACATGTCTAATCTACTTATTTTGTTGAAATTGCGAATCAATTTAGGAAATCTGAAAAACCTGGTTTGAGAATTCGTTCTTCGTTCGAGAGCGATGGTTGTCGGTGGTGAACGTGGTCGTCGGTTTCGGAGCTGCGGTGCTGGCCTTGGCTGCGCGTCGGTGGTGGAGCGGCTGTAGCGGGGTGGTGGTGCTGGATGTGGCGGGTGGCGTCGCCGAAGGAGGAGGGTGTCGGTGTGTAGAAGAAGAGTTTAAGAGGTAGAAAAAGAAGAATAAAAATCGGGAGTGTAGACAATTTTTATGCTGGGCGCGTCCGCTCTGTGTCCAAGCAAATATGGGCGGACGCATTGCCTCCTTTCTTGTGTCCGACCTTTTAAGGTCGGACGTGAGTTCCGTTTCTTTTTTTCTTTTCTTTTTTCGTATAGCATGTCCGTATTTGTGTCCGGCTTTTAAAGGCCGGACATGCCTAAACTTCATTTTTTTTAAATTATTGATTTTATAAAATTAGACAAATTAATTAATTAAGCACACATAAAATATAATAATAATGGAAATCAAGCAAATACACACAAATTTAAAAATAAATAAACCAAAAGGAAGAGGAAAGAAAGCTCCTTGTAAATTAAAAGAAGTGAAAAACAAAAAATCTGGCCCATTCCAGGCTACGCCCGGGTTTCACGTCTCTAGCTAGACGTATGCACTTCATTTTCCCGGATCAAAGATGAAAGTTGACAATGACGTTAACGGGAAAATGAAATAGCTAACAATCAAGATCGAACCACCTGGATCAAAACAAAACGTTACCTCAGCAATTAAATTAAGAAAATAATTACTCCATAAAACCTGGTTTTTGAGGAGATATTGTTGGTAACGGGTCTCAAACAGAAGACCAGGTGCTGACTGTTGCTCTCCCTCAAATTGGAGGATGAAGACATCATCCTTCTGTAGGTGAGGCTCAAAGAAAGAACGCTGATCAATATCATCTTCAGAGAAAAATGATTCTTCAAGGTGATAGTGGTGTTTTGTTTGGATATCTTGGCGGGAGGTGATGGCAATTCCTTCTTCTCAAATTGGAGGAGATAAGTATCCTTATCTTCTGGATAGAGCACGGAGAAGGATGGAAACTGGCGGTAGGTGACTGTAGAGGGAAGAGAGTAACTTACATCCGTAGTGGGGTGTTCTACCTCATGAGCTGTTTTGCTCTTTGGTTGTTGCTCTTGTTGAGCGATTCTCTCCAGGTAGTCTGGTTGATACTCTAACCAGAGTTGCTCTTGGAATATGAGACAATCCTCAAAATCATGAGCTCCCCCACATACCGAGCAGTATAAATCCTGTGAATAGCAAGACTCTTGTTCGAGCTCCTCTTCCATTTTCCGCTGGAGTAGATTTTGCAACTTTTTGAAATTATTTTTAATTTTCTGCTGGATTTGATTCCACCACATTTCTTCATATTCAAGACAAAAAAGCAAACTCATGGGGGCCCCTACAATATGAGCATAGTTGCAACATATCGTCCTGGTTTGTCATCTCTGCCACCAACCGTATAATTGCGCAGAAAGGTTCTTTCAATCTCAGGGATGTGCTAACCGTATGATTATTAATTCTGTCCGGAAGGCTGTGTGACTTGGTAAAAGGCATTCACCACTCAAAACAGAAAAAGAAACTTGTGATGTGGTAAAATAAATAGAAATAGAAAGAAATATGAAGGGCGGAATTTAAACAGCTAAACAGAAATAATTCAAAAATTAAGAACTACCTTTTTTTAACAAGAGTAAATAAACCGAAAATAATAAACAAAAAGAAATAAAAATAAATGCAGTTTAAGTAAATAATAAAATTAAAATAAAGAAAAAGGGCAGAATTAAATTGCTAGAATTTAAATGACAGTAATTTAAATAACAAGGGAATTTAAATGACAAAATTTAAATGATAGAATTTAGATCACTGAAATTTAAAGGACAATGGAAATTTAAATAACTGGAAAGTAAATGACTGGAAAATAAATAACTGTAATTAATGCGATATTTAAATTGCTGGAATAATTAAATGACAGAAATTAGTAGAAATAAAATAAATAAACAACAAAATAGTATAAACATAATATTATAATATAGCAAGTGAATTATCCGGGCTTAGGGACTAGAATAAATCAAGTCCCAGGCAACGGCACCATTTTGCAGACAGTATATTGATAAGTGTCCAAATGAGCATGTTTTATAGGTGTATTTCATTTATTATATTAACACTTTTCTTGCTCATTTCTCCACTTTGGTTAGTTTTCCTCTAGTTTATGTTTTATTGTTTATCTCACAAATTTATTGGTTTAACATGAGGAAAACCAAGCTGGGAGTAAAGTAGACATAGAGATGAACGCATTGACGCAAACGGCTCAGAAAACGGGGTCTAAACGAAGAATCTAGAGCCAGTCCAAGTTTGAAGGAGAATAGGTCACGGTCAAGCTTACAACCGCCTAAGGAACCGCCTGGATTGGGGGCGGACTGCACACACACAACCGCCTATATTGGGGCGGTCAAGGAGGCGGACACCAATAGGCAACCGCCTATATTGGGGTGGTCAAGGAGGCGGACACCAATAGGCAACCGCCTATATTGGGGCGGTCAAGGAGGCGGACACCAATAGGCAACCGCCTATATTGGGGCGGTCAAGGAGGCGGACACCAACAGCAACCGCCTAATTGGACGCGGACAGGAGGCGGTCGTGACTAAGAATCAGTCCCGCGCCAGTTTTCTTCTTCGCCCATCTTCGCCGCCCGCAAGTTGATTCCGCTATCCATCTACTCCCGCACCGCCTACCTTATTTCCTGACGCGTTCCAGCTCTCTGTCCCCTGCAATTAATGAAGCAAATCAATGAGAGCAATCAACCTGCAATCAATTTTTACGTACGGATCTGCCTCCTCCAAACCTCTATATAAACCCAGCACCATAACTGCACAATACAACACCACGCACGACGAGAGGCTGAAGAAACCACACAAACACCACACTCCATTCTCTTCCATTTAATTCCTCTCGTAACACCATAACACTCCATCCTTTATTTATTTTCACCACTTCACCACATTCACTCACGTACTCAAACAGAAGCAGTAGTTTACAAAGAGAGAAAAGAGGCAGGCGAGTGCAGATCCGTTCTTCGCAGGCAGTTCCTAAATAATGACTATTTCAATCTCTACTCTGTTTTTATTTCTGTCGATGTCTGAGTAATTCTATATTGTGCTTAGGATGGGTGTTTAACCCAAAATAACTCAGACGTATTTATAATACCGAGTTTGCTTATAAATATTTTTTTGTCTCTCTCTTTTATTAAATGTTTAAGAACTGATCATTTTTACACATTTACGGTTTCTCTAATTTCAATGATTTTGTAAATTAGAGAATAGACCACAAAGAGAGACAAACGTTAGATATTATCTCCTTGATTAGCAGATAAAATCCATCGCTGTTATAAAAAGAATTCTCGCTTAAAGCTAATTAATGATTTTAGACTTTTTCTGATTGTAAAAAGTCTACTGAATTAATTAAGAGTTGTCCTTATCTATGATTTAGAAAGGCCACAAGATAAAATTCTTAACAGACAAATAAGAGCAAACTAGGATTATATTTAACATCTGAGTTATAATAGGGCGATTTCACCTTCCTTAGCACATTTTCCATCCACTTAATTCACAACTGTTTTTACTGTTTTTATTATTTTTGTACTAATCCAACAACAAATCAAGCTTGCCTCCGGCTAACCCCCTTTTTACAGTTTTTAATTAACTACCTTAACTAGGATAATTGAACAATCTCTCTGTGGATACGACACTTGTTATACTACTACGAATAGGTACACTTGCCTATTAGTTTGCTATAATTCTATATTTAATAGTGTAGTTTTATCCCAACAAGTTTTTGGCGTGCTTAATCTCTCTGCTTATCCTGCGTTTGTTCAAATTCAATATCGTGGACCCTTTATATGTGGGTTGTTCTCTTTAAGAATAAATACTGTTATGAATTGTGGGATAAATGGTATAAATGGTACAAATTCAAAAATTTTAAAATTTTGATTACTTTTGAGGAGCATTTTTATGCGGTGTGACCAAATGATCTGCAATGGTTGGATTTTTATTACTCAGGGATTCCTTCTGTCTTCTTTCTTAGGGATTGCTAAGGGGTGCTTCTCTGTCAAAAAATAAATAAATAAAGGACTTGCGAGACACCATTGGTAACCAACAAAGAGAGTTGAGTGTTCTTTAAAATACGAAGGCTTAATGCCTACATATTATCTTCTCATCTCTTATGCAAAAGTGAAACAAATGCTTAATTCTATTTTTCCTTTGTTTTCTCCTCAATGCCCATTCTTGAGAGAAGTTGGCCATGGTAAAAGTTCTCAGAGTCACCTAAACAAAAGAAACATTGAAGTACCTTAGATCATACCCCGAAACTCTTTATTTTGTTTTTACCCTGAGCACACCTATGCCACCAGCAGATAATTTTTCACACTCCTCAATAAGTTATAAAGATCATGAATTGATTACCTCTTTATCCTACCCTTCATAATAATATTTGTTAAAATTGAGAATTCCCTACTTGTTTGGGTACATGGTTTTGCTTGAGGACAAGCAAAAAGATAAGTGTGGGGGGTGTGATAAGTGTCCAAATGAGCATGTTTTATAGGTGTATTTCATTTATTATATTAACACTTTTCTTGCTCATTTCTCCACTTCGGTTAGTTTTCCTCTAGTTTATGTTTTATTGTTTATCTCACAAATTTATTGGTTTAACATGAGGAAAACCAAGCTGGGAGTAAAGTAGACGTAGAGATGAACGCATTGACGCAAACGGCTCAGAAAACGGGGTCCAAACGAAGAATCTAGAGCCAGTCGAAGTTTGAAGGAGAATAGGTCACGGTCAAGCTTACAACCGCCTAAGGAACCGCCTGGATTGGGGGCGGACTGCACACACACAACCGCCTATATTGGGGCGGTCAAGGAGGCGGACACCAATAGGCAACCGCCTATATTGGGGCGGTCAAGGAGGCGGACACCAATAGGCAACCGCCTATATTGGGGCGGTCAAGGAGGCGGACACCAATAGGCAACCGCCTATATTGGGGCGGTCAAGGAGGCGGACACCAACAGCAACCGCCTAATTGGACGTGGACAGGAGGCGGTCGTGACTAAGAATCAGTCCCGCGCCAGTTTTCTTCTTCGCCCGTCTTCGCCGCCCGCAAGTTGATTCCGCTATCCATCTACTCCCGCACCGCCTACCTTATTTCCTGACGCGTTCCAGCTCTCTGTCCCCTGCAATTAATGAAGCAAATCAATGAGAGCAATCAACCTGCAATCAATTTTTACGTACGGATCTGCCTCCTCCAAACCTCTATATAAACCCAGCACCATAACTGCACAATACAACACCGCGCACGACGAGAGGCTGAAGAAACCACACAAACACCACACTCCATTCTCTTCCATTTAATTCCTCTCGTAACACCATAACAATCCATCTTTTATTTATTTTCACCACTTCACCACATTCACTCACGTACTCAAACAGAAGCAGTAGTTTACAAAGAGAGAAAAGAGGCAGGCGAGTGCAGATCCGTTCTTCGCAGGCAGTTCCTAAATAATGACTATTTCAATCTCTACTCTGTTTTTATTTCTGTCGATGTCTGAGTAATTCTATATTTGTGCTTAGGATGGGTGTTTAACCCAAAATAACTCAGACGTATTTATAATACCGAGTTTGCTTATAAATATTTGTTTTGTCTCTCTCTTTATTAAATGTTTAAGAACTGATCATTTTTACGCATTTACGGTTTCTCTAATTTCAATGATTTTGTAAATTAGAGAATAGACCACAAAGAGAGACAAACGTTAGATATTATCTCCTTGATTAGCAGATAAAATCCATCGCTGTTATAAAAAGAATTCTCGCTTAAAGCTAATTAATGATTTTAGACTTTTTCTGATTGTAAAAAGTCTACTGAATTAATTAAGAGTTGTCCTTATCTATGATTTAGAAAGGCCACAAGATAAATTCTTAACAGACAAATAAGAGCAAACTAGGATTATATTTAACATCTGAGTTATAATAGGGCGATTTCACCTTCCTTAGCACATTTTCCATCCACTTAATTCACAACTGTTTTTACTGTTTTTATTATTTCTGTACTAATTCAACAACAAATCAAGCTTGCCTCCGGCTAAACCCCTTTTTACAGTTCTTATTAACTACCTAAACTAGGATAATTGAACAATCTCTCCGTGGATACGACACTTGTTTTACTACTCCGAATAGGTACACTTGCCTATTAGTTTGTTATAAATCTATATTTATTATAGTGTAGTTCTATCTCAACAAGTTTTTGGCGCCGCTGCCGGGGAGATTGATTCCATCAATTTCCCTAGTTTCCGGTAGTTCACTTGCAATATTATAATAATCTGTTAATACTATTAAATTGTTAATCTCGGACTTCTGACTTGGACATCTGACTTGGACATCTGAATTGGACATCTAACTTCGGACATCTGACTTTGGACATCTTAATATTATTGTTATTATTTCTGTCATTTAATTTCCATTGTCATTTCTTTCCATTGTCCCTAACTACTAACTTAAAATTTCCTATCATTTCTTTCCATTGTCCTTAACATTTAATTTCCATTGTCCTTAACATTTCATTTCCATTGTCCTTCAAATTTCTGTATACTAACTACTAACTTATAATTTCCAGTATACTAACTACTAACTTATAATTCTGTCATTTAATTTCCCTTGTCATTTATTTTCTGTCATTTTACTCTTGTTAAAAGAAAAAAATAATATATATATATATATAAAAAAAACAACAAAAATATCAGTGTTGTTTAACTAACGTTTATCAGCCTAACCAATATCTCTGCCTTTCTTATTCTATTTACTAATTAATTTCACAGTTTCTGACGAACCACAAGTTATCTTCTGTGCATGCCAAATACTCGAACCCGAGGTTCTCCACCAATCAGTCCGAGACCCGAACCCGAGCGCACTTTATTACAAGCACAAAGAAACCTGAGAAACCAAGCCATGGCCAATAACGAAGTTATAAATGAAATGGACCATGCAAATCAACCAGAACACCGTGCCCTTTCTGATTACCACCAACCGGATACCGAAGGAAGAGCATCAGCCATAGTTCTCCCCGAACTAACACCGCTAGAAACGGACGATGGGCTTTCAAAACCCACTACATCACCGCCGTCCGGGATCTAGGCAAGTTTAGTGGAGCGAACCCAGATGAAGCCCCAAATCATCTGAGTCTCTTCCTAGACTTCTGCAATTCCTTTGGTCAGACCGACAACGTCAAAGAAAGAATTCGTCTACAACTATTTCCTCACTCATTGTCGGATTCAGCAAACAGGTGGTACCGAAGCCTTCCCTCCCGATCAATCACCACATGGCTGCAAATGGCCCAAAAATTCCTTGCCAAATACTACCCAACCAGTAGGACGAGGCAATTGATCGGTGAAATCAATACTTTCTGTCAGGAGCCGGGAGAAACGTTGTACGACGCATGGGACAGATTCAAGGATATGCTAATGAAGTGTTCCCACCATGGTCTTGACGATCAATCCCTCTGCCTGTCATTCTTCAATGGTCTAGATGATGGAAACCGATTACTCGTCAATTCCTCTGCAGGAGGAAGTTTCATGATGAAATCTCAAAAGAAGGAATGGACCTTCTCGAAACCATGACGAGCAATACAAGACAGTGGACGAGATCCAAGGGAAGAACGCCACGAGCAGCAGGCCTACTCCATGTTGAGCCTACAGATCATTTATCAGCCCAGATCTCGTCCCTTGCAAAGATGGTGGAAAAGCTAACACATCACACAAATGAAATCGTAAAAACAATAGCTTCCCCACCTACAAGTTCTCCACCAGTTCCACCTACAGAAGGATGTGTCATATGCGCCGGTCCTCATGAAACCCATCAGTGCGAAGGAAAAACCAATACGAGGATGTAAACTTCATAGGAAACCGCCCCGGTAATTCCTACAGCAACAACTTCAACAACAACTACCCATGGAGAAATCACCCGAATTTCTCATGGAAAAATAATGATCAAACCCAGGAGGACAGAACAACAGTTCCAATACCTATCAGGGAAACAGACCCCAACCAAATTCTAATATAGGTTATAGAGCACAAGGTGCCCCTCCAGGTTTTCAGCAACAACAACAACCACCCTCGACCTCTTCTGATCCAAATGAGGAATTCAGGAACTTAATGAAAGGATTCATGACTACGACCTATACCAGACTCGTGGATCAAGAAGCCACTAACAGAAGGGTTGAATCCTAGATACAACAAACCAACCAACAGTTGGAGCAAATCAGCCAGCAGCTTGCACAAAGGCCACATGGTTCCTTCCCTAGTCAGCCAAATCCAAATCCAAGGGAACAGGCCAAGGCAGTGACGTTGAGAAGTGGTAGGCCGCTCAACTCATCTCTTCCCCGAGATGATATTGATAATCAAGATCAGCAAGCTCACAAAATCCAGAAGAAGAACAGGAAGATGCTGAAGAAGCCCCACCTCCTACGAAAATTATTTCCGAGGAGAAGGAGCCTCCTGAATCTACTCCTTCCTCTCTCACTAAAATTCTTCCCCCACTTCCTTTTCCAAACAGAATAAGAAAGAAAAATTTAGATGAACAGTTTGGAAAGTTTCTAACTCACTTCAAGAAACTGACGATTAATATTCCTTTTGCAGATGCTTTAAAACAAATGCCAATATACGCAAAGTTCATGAAGGATATCATCACCAACAAAAGATCGTTGCAGGAAGTGGAAACTGTACACCTTACACAGGAAGTGTCAGCAGTACTTCTCAAGAGTCTCCCTCCAAAACTTGGAGACCCAGGTTTGCCAATTATTCCATGTTCCATTGATAATGTTGATTGTGGTAGTGGGCTATGTGATCTAGGAGCTAGTATCAATTTAATGCCACTTTCAACAAACTTAAGATTGGTAAATGCATGCCTACTTCTATTCAATTACAATTAGCAGATAGATCTTTAGTATTCCCAAAAGGGATAATAGAAGATTTGATTGTTACTGTAGGAACTTTTGTGTTCCCCGCTGATTTTTTGTAATTGACATGGAAGAAGACACTAGGGTGCCCTTAATCTTAGGACGACCTTTCATGAGAACTGCTAGAGCACTAATCGATGTTGAAAAAGGAAAAATCATTTTAAGGCTGCATAACGAAACTTTAGAATACGACATGTCCAAGGTTATAAAGAAACCCGCTGATATAGAAGATACCTTTTCCATAGACATTGTCGACTCTATTGTGCAGGATAATTTTCTGCTATTATTCGTAATGATGCTCTTGAAAATGCTTTAGTTGAATCCTGTGATAACCAACTAATACACCCTGACACAATCAAAATGGTAGCAGCTCTGGATAAAAGAAAATTATATACCAAACCACGCTACCCACCACCAGAATCATTAGAGCATTCCACTCAACAAATTTCAAAAATTCATGATGACCGTCCTAATATCCAACCGTTGAAGCCGACTTCAACGTTCATATTTTGATCCCGGCTGACTTCATGATGAAAGCGTCTAGCCAAAGACGTTAAAGAAGAGTGCAGCTTTCGGGGGCAACCCGGACGAACTTATCTTTATATGCTTTTATGCTGTTTTAATAATCAGATTCTCTTTCAATTTTGTTTTTGCTAAACTATTAACCCCGTTTGTAGTATGGTTGCTTCTAGTGTCTTTATGCAGTGCAACTTTCATGTCTACACCGCAACCAAGCTACGCTACTTGAGGCTGAAGCTCAAGTGTGGGGGAACTCCTATACCGCTAGCAAAAATAATCTCAGGGAGTACCAGTTTCTTTACTTATGCTTTTATTTCAATAAAATATGCAGAGGAGAGTTTATGTGCTTAAATGATTATTCTTGAGCTTGGCGTTCTCTCTATTTTATCTACTTACCGAAACGGTCTTCTGCAACTTTCCCTTGTTTCTTCTGCTGAACAATGAGGACATTGTTCAATTTCAGTGTGGGGAGTGTGCCCTTTTCGGTGACATTTATGCTAAAATGCTTAATCTCTCTGCTTATCCTGTGTTTGTTCAAATTCAATATCGTGGACCCTTTATATGTGGGTTGTTCTCTTTAAGAATAAATACTGTTATGAATTGTGGATAAATGGTATAAATGGTTACAAATTCAAAAATTTAAAATTTGATTACTTTTGAGGAGCATTTTATGCGGTTTGACCAAATGATCTGCATGGTTGGATTTTTATACTCAGGGATTCCTTCTGTCTTCTTTCTTAGGGATTGCTAAGGGGTGCTTCTCTGTCAAAAAAAATAAATAAATAAAGGACTTGCGAGACACCATTGGTAACCAACAAAGAGAGTTGAGTGTTCTTTAAAATACGAAGGCTTAATGCCTACATATTATCTTCTCATCTCTTATGCAAAAGTGAAACAAATGCTTATTCTATTTTTCCTTTTGTTTTCTCCTCAATGCCCATTCTTGAGAGAAGTTGGCCATGGTAAAAGTTTCAGAGTCACCTAAACAAAAGAAACATTGAAGTACCTTAGATCATACCCCGAAACTCGTTTATTTTATTTTTACCCTGAGCACACTATGACACCAGCAGATAATTTTTCACACTCCTCAATAAGTTATAAAGATCATGAATTGATTACCTCTTTATCCTACCCTTCATAATAATATTTGTTAATATTGAGAATTCCCTACTTGTTTGGTACATGGTTTTGCTTGAGGACAAGCAAAAGATAAGTGTGGGGGTGTGATAAGTGTCCAAATGCATTTTTATAGTGTATTTCATTTATTATATTAACACTTTTCTTGCTCATTTCTCCACTTCGGTTAGTTTTCCTCTAGTTTATGTTTTATTGTTTATCTCACAAATTTATTGGTTTAACATGAGGAAAACCAAGCTGGGAGTAAAGTAGACGTAGAGATGAACGCATTGACGCAAACGGCTCAGAAAACGGGGTCCAAACGAAGAATCTAGAGCCAGTCGAAGTTTGAAGGAGAATAGGTCACGGTCAAGCTTACAACCGCCTAAGGAACCGCCTGGATTGGGCGGACTGCACACACACAACCGCCTATATTGGGGCGGTCAAGGAGGCGGACACCAATAGGCAACCGCCTATATTGGGGCGGTCAAGGAGGCGGACACCATAGGCAACCGCCTATATTGGGGCGGTCAAGGAGGCGGACACCAACAGCAACCGCCTAATTGGACGTGGACAGGAGGCGGTCGTGACTAAGAATCAGTCCCGCGCCAGTTTTCTTCTTCGCCCGTCTTCGCCGCCCGCAAGTTGATTCCGCTATCCATCTACTCCCGCACCGCCTACCTTATTTCCTGACGCGTTCCAGCTCTCTGTCCCGTGCAATTAATGAAGCAAATCAATGAGAGCAATCAACCTGCAATCAATTTTTACGTACGGATCTGCCTCCTCCAAACCTCTATTAACCCAGCACCAAACTGCACAATACAACACCACGCACGACGAGAGGCTGAAGAAACCACACACCACCACACTCCATTCTCTTCCATTTAATTCCTCTCGTAACACCATAACACTCCATCTTTTATTTATTTCACCACTTCACCACATTCACTCACATACTCAAACAGAAGCAGTATTTTACAAGAGAGAAAAGAGGCAGGCGAGTGCAGATCCGTTCTTCGCAGGCAGTTCCTAAATAATGACTATTTCAATCTCTACGTTTTTATTTCTGTCGATGTCTGAGTAATTCTATATTTGTGCTTAGGATGGGTGTTTAACCAAAATAACTCAGACGTATTTATACTACCGAGTTTTGCTTATAAATATTTGTTTTGTCTCTCTCTTTTTTAAATGTTTAGAACTGATCATTTTTACGCATTTACGGTTTCTCTAATTTCAATGTTTTGTAATTAGAGAATAGACCACAAAGAGAGACAAACGTTAGATTTATCTCCTTGATTAGCAGATAAAATCCATCGCTGTTATAAAAAGAATTCTCGCTTAAAGCTAATTAATGATTTTAGACTTTTTCTGATTGTAAAAAGTCTACTGAATTAATTAAGAGTTGTCCTTATCTATGATTTAGAAAGGCCCAAGATAAAATTCTTAACAGACAACTAAGAGCAAACTAGGATTATATTTAACATCTGAGTTATAATAGGGCGATTTCACCTTCCTTAGCACATTTTCCATCCACTTAATTCACAACTGTTTTTACTGTTTTTATTATTTCTGTACTAATCCACAACAAATCAAGCTTGCCTCCGCTAAACCCCCTTTTTACAGTTCTTATTAACTACCTAAACTAGGATAATTGAATAATCTCTCTATGGATACGACACTTGTTTTACTACTCCGAATAGGTACACTTGCCTATTAGTTTGTTATAAATCTATATTTATTATATTGTAGTTCTATCTCAACATATAATGAGTGGTTGGAACTGACGTATTTAAAAGAAATTAAAAAAGAAATTAAAAACTCAAAATACCTTACGGGCTGCAAACAATCCCGGTCGCAGTAGTATAGTAAGTGGAGGCGACCGGATATCGAACCGTGGACTAAAGGGGAATAATATAGTACCTAAGCTTTGTCACAAAGTGGGGAATTAATTGACTTGTTTTTGAAAAGTAAAATTGCAGAAAAATTAATGAGTGGAAGATAAATTAAACGGGACTCCGGGTTCAGGTTTATATAATCTGATTAATTATGCTATCTCTACCGGTTTTATTTTAATAGTTTGGCAAAATTCCTGTTATTATCTTAAAGACTAAATCATAGACTCAAAAGGACTCATTTACCAGAACATGCTCGGTCTATTCTAGATTCGAGCAAAACACATGTAAACGGATTAAGTGCGAGGAATTATATTTTGCATCTGAAATACTACTTATTTAATCAAAATAAGTTTTCCACAGATTTATCGATTAATTAACCTGTCTATTTATCACTGATCTGATCAAATAGACTTTGTAAAGCATTTTAATAAATTTATGAAACTTATTAAAAAGGCGAGAGATAAGCTTTAATCGTAACAAACTGTATAATTAATTTAAAACCAGTAAAATATATTGCATAATTAATACAAACTCATAATAACCATTCCCAGAGTATAAATATTCTAGCCTAGCATATTAAATAGATAAACAGAAACAAGAGTCGTAGAAATCATCTGTAGTCGACTCCTGGATTTGTTCACTATTTGTATACGTCGGACTAGAGGTGGATATGGTGGAATGAAAAGAAAACAAAATGGAGAAGACGGGAGAAGAGAAATGGGATGACGTGTGGTTTTGTGTTTAGTGGAGCCGATGGGCTCTGTGGATCGATGATGGATCCATCTCCCCGATTAGCAGAGGAGGAATGGGTTTATATAACAGAGGAATTTGAAGACGTAATACAAGGAGGCGGTGCAGTAGGTGAGTCTGAGTGGAGGAGAATGAACAGACAGTGCATAATTGAAGAAAACAGAGGTGCGGTGCCGACATGCGTCCGGGTCTCCTGCCCCAGACGTATGCTCGAACGTCTCGAGAGTGTGCCTTCTCCTTGCGTCCGTGTTTACGAGCGACCATTAATCCCCGGACGTCTCTAGCGCATCGATCTTCAGTCTTGTCCGGCCTTATTTCATCGGACAGGCCACGGACGTCTCGGCGCTTGTTTTCTGTCGTGTCCGGGTTTTCTTCCTCGGACGTACTCGGACACGTCCTTGGTTGCGTCCGCCTCTCTGGCCACGGACACTAGTTCCTTTGTTCATGTCGTGTCCGGGTTTGACCGACCGGCTCTAGATTCTTTGTCGGACTCGTTTTAATCCCCGATTCTTGATTTTTTGTTTTTTTTTTATTAGTGATGTATACCATTTAAGAGTTTATGATAATGAAATATTACCTTATGAGTGGAATTTCCTAGTAAAAGGGTGAAAGACTGTATCTAGGTAGAGTAGAAATAGTAGTTAGTTTAAGTCGTTTGGAAGTTTGATAACCGGGACTAGACGGAAAAGCATCTTGAATTAAGCTTTGGCAATCGTAGACAGATTTAGCTTTGAAAATCGATATTTAATAAAGTTTTAAACATTGGACTATTTAAACTGATCGAGGTTCAGACTTATGTAAAGTTTGAGACAGAAAAAAGGCGTCATATTAAGAATATGTGTATATTAACCTACTTAGTCTAAGAGGTAAATACATTAAATGAGTATATGTAGAACTTTTACGGTAAAGTTTGGAGGTTAGAGCATTGGTTAATGATTAGAGGTGGATATGATCATGAAAAAAAACCAGGGAGAAGAAAGGATGGATATGAAGTAAACGGGAGAATGGTGTCAGTGGGGCGATGGGTCTGGGGATGCGAAACGATAAGAGATAATGGGACTTACAGAGGAATTTGTTGGAGAGGGAAAGGGGATATGATCCTGGGTTAAGCTAGTTGAAAAAAGTGAGTGAGGATTGTAGTTGGGGGGGGGTTTAGAAAGGCTTAGGTGGTATGACTGGTATCCTGATAGTGAGAGGGCATTTCCTTGACGTTTAGTAGGGCGCAAGCGCCATTATTGTCAGATCGATTTTGTTAGTTAATTTCGGGACGGACAGGATCGGGCAGCTTGTTTTCTATGCGGGGTTTTTAGGACTGGGGTTAGTGGTTTCGTCCTGGGGATCCGGTAAAGGATGAAAGTTCCTTTTGTTCCATGTTGATGGAGTTAATGCCCGGACCGGCTTAGTAGTTGGTTTACAAAATCCCCGTTTCTTGCGTTGGAAAGCTCATGAGATTAATATCCATTTATATGGCTTTTTCCTACATTTAACACATATAATACACCAGTTCATATCAAAACATAATTCTAGGAAAAACACAAGATAAGTGAGAAACATTACTTAAAATGTCTGCAAATTATAAGGTGATTAACCTTAATAAGTCTATATGTATCGCACTTATCAATAATGACCAATATTTAACACTTACAAAACGTAGTATGATTTAAATGATCAAATACAGGAGAAGATAGAGAACATACCTGAGTCGAGGACCATAAGTCAAGCGCTACATGACCCCCGAAGCTAGTGATAAACTAGTGAGTAGTGGACCGCCAGGAACTGGCACCTCTGTCAACTTTCAAGAGGTAGAATCACTGGAACCATCGCTAGCGCTGCTTCCTCGTCAGTGTCATCCTCTTGATCCATGACATCATCGTCTTCATCATCCTCCTTCTCATCAATGTCGGGTGAGTCATCATCATCAGCACCACCACCATTATCATCAACATGTGGCGAACACTCGGTCATCACATGGTCCTCATCAGCACGTGGGCGTGATGGGCGTGGTAAACGTGATGAACTCCACCGCCTGACGTCTGAGCTTCTAAGGGAGCAATCTGGTGGCTTCCTTCACCCGAGATGTTGTAGCTAGCGCTGTGCAGTGGTCCTTCAGACCAAGCACTACTGGATGATGACAACAATGGCATGCGTCTCTTCGGTATATGATCGTACATCGCCGAGTCATCCACCGTTTCCCTTGGTGGTGCAGGTATCTGAAACGCCGGGTCGTTGAAAGATTGACCCAGATGGAACGATGAGTGGCGTGCTGCTTCCATGAGGGGGGCAGGATTACTCGGCCCTTCACCAGGAGCACGTGCACCACGACGGTGCGAGGCCATCATAGGCTGCTCCATAGCTCGGTCTTTCTTCTTCCTCTTCGTGTATACATTTTGCACTGCTTTTTTCAGTCGCTCCATCACTGCATATGAATATCACACAGTTATAATTCATTCATAATATTAAATTCAACATAATTTTTTTTAAAAAAATATAGTCCAACCCTTGTCTTGCTCGAGTCAAAATTTTAAAAAATAAGTTCGAGCCCAGCAGGGGCTCTCCATCACCTGGGTAGAGCCGCGCAAGGGCTCTAGTTGCTCCAAGGCGAGCCGTGCACGGCTCTGCCACATCCCAGGCGAGCCGCGCAGGAGCTCACATCCTTGTATAGAAAAAAAGGCAGTCGAGCCCAGTAGGGGCTCTCCATCCTTCGGGTAGAGCCACGCAGGGGCTCTAGTTGCTCTAATGCGAGCCGCGCACGGGCTCTACGACATCCCAGGCGAGCCGCGCAGGAGCTCGCGTTCGTATACAGAAAAAAAAAATCCCAAGCGAGCCACGGCAGGGATCTACTTCATCATCCTCGAGCCTGGGCGGTGCTCGCCCCACTTCCAGTAGAGCCGCGACAGGGCTCTCCCTCTTGTAGGTCGAGCCGCAGCAAGGCTCGCCCCTGACTTATTTTTTTTCAAAATTTTCAAGTTTCATCCGAATTTTCCATGCTAGATCTAGCTCAATTGATGTTGAACTTCAAAAAACTAACACCAAATTCATACTCAGGACACCCAAATCTATAAGTTGGAAAAAAATTCAAAAAACTCACTGGAAAATTTTTCCGGTGGTGGTCTCGCGGTGGGGTCGGTGGTGGTGAGTGGCGGCTCCGGCAGGCAGAAGAGAGGATCAGATGGAAGAGAGAGAGAGAGGAGAGAGAGTGAGTAAGAGAGAAATGAAGATTCTAAGGGAGGTTAGGCTACATATAGTGAGAGCGTTTTTTACCCGAAATTGACGTTTTGAACTACAATTTCAGTACGACGTTCTGAAAGTGTAACAATGCTTGTAATTTAGTCAAACACTACGTAAAATGTCTTTAACTTACGTGGAGTCACAATTATAACATTAAAACGCGATTAAAAGGGTTACGTCTTTTATTACAACTAAAGCGTTTTTCACCCGAAATTGGCATTTTTTAACTACGATTTCAATACGACATTCCGGATATGTACCAATGTGTTGTAATTTAGTCAAACATAACGTAAAATTTTGTTTTTAATTACGTGGAGTCACAATTATAACATACAACCGCAATAAATACAGGTTTATCATCTTTTGTTATAATTAGAGCGTTTTTTGTAGTTTTTGCTAAACAAATGATTTTTCAAAAAAAAAGTTACAACACGACATCATTACATGTTTACAACGTTAATATTATTTAAAAAAAATTGTACTATGGTGATTAGTAATTTTGTACTGCGAATAGCAACCCAGCATTAAAACCATAGTTTATAAGATATCTTATGAAAAACTCAGAAATATAATTATTAAATCTATTTCCTCTTTCCTAAAAAGTCTCAAATTAAATATATAGTAACTATGATATTTTAGATTTTATTTCATAAAAATCTCTTTGTTAATTATCTAAATAATCCAAAATACTCAGAGCTTACAAAAATTATAACTTACGTTTAAAAGCTAAAAACCCATATTAATTTATATGAAAATTAACTACATTTTATAAGGAATCTATGGTTAAATTTCGTGTCAAAATACATCAGGGAAGGTCATTAACTAAATCTAACAAGTTAGAGTATTTTCCTGTAATTTATTCTGACTTAAAACACCATTAACTTCCACGTTTTAATCTCGGTCATCCGTTCTCCTTAACTATGATCGGACGGTCCAATTTCAGCGAGTTCATCAGCTAACCCCTAACACATTACGAACAGAGATTGGTTGATTTCTCTCAATCTACATAATGAAACTTAGTGATTCTTATTGCGTTAGACTCGAAATTGAAAGACGAATCTAATGGTACCGATTTCATGACCTATAATGCAATGTACTGGAAGATCGATTCTGGGAATTTCGAAGTTAGGGTTTATATCAGTTTAGTTCGATTTTGACAATTCTCTCAATATAGTGCGTAATAGGTTAAATTGATAGGTGAGTATGTTCGGGAATGCAAAAACGAGTAACATAGATGGTGAAATTTGGTCGGAATCATACCAGAATAGCACCGACAAGGAAATCTGATTCGAAATCTGGAAATTTTTGACTTTACAAGTGGCTGAGGGTCGAACTTTGCGGATCTATAAAATACAGTGTAGATCGAGTTAGGATAAGATTTTGGGCTTAATCAAAAGAGGACATGTAGCTCTACAGGATGATATAAAGATCTTGATCTAATTCTTATTATACGCCAAGAAATCTGAACTGAAAGTTTCAGGTTTATACCTCGAATTTTTCTGGAAAATTTGATATTTTATGTGCAGACCAAGTAGGCTACTTCACGGGTCAACTCGTGCCAACTGGGAGGGATTCGATCCATGAAACCTACCACATTTTAACTAGGTATATAACACCCCTACAATAATAAAACAACAGCGGAAAATAAACTAAAGGTGCTACAGACCATCGGGCTCCAAACACCGGTACCAACCTCACCAACTACAACCATTACAATTAACTAAGTTACGGTCTGAACTTCGAGAAAACTTAACATAACATAACAGTAATAAAATACATTCACTCTCCATAAACCTAATCCCATCCCAATCACTCATGCTCTTCACGGCCACCTGTAAATGTTTTGGAGTGCCCTGAAACCAAGCAGCCCACCCCGAACGGGAACTTGGGTTTTCCCTGGAATGGAACTGGTACTAATCTCCAAAAAAAACTATAAAATAACTCTTAAATAATATTAGCTTGAAAGCAATCACTTAAACCACACAGAGGAGTAAGACATTTCATAAATCACCAAATCAAGATATCAAGATAAGCATGAAGGTTAATAACATAAAAGTAAGTTAGTGAAACAAAACCACATCATGTGTCAGTGAACATCCATTGCCTTAGTTAAACCCAATTCCCGTTAGGAGTAGGAAGACTCAGATAGTCACAAAGGACTAGGAATAATAAGATAGATCCAAGAACCAATAACTCAAGAATGGAATAATACCAATTGGGAGAGATGGCCCCCACCGCCAGATATAAATGTCCGTATGGACGAGGGATATACAGCCCCCTGCTGTCAGATTAAATATGTCCTGATGGACGAGGGATATACAACCCCCTGCTGTTAAATATCCATGCCCCTATGGGCGAGGGATATACAGCCCCCTGCTGTTAAATATCAATGCCCCTATGGGCGAGGGATATACAGCCCCCTGCTGTTACCACTGAAGACGCGCGCACGTCGAAACCTCAAGAACCAGCTCATTGATGAAACGATATCCAGAGTCAAAAGAAGGATTTACCAAAATTGACCTTTTCCAAATTCCCACCAGATCACTAACTACCCAGAGCAATACCAAACACTCAGTCCTACAGAGTGCAGAAGCGTAAACCCTAAGCAGCCAATGTCTAATGGAACAACCAAAAAGAAGGAACCAACCCAGTGAGTTTCACATTCAAGGCTCAGTTAGTCACACAAGCTGAGTTAGTCACACAACCATTTCCTTTTAGAAATTCCTCTTGAACTCAGTTAGCGATTTTCGAAAACGTCTCACAAGTCAATCAGCAAAAGTATCGGAGTACGAGAAATCGTACCTGGGTAACGCTGTAGCAGTTCTAGTCAACTTGTGCAAACAATCAACAGTACTCTGAAGAATATTAAAGGTAGTCTATCATCAATCACTTGTAGCCTATGTTAAGCTTAAAAACTCCTTACTCTTATTCCAAAGTCTCAATTGTCTTTTAAGCCCTCACTTAAATGTTAGGTATAATCTTTGAGTTATCTGAGAACGTTGTATAGCCCAAGGTGGTAAGATCAAGGAATGTATTCGATTAACATTTGCTAATTGTCCACTCCTATCCACTTTATTCATACTTAACCACAATCCTCACATTAAAGACTTTTGAGACCTCTATATCATAAATGTGTTTATATTATATAATTAAATCTAAGAATTTCAATAATAATCTTAAGCTCAATACCTTTATTCTTAATTTAGAATAAACATTGTATTATGACCTACGATGGACTCATCTCAGAATACTATACTACTATCCCACAATGTAGAGATTATGTATTCAAACAATATCCACTAGATAACCCATTATGATTAAGTCTTTCCCTTAACTTAATTAAGATCTACATCTTGTATATTGAAATCGTAGTGTTGTAGACGCATTTTATTATAACTTAATTGAACTGCTAAACTCAATTATCTCACCTTTAGTTCAGAATGACTTTTAATTACAACCATCTAATAAACTTGTCATAAGATGTTAAATAGCTTCTCATCCTGAATAACTATACTATAGTTAACTTAGATTTAACGAATTAATCTTACATTTAGTATTCACAAGGTATATTATATGTTTTATTATTACCTATACAATAAGGTGTTTAGTATACCTTCTATGTATCCTTACTTACATTTAATTTCCTAAATGTTTTATTTTTACACACATTCTCTCTATAGACTATGCATAATCCTTTGTACTAAACTTCATTAAACTTAAGCCTTAAATACGTTTTAAATTGTTTTACAAAACCTAAGGTTTCAAAGGAATAACCTAATAAATTAATTTCCTTTATTGTATTTAGGATGGACAATATATATACATAGAGTAGAATTTATCAGAGAATTAAATTCTGGTTCATATGAAATTGTTAATTATTTAATAAGATAATCTATTATGAAAATTCCCATATTTTATATTCAAATAACCTATCATTACTTCCCATTACCGTAAAGTATAACAATATAATATCTTATGTAACTTAGTTTTATCTAATAAAAGGTTCAAAGGTTGTAAGTATCAAATTCCTATTTATAAACCTTCCTATAAATTCTCACTACTAAATACCTCACTTAACTGTAAACTCACATCCTGAATATTGGTAATAAATGTATCTTATATGGCTTATCTAATTCTAAGAAACTTAAGGATAATTATTTAGATAAATTTCCAAATCATCGTTTAATATAGATTATATCATAATCCTTTTAATGATTCTATCTTAAAACATTAAGTTATATTTCAATACCATAAAAGTTAAGAAATGATTAAATCTAGACTTACTAATCCACCTCACATTTAGATGTAAAAGTATTTTACTTATTGAAATACCCCAAACCTTAATATGTTAGTTAATTACATATTATATATTTTAAGACCTAATTAGTCACTAGGAACATGTGGGGGAAATTCCCGAAGGAAACAAACCCATATAATGGATTAAAAGCACAAACGAGACTTTAAAACACGTTTTTCGAGAAAACCAAAAAACGTGACCTTAGACGTTTAAAACGGACTTGTATAAATTATAGTTGATTTTATAACTATAATTATATACTAATTAAAGTCTAAGAATTTTTAGAATCAAAAATATATTCCGGAAATCGGACCCGAACTGTTAAAACTGACAGTTCGGGAATTAACGGGTGTTATCTGCTAATGACCAAGTGCCACCCTCTCACATTGTAAAATAAAATCAGATTTTATTCCCTCCCTATTCCATTAATTTCACTTTACACACTAAAATACAAAATAATAAAACTCTCTCTCACACACTAACTCCTCTCACACTCTCTTCTCCCCTTCATTCTCTTCACTCACGGTTCCTTCCCCCTCACCCAGCTCTCTTTTTTCTCTCTTGTTGCTAACCATGGCGATTTGCAAGCAAGCCAACAAAATAACCCAACTTCATCTCCTTGTAACTTCTTCATTCTAGCTCCAAATCAAGAAATTCTTTCACCAAAATACTCCTCTCACCTTGGGGATTATTTTGTACCTTTCAAAATCTCAAAACACCATACTTCATTTCCATGGGTGTACTACATTTTGAAGAAGAAACTTCATATTCTTGAAGCCCATCATCTCCTTGTTGTGCTAAGGTAAGAAGTAACTCAAAAATCTGTTCATTCCCCCATTTTAGGGTAACCGATTTTTATGTGTGTTGAACACCATTGTTTCTCTTCATATTCAAGCTTGTTAAATCTTCAAGAGGAGCTGGAGCTAGCCCTATTTCCATTGCCAAACATTTCATTTTGAAATAGAAGGTAATTCCCTCCAATGTGTTCAAGCAAATTCTAAATTCTAGGGTTGATGGAATCATAAACCCTAAATACTCATTGTGGCTATCTTGGCTTGGTCATTAGTGTAGCAAATTATCCGGTTGAGTACCGATTGAGGAACAAGAAGTGAAGAGAAGAGGAAAGTTTTGAAAAGAAAACCAAAGGTAATTAACCTACCTTAAACTAGTGTGTGATGTATGAGGGTGTTTATGTTTGTGCAAATATAAATGCTCAGTGAAGTGCAGGTGTTGCTAATAATATGAGGAAATTCAGTGCTTAATTTGTTGTTGTTTAAGTGCCAACTTTAAGGTTGTGTGCATTGTGGTGTTGTTGTTAAATGATGGGTTTTGTATACAAATTTGTGTTTGGAATGAGTGTGGTCAAAGTGTTTTGGTGGGCTAAATAATGTGGGGGAAACATGTAATAACCATGGGGAGATAATGCCAAAGTTGTGTATGGTTTGGGTGTATTTTTGGTGTAGAAAACGCCACTGTTTTATGAACTTCCAGGCACGTCCGAACTTCCGTCCGGACTTGGAAGTTCGGACATGCCTCGTTGCGGAATTTTTTTCGGAGTTTAGGTGTGTCCGAACTTCCGTCCGAACATTGGAAGTTCGGACACTTGAAAGAGTTTTCTCAGATTTTCATTCGACTTGTGTCCGAACTTATATGTCCGGACACAAGTTCGGACGGTTGAAAAATTTTTCCAGATTTTCATTCGACTTGTGTCCGAACTTATATGTCCGGACACAAGTTCGGACGGCTTGAAAAATTTTCCAGATTTTCATTCGACTTGTGTCCGAACTTATATGTCCGGACACAAGTTCGGACAAACGCCAGTTTTCACCTTTCAAGTCTCGACTTGTGTCCGAACATTGATGTCCGGACACAAGTTCGGACATGTCACAGTTTTCAACATAAATTGCTCGTTTAAGCCCCGTTTTGACTTCCGTTTGCGGGGGGTTTGTCTAGGACATATAGGTGGGTTATAATAACAACTAAAAGATGGAAAAATCATAATTAAGTGTGAAAGAAAAATAAACAAGGCAAGTGAAGTGATAAATTAATAAAGGTCTCGTATATTAATTGACCGACGTTATCAATCGTGTTTAGGAACCACGTACGGTGGAACACTAGAGCGGCAAGGACCAAGGTATGGTTTTCTTGCAGTCTGTTGCCTACCGGTTTACACCGGCTTGTGTGCTGTTTGCTTTTCTGTGTGTTTACAACCTTGTAAGATTAAATCATGAAACGAGTTTACAGTTCTTATTATTAATGTGACGTGTGCGTACCGATACCGGTAACCTCGAATGCGTGCTAATGTTATTTACCTAAATCTAGGAACGTAAGAGAACGGTATCCGGTAACAACGTTCCCAACCTGAGGAACGTTCTAACCCGGCTATGTGTGTTTGGTTGTGATGTGTTGCTGATTGTGCCTTACTTCCCTTGTATGTCTAACTGGACTTAAACACTTACTTGTGTGAGATGATGTTAAGCTCCCATTGTGGGACTTCTAACGAGTGCTAACCGGGGAGTGAGGAATCCGGTCGTTCCGGTCACGCGTGTATGTATGGGTGTCGACATCTGAATCAGATTCGGCTCTCTCCTTATGTTAGGGTAGTTTTCCTTTTATGGGGAATTCGACCTCCCATAGCTTAGCCAAAGCTACCTACCTGACTTCCACTCGGGCTAGGGGGAAATTATGTGTTGATGTGTTCGGGTCACTACGCCCGTCTCATCTTTCAAGTTAAGTTATTCATCCGACTAACAAAACAGTAATGTGATATGTGTTAAGCTTAACATGAGGATGAAGACATCCTCTAGGCTTACAAGTTGACTAACCATGTTGGTTGTTACTTAAAGTGAACTGTTTCCACTATGTATGTGTTGTTATTGTTCTGCAATAATTCCTGTTATGTATATGCATGTTGTATGATAAAATCAACGCCATGTTATAATGACAAATAGTTGCGTGTATCCCGGTAGTCAGCGGGCTGCACGTTAACCATGCCAGCAAAAGGTTGCTGACCCCCTTTGGGGGCTATGTTTATTTGCAGGATGAGGATCGAGGAAGCAGAATGGCTTTAGATCCTAGGTTGTTGATATTTTGTTATTTTGGATGTTGAACCCGAGTAGTGTTTGTACACTCGAGGTCGTTTACTTTTGGTGGATGTAAAGTTGTTGTGATTTTTGAACAGTTACACTCGGTATATTGTCATTCTTTTTGATAGGTGATTTTGTAAGGTTGTAATTTATGCTCGGGATTCTCGTGATCAGACCGATACATATTATGTAACAGCCTTGTTAGCCACGTGGGTGGCTAACGGCGTGTAACACCGCCCTTTTGGTATATGTTTAAGTATGTTTTCCGCTGCGATTATTGATTAAGTGTTAAGTTTATGGATGGGGTGTTACAAAAAGTGGTATCAGAGCGAAGTATCGCTCTGATTACCGACAACCGAGCTTAGGAATATACCGAGTTAGGAAATTTAAACCTTGTCGTCCAAAGGACGTTATAACAAGTGGTATGATAAGTTTGTAAGCACAATACTAATGTGCTCTCATGTATGTTCAGATGGCAGGGCGACCGCGGGGACGAGGCCGTGGAGGGCCTGGTCCAGGAGACACGGGGATACCCCACCGCTCAGATGATGGCCGAAGCTGTAGCGGCCGCCCTAGCACAAGTAATACCTCAAATAGTGACTGCAGTGCAGCAGGGGCACAACAGCCCGGGGGAGAGGGTCAGCCAGAACCACCACCACCACAGCCACGCGAGACCAATTGGGTGAAAGCGTTGGCCGACTTGAGGCCCCCGTCTTTCAAAGGGGAGACCGACCCTTCCAAACTAGAGGCGTATATCTCGGAGCTTGAGACCGCCTACGAGACTTTGGCCGTTCCTGCTGATGCCAAGGTCCGTCTTGCTGCTTATTATTTGAAGGGTTCGGCTAGAAATTGGTGGAAACTTGTGAGGGCCGAAAGGTGGCCGATCCAGATTTTGGATGGGAGCAGTACACGGCATTGCTAAGGGCCAAGTACTACCCAGTGCATGTGCAAGAGGCGAAGCGCCTGGAGCTTGACAGTCTAAAGCAAGGGGACAAAATGACGGTGGACGACTACTACACCGCCTTCACTGACCTTGTTCATCTTCTACCCGACCTTGGTTACTCAAACCGGGTCTTAGTAACCGATTCTACAGTGGGTTGAGCCACCGCCTACGCTATGGCATGGGGCCAGCCGAGTACAATACCTTGCAGGTAATTTTCCAATAATGTCTAAGTGTGAATAAGTATGTTGTATGAGTGTGTAAATGTGTTGCGGGGCATGACTAACACCTTGATACTCAGGAGTGCTATCATGCCGCTGCTAAGGTGGAGATCACCGTCCGTCTAAGGGACGAGGAGAATGCGCATAAGCGCAAGGTCTCGAGCGAGGGCCAAAGCTCGCAAGGGTACCAAGGAGGGAAGAAGAGGAAACCTTACCCTCAGCCCCAGAAGGGCCAGCAGCAGCAAGATGGCAAGGGCCAAGCCCAGCCCACTACCACTGAGGAGCCACTGAAGCTCACTTATGCCTATGCGGCTAAGCCCTTACGCTCTCACCCGCCCAAGGGTAACTAATTAATTTCGAATATCGGATTCAGTATGTATTGTTATGTTGTGAAGTGTGTATTGATTGTGTGTTGTGATAGCAGCCAGTACGGGCTCTGCACCGGAGCGCCACTACTTCTGCAAGTGGTGCAAGGGTGACCATCCCGGTAAGGACTGCAAAGGGAACGATGTGCAGTGCCACTACTGCAAGAAGCTGGGGCACCGTGATTTTGAGTGCTACAGCAACCCCGATGGCAGAAACTATAGGCCTAGAGGGCAATGGAAGGGTAAGGCCACTGCTACCATTGAGGGCCCGAAAGCTACATATCAGCCATCCTCGGGGCAAGGAAATACTGATTCCCAGAAGGGGAAGGGGCCGGGAGCAGGCAAGGCTGCCTTGAACGTGGTGGACCGGTCAGAGGCACCAGGATCGTCTTCTAGACCAGGTACCCCCTTTAAACCGTTAAGTAAGATAAGTGATTGCTTACCGCATTTCCATGCATGTGTGTTAGTGGGTCTAAATGAATAACCACATGAATAACGAGTTGAAGTATAATATGAAAACCACCTAAATTAGAGATTTATAAACCTTAGGAACCTTCAATATTTGCTATCCAATCCCACCCACACCGAACCCCGGAGATACCACCATCGACACAATTGCCGACTATCCGACAGACAGTGTCAGTTATCCAACCAGCGATATGATATGATTGAAAGGATACCTGACACCCGAAGCACAAATCATGTCACATTCGACGAGTGCGACGACTCTTGGAGCAGCACCTAGGAGGTTTCTACCCACCCGAATACCAAGTGGTGGCGAAAATGAACTTAAAGATGATGTGCATGGGTAGGATTGGATTGGAAACCTTACACCAAGTCATATCAGCGGACACACGAGCTGAAAATGGAGCTACCATACGAGTATACCTGTGGAGTTCCTTGCGGTTGTTAACCACACCGTAGAATTGCTCAGCAAGCTGACCGGACAAATCCCAAGTATCCGTGCAGATTTGTGTATTGCCAATTTCTACCAAAAAGGTGGAAGGCTGGGGTTTACACCAAGACAAGGACGAGTCACCCGAGTCTCTTAGTAAGGGAGTACCCGTGGTGTCTTGGTCCATTGGTGGACACCGCAGTGTTTATGTATGGCGAGCAGAAGCGTGCGGACCTTACAAGTAAGTTGGGGTTAGATCTGGTGATGTGTTAGTCATGGGTGGGCAGTCGAGGATGCTGTATCATGGTATCAAGAAAGATCAAGTTGAACACAGCGCCTCCGACCATAATCATGCCACACACATGAAACCTGGACGTTTGAACTTAACTTTAGACAGTTTTTTTTGAAGTTATGTGTAATCATGTAAGTGTGAAACCAGTTGTATGCGAGTATGTGATGCAGTAAGTATGCTAGGTTATCAAGCTATGTAGCCAATGTAATACCATCATGATGTAACGATGAGTTTATGAATAATAAAGCAGTGTTGAATTCTTAAGCATTCCGCCCGTGTTGTTACCAGTTATTACTTATCAAGTTTATGAAATAAATTAGGCGCTGCACTCGGGACGGAAGGTACACTGAGTGTGTGTCAGAGGCAGAGGCCGCAGAAGAAGCGGAACTATCCTCAACGGTACCTTCCCAGTGAATGGCGTTTGGATGTGTCGATCTTGTTTGACTCTGGAGCCTCACATACATTTGTCTCACTCTCATTTGCGAGGAGACTGGGGCTAGACGGGGAGGAGATGCCTGACTTTCCTAGTCACTCTCCCGTCTAAGGAGCGGATCAGATGACCCCGTTATTACCGAGATGGCCACCGTTCGAATTAAGAATGAAGAGTTCCGATCGACTTGATAGAGTTCGATGGGCTTGGTTTTGATGTAATTGTCGGAATGAACTGGTTGGAGCGGCACAAGGGTAGAATCCATGTGGCCGAGCACCGTCTGCTTCTTAGGAGTCCGTCTGGGGTTGCCATTTCATACCGCCAGAGGCCCAGGGAGGCTTCGACACAGATCATCTCCGCCATGGCCATGTTTCATGAGATCAGAAGAAAGAATGATGTATACTTCTGCTATGTCCAGGACATAGAGAGAGACCCTGAGTTTAGCCCAGATGTGCGGTTGTGTCGGAGTTTCCTGATGTCTTTCCTAAGGAGCTCCCAGGCATGCCACCTACACGGGCAGTGAGTTTGAGATTGACTTGGTACCGGGCACCGGACCTATAGTGAAGGCGCCCTACCGTATGGCTCCAGCTGAGATGACTGAACTCAAGGAGCAGCTGAGAGACCTGCTTGACAGGGATTTATCCGCCCCCTAGCGTTTCACCATGGGGAGCACCAGTCCTTTTTGTGAAGAAAAAGGATGGGAGTCTCCGCCTCTGCATCGATTACAGAGAGCTGAATGCTGTGACGGTGAAGAACCGTTACCCATTGCCACGTATTGATGATTTGTTTGATCAGCTGAGAGGTGCATCTGTATTCTCCAAGATCGATCTGCGATCGGGTTACCATCAGATTGCTATCAGAGACAGTGATTATTGAGAAGACCGCTTTCGTACCAGATATGGGCACTACGAATTCACGGTCATTGCCGTTTGGGTGTCGAATGCACCAGCAAAGTTTATGGACTTGATGAAGCGGTTGTTTCGTTGAGCAGTTGGATAAGTCAGTGGTTGTCTTCATCGATGATATCCTTATTTATTCTAAGTCCAAGGTGGAGCATGAAGCTCACCTGAGGAGGTGTTGCAGACGTTGAGGGAGAACCAGCTTTATGCGAAGTTCTCAAAATGTGAATTTTGGTTGGACCAAGTCTCTTTTCTTGGTCATGTTATTTCTGAGGCCGGGATCGCTGTGGATCCGGCCAAGATTGATGCTGTGCGCACCTGGCCTAGACTGAAGACGGTTGCCGACGTTCGGAGCTTCCTCGGTCTGGCAGGTTATTATCGGAGGTTTGTGAGGAATTTCTCTAGTGTTTCGAAACCGTTGACATCCTTGACGAAGAAGGATGCACCGTTTGATTGGACTGTGGACTGTGAGAGCTCATTTCAGAAGCTCAAGGATGCTTTGACTACTGCACACGATTCTTACTATACCAGAGGGTACTGATGGTTTTGAAGTGTACTGTGACGCGTCAGGTAAAGGAATGGGCTGTGTTTTGATGCACACGGGAAGGTCGTGGCTTCGCCTCCCGACAGTTGAAGCGACATGAAGAAAATTATCCTACGCATGATTTAGAATTGGGTGCCATTGTCTTCGCATTGAAGATATGGCGACACCATTTGTATGGAGTGAATGTGACGATTTATTCAGATCACAAGAGCTTGAAATACCTATTCACTCAGAGGAGTTGAACATGAGGCAAAGAAGATGGGTTGAATTCCTTACTGATTACGATATTAACTTTAGTACAAGAAGGTAAAGCAACATTGTAGCTGATGCATTGAGTCGCGCACACTCTCTCCATTCGCTTATCTCTCACGCTAGCTTGGTTGAAGAGGGGCGGAGTGCTTAGATGTCAGATCAGTACATGCAAGAGATCAAACAGAAGCTTATCGATGGCACATTCGAGGGTCAGAAGTATGACTTCTGACTTCATGATGATGGTTTGATCAGGCTGAATGGCCGACTTTGTATTTCACGAAAGTAGCGCTGAGACTGAAGGAGCGCATATTGAGTGAATCACACTGTTCTTCTACTTCTATTCACCCCGGAGCTTCAAAAATGTACAAGGGTATGAAGAGATATTTCTGGTGGACCGGTATGAAGAAAGATGGACAGATTATGTTGTTAGGTGTCTCACTTGCCAGAAGGTCAAGTTTGAGCACCGTCGTCCTGGTGGCATGGTACAGCCTATGCCCGTTCCTGAATGGAAGTTCCATGATATTTCCATGGACTTCGTAGTTGGGCTTCCGCCTACTCGGGGAGGCTTGAACATGATATGGGGTCGTTGTTGACCGACTGACCAAGGTGGCCCGATTCATTCCGATGAAGGACACCTGGAAAGTGGCGAAGATAGCAGAGCTCTTCGACCGTGAGATAGTACGGCATCATGAAGTACCGAAGACTATGTGTCTGATAGGGATACCAGATTCCTCTCGAGGTACTGGAGAAGTACACGGGAAGCACTTGATACCGAACTGAAGTTGAGTACGGCATTTCACCCACAGACAGATGGTCAGAGTGAGCGCACCATACAGACGCTTGAGGATATGTTACGTGCATGTGCACTTGACTTTCAGACCAGCTGGATTGATAAGTTACATATGATCGAGTTTAGCTACAACAACAGTTACCACGCGTCGATCAAGATGTCTCCCTTCCAGGCTTTGTACGGTAGACCATGCCGCACGCCATTATGCTGGGATGAGTCGAGTGAGACGGTCATCATAGGACCTGAGTATTTAGAGCAAGTACAAGCAGAAGTTCGCCAAATCCGGGCTAACATGAAGGCAGCTCAGGATAGGGCAGAAATCGTACGCCGATGTGCGCAGACGCGACCTGGAGTTCGCCGTGGGCGATCAGGTATTCCTTAGAGTATCCCCCATGAAGGATAGTATTCCGTTTTGGCCAGAAAGGCAAGTTGAGCCCGAAAAATATGTGGGCCTTACGTTGTGACGGAGCGGATAGGCCCGGTAGCCTACAGAATTGATTACCTGCTGAGCTGGGCAAGGTACATGATGTATCATGTGTCCCATTTGAAGAAATATATGTCTCATCCATCTCATGTACTTCAGCCGAGAGGCTAACATTAGAGCCGACAATGCGATCAGTGGAGGCTCCCGTAAGGATCCTGGACACTAAGACTCGAGACACTCGCCATAAATCTGTGAGATTGGTGAAGGTCCTCTGGTCTAACCAGGAAGTCGAGGAGGCCACCTGGGAGCTGGAGGAGAAGATGAGGGCGAAGTACCCGTCATTGTTTACTTCTTAGTATTTGCATGTATAGGGTACGGGGCGTACCCCTATTTAAGGGGGGTAGTAGAGCCGTTTCGGTTATGTATGTACGGCATGTATTGGAATACATGTCTATGTTGTTATGTTATAGACTTTTAAGTCTAAGTAATGTTTTTGTTATGGAGACCTTGTAGTCTAATGCTATGTTAAGTATGTCGTTATGAAAATGTTGTTTTAGAGAACCCCGTGTCCTAATATTTAAGATGCATGTGGGAAGTGTGAACTTTGGGGACAAAGTTCTTTTAAAGGGGGTAGATTGAAATACCCCAAACCTTAATATGTTAGTTAATTACATAATTAACATATTTTAAGACCTAAGTAGTCACTACGAACATGTGGGAGAAATTCCCGAAGGAAACGAATCCATATAATGGATTAAAGCACAAACGAGACTTTAAAACACGTTTTTCGAGAGAAAACGAAAAACGTGACCTTAAACGTTTAAAACGGACTTGTATAAATTATAGTTGATTTTATAACTATAATTATATACTAATTAAATTCTAAGAATTTTTAGAATCAAAAAATATATTTCGGAAATCGGACCCGAACCGTTAAAACTGACAGTTCGGGAATTAACGGGTGTTATCTGCTAATGACCAAGTGCCACTTTCTCACATTGTAAAATAAAATCAGAGTTTATTCCCCTCTCTATTCCATAATTTCACTTACACACTAAAATACAAAATAATAAAACTCTCCACAACTAACGCTCTCACACTCTCTCCTTCCCTAATTCTCTTCACTCTCACGGTTCCTTCCCCTCACCCAGCTCTCTTTTTCCCTTCTTGTTGCTAAACCATGGCGATTTGCAAGCCAACAAAACAACCCAACTTCATCTCCTTGTAACTTCTTCATTCTAACTCCAAATCAAGAAATTCTTTCACCAAAATACTCCTCTCACCTTGGGGATTATTTTGTACCTTTCAAAATCTCAAAACACCATACTTCATTTCCATGGGTGTACTACATTTTTGAAGAAGAAACTTCATATTCTTGAAGCCCATCATCTCCTTGTTGTGCTAAGGTAAGAAGTGACTCAAAAATTTGTTCATTCCCCCATTTTAGGGTACCGATTTTTATGTGTGTTGAACACCATTGTTTCTCTTCATATTCAAGCTTGTGTTAAATCTTCAAGAGGAGTTGGAGCTAGCCCTATTCCCATTGCCAAACATTTCATTTTGAAATAGAAGGTAATTCCCTCCAATGTGTTCAAGCAAATTCTAAATTCTAGGGTTAATGGAATCATAAACCCTAAATACTCATTGGGGCTATCTTGGCTTGGTCATTAGTGTAGCAAATTATCCGGTTGAGTACCGATTAAGGAACAAGAAGTGAAGAGAAGAGGAAAGTTTGAAAAGAAAACCAAAGGTAATTAACCTACCTTAAACTAGTGTGTGATGTATGAGGGTTTTATGTTTGTGCAAATATAAATGCTCAGTGAAATGCAGGTGTTGCTAATAATATGAGGAAATTCAGTGCTTAATTTGTTGTTGTTAAGTGCCAAACTTTAAGGGTTGTGTGCATTGTGGTGTTGTTGTTAAATGATGGGATTTGTATACAAAATTGTGTTTTGGAATGAGTGTGGTCAAAGTGTTTTGGTGGGCTAAATAATGTGGGGGAAACATGTAATAACCATGGGGGATAATGCCAAAAGTTGTGTATGGTTTGGGTGTATTTTTGGTGTAGAAAACGCCACTGTTTATGAACTTCCAGGCACCGAACTTCCGTCCGGACTTGGAAGTTCGGACATGCCTGGAGTTTAAAAACTGGCGTTTCTACACCAAAAATTGGAAGTTCGGACATGCCTCGTTGCGGAAATTTTTTCGGAGTTTTAGGTGTGTCCGGACTTCCGTCCGAACATTGGAAGTTCGGACACTTGAAAGAGTTTTCTCAGATTTTCATTCAACTTGTGTCCGAACTTAGATGTCCGGACACAAGTTCGGACGGTTGAAAAAAATTTCCAGATTTTCATTCGACTTGTGTCCGAACTTAGATGTCCGGACACAAGGTCGGACGGTGTTGAAAAATTTCCAGATTTCGTTTTGACTTGTGTCCGAACTTAGATGTCCGGACACAAGTTCGGACAAACGCCAGTTTCACCTTTCAAGTCGACTTGTGTCCGAACATTGATGTCCGGACACAAGTTCGGACATGTCACAGTTTTCAACATAAATTGCTCGTTTAAGCCCCGTTTTGACTTCCGTTTGGGGGGGGTTTGTCTAGGACATATAGGTTGGTTATAATAACAACTAAAAAGATGGAAAAATCATAATTAAGTGTGAAAGAAAAATAAACAAGGCAAGTGAAGTGATAAATTAATAAAGGTCTCGTATATTAATTGACCGACGTTATCAATCGTGTTTAGGAACCACGTACGGTTGGAACACTAGAGCGGCAAGGACCAAGGTATGGTTTTCTTGCAGTCTGTTGGCCTACGGTTTACACCGGCTTGTGTGCTGTTTGCTTTTCTGTGTGTTTACAACCTTGTAAGATTAAATCATGAAACGAGTTTACAGTTCTTATTTTAATGTGACGTGTATGTGCCGATACGGTAACCTCGAATGCGTGCTAACCATTAATTGACCCCAGTCTAGAAACGTAAGAGAACGGTATTCCGGTAACAACGTTCCCAACCTAAGGAACGTTCTAACCCGGCTATATGTGTGGTTGTGATGCGTGTTGCTATATTATGCCTTACTCCCTTGCATGCCTAACTGGACTTAAACACTTACTTGTGTGAGATTATGTTAAGCTCCCATTGTGGGACTTCTAACGAGTGCTAACTGGGGGAGTGAGGAATCCGGTCGTTCCGGTCACGCGTGGATGTATGGGTGTCGACATCTGTATCAGATTCGACTCTCTCCTTATGTTAGGGTAGCTTTCCTTTACGGGGAATTCGACCTCCCATAGCTTAGCCAAAGCTACCTACCTGACTTCCACTCGGGCTAGGGGGAAATTATGTGTTGATGTGTTCGGGTCACCACGCCCGTCTCATCTTTCAAGTTAAGTATTCATCTAACTAACAAACAGTAATGTGATATGTGTTAAGCTTAACATGAGGATGAAGACATTCTCTAGGCTTACAAGTTGACTAACATGTTGGTTGTTACCTAAGTGAATTGTTTCCACTATGCATGTGATGTTATTGTTCTGCAAAGATTCTGTTATGTATATGCATGTTGTATGATAAAATCAACGCCATGTTATAACGACAATAGTTGCGTGATCCCGGTAGTCAGCGGGCTGCACGTTAACCATGCCAGCAAAAGGTTGCTGACCCCTTTGGGGGCTATGTTTATTTGCAGGATGAGGATGAGGAGGAAGCAGAATGGCTTTAGATCCTAGGTTGTTGTTTTGTTTTGTTATTTTTGGATGTTGAACCGAGTAGTGTTTGTACACTCGAGGTCGTTTACTTTTGGTGGATGTAAAGCCAGTTGGTGATGTTTGAATAGTTACACTCGGTATATTGACATTCTTTTGGATAGGTGTTTTGTAAGGTTGTAATTATGCTCGGCATTTCTCGTAATCAGACCGATACATTGTAAGTAACAGCCTAGTTAGCCATGTGGGTGGCTAACGGCGTGTAACACCGCCCTTTTGGTATATGTTTAAGTAATGATTTCCGCTGCGATTATGATTAAGTGTTAAGGTTATGGATGGGGTGTTACACGGGTATTTCAAAGAAGAATCTGTAAAGGACTTAATCTAAATCCATAAGGGGAATAAGATATTTGTTCTATAGAGCCACCACTTGAATCAATTATTCAAAAGAAGCAGATATGAGTGAAGTTGTAGTCAACCGGGAGAGATGGATGAACGAATACACCTGTAGCACCCTGGATTTTCTACCATTTTATTTAGTCAATTATTTAACAATTTTAATTTAATATTAGGTAGTAGAAATGAATCCTAATCTGGAGTATTACTGCTACACTCGTAAATAAAACGAGTGCTAAGGCCTAAGCAATTAACTGAATTACCAAACTACTATTATTAATAGAAGGAAATTAGACAATGATATAAAAGTTTTTTAATTAACAAGAAAGTCACAAAGTCTAAGATAAAACTGTTTGTAAATACTTAATCTAGTGGAGTCATTGTCCCATCTCATATACTTCAGGAGTACATGTGGCAAAAATCCAAACATCACAAAAAAAGCCACAATAAAGTCACGAAATCGAGTAAGTTACCACTTCACTCCGTAAAAACATTTTCTCTTTGAAAAGAATTTAACTTTATAACCACACATCAACATACAAGTCATTTAAACAATATTATCACACGAGTAAAACAATCATTGTATAATACTTCATGTTTGCTTCTTTGTACCAAAAAATATATTGGTGAGGATTATTTTAATTATCTTCCTTGTCCCAACACGCAGCCAAGACGAAACAACCTTTCTTACTTTTGGGTACAACACGCAGTTGTAACTCGGACCCCAACACACAGTGAGTTGAGAAGAATCTTCTTCGCCACTAAATCCTTAAGTGTACACACCCCTAATAGTTCAAAAGACTAAGGAGTAGATCTAGGGCTAACTGTGTCCTTATGTGGCTCATAGTATCTCAAACTCATGCGTCCTAATGCGGCCCACATTTAACATCTCATCTACGTGTCTTGATACGGCTCACATGCACCATGGGTTTCCCCTCTTAAAATTATGGACAAAAGTTATTATTCATCACTTAATCTCATCATAATCCACACTCTCAACCACAATTAAATTGTGTAATAAATTATGGTGATTAAATAATTTCATTTTTCACATACATCTCACAACAACTTTCACAATAATTCGGACTAATCACTTTATAATCAAATAACCACATAACCATCGATCAAACAATAATATGCTCAATACTTAATTAAAAAATCATTCAGTTTCAACCACGATCATACACACAAATTTCACATTCACTGTAAATGCTATGTAACCCCCCAACTACAAACTGTACACTTAGCCATTAATCGCAGTGGAAATCACCTCATAAACATTAATAAAAAAGGGGCGGTGTTACACGCCGTTAGCCACCCACGTGGCTAAAAGGCTATTCCTTACACAATATACCGGTCTGATGGACAAGATTACCGAGCATTACACTTTACATTACCAACCGTTCTAAACGAAATACATACATTTTCATTACAACTGTACCGAGTCAATACCTTCAGCTACCGAATATAAAACTTCGGTCTTACCTCTCTTACAACTACATAAACAACTATATACTATCCATGTTTATACAGCTACCCCGTCCTACTCTCGAACGGCTGCCAGCTCCATTGTACCTGTAAAGTAATTGGGGCCCCCAAAGGGGGGGTCAGCACCTTTGCTGGTATGGTAATCACGCAGCCCGCATGCTACCGGGCCACGCACAACTATTTGTTGAGTGAGCAATGCAGTTATTTTATTTTAGGCATGCAAGAAAACTATAAACACATAACATACTTATAAGCCCACACAACACCAACCAATAAAATACAACCAGGGGGTTAACACACCAACGCTTGATAGACCAATTACGGTGTTCCTTGACCCTTAAGGGTTTCTACCTTAGTGGAACTAAGTTCTTGTTAGACAACACCCACCCATTTGATCGGGTTACAATTAGTTACTTCTCCTATTAATATGGGGTTGATTTCGGTTATCAACGTACACAAACATCACCACACACATCCCATAACAACATGAACACAACACATCCCATTCTTCTTAGAGAACGAACACCTTACTTTAAGTGTTCGGATTAAATATAGGTCCGCACACCGTACATATTATACACATCAACTTTACTGATGCCCCGGTCTTGATATAGAACCGTACACATTATACACATCAACTTTACTGATGTCCCGGTCTTAATATAGAACCGTACACATTATACACATCAACTTTACTGATGTCCCGGTCTTAATATAGAACCGTACACATTATACACATCAACTTTACTGATGTGCCCGGTCTTAATATAGAACCGTACACATTACACACATCAACTTTACTGATGCCCCGGTCTTAATATAGAACCGTACATTATACAAATCAACTTTACTGATGCCCCGGTCTTAAATAGAACCGTACACATTATACATAGTTAGGGGTTCCCTTTTTGAACCTACCACAATACACACCCTACGGTGTTACAACTGGGTTAATCGTTCACGCGGGAGGTGGTAACATCCCATTCGACAAACATGGACAACAACATTCATTAAACAACGATATATTAACAAAGGCAGCACACACACCCACTACCACAATATACATCTAATGCACGGATAGCCGTAGTTAGAACGTTCCTGTAGGTTGGGATGTTTAAATCCGAATACCGATCTCTTATGTGATCCTAAGGTCGGATAACTATAGTTTAACACATATTCGAGGTTAAGCGGTATCGGAATCGAATACGCCACATCAATGAATACTGTAAACTCGTTACATGTTTTTATCTTATAAGGTGGCAAACATTCAGAAAAACACATTGGCATACAAGCCGGTGTAACCCGGTAGCACACAGGTTGCAAGAAAACCATACCTGTCACCGCAGGGGATTACTTTACCGGGTGTTCTCGGGCTCCTCGGTTCACACTTGTTCCTCATGTCTTACTCTTGAACCATTATTTACATGTTGAATGATTCAATTAATATTAAGGTGTTACGGTAGGTACATAATTGCTACTCCCGTACTTACCCCGTTATCCCGTATTTCGGTTTAACTTAGTGTACATAATTCCTTAACTTACTCACTCACTTCCATCACTTGTTTATACTTCTTAGGACCTTTAAAGGTCACCAAACAACTCCTAAACATCATCTAAAACCAATACCCATCAATCCTCCACCTTTTAGCCACTTAAAAACACATACGGGTGAATTCTGGGGGGTGGTCCGGGACCTGGTCCGGACCCTAGGTCCCGGACCAATGTAAAAAATCAATCTCGGCCATAAATTCACTAGTGGTCCGGGACTTGTCCTAGACTTAAGTCCCGGACCAATTCTTGCACTTACTCTCCGCTTGTTTTTTTGATGCGGCCCGGGACTTGGTACATATCCTAAGTCCCGGACCCTGCTAAAAACTGCTATTAAGGTACTTTTTAAGCCCCAAATCCACCCTTAAACCACACTCAAACTTTCCCTAATCTTCCACAAGTTTTCTACATAATAATCACCTCAAAACACTCCTTAAACCACTCCAAATCATTGGTTAGATCCACTACCCAATTCTTGCTCAAATTCCACAACTTCAATTTCTCACATCTTGCATTTTGCACTCTTTTGCACTTCTATTTTCTTATTGCTAGTTTTTACATTCCTAACCAACCTCACCAAATGCATCAATGACCATTACAAATCATTCCTAGACAATTGCATCCTCTAACCCCAAGTTCACTCCTTGTTTCACAAGTTATAAACACCAACTCTTCCTAGCATTTCTAAGTTACAAACCTCATTATGCTACCGATTTTTACCTCTCTTCTTCTAGTTCCCCAAATGCTATTTCAAGGCTATTACTACACTCTACTCAACACTACAAACACTTAGGTTCTCCAATTCACTAAGTCATCTTAAACACTTATTTTTCTACCAAAATTTTGCCATAAACCTCCCCATAAATTTAACATCTCCCAAACCATCAATTCATATCAATTTACATTCATTATCTAGCCACACCCATAAGGGTCCTACCAGCACATAATATCAATCCAAAATTCACCACACAACACTATGGCTCCAAATTCAAATGTAATGGCACTTAGGCCCTTAATCAACACAAGCTCACAATTATCTCTAAATCAACTTACACATTCTCCCACATAGATTTCAATCATGATTTGGGTTCATTAATTTAATTACCCATCCCAAATCTAAAGGCAATTTAAAACAAGTTTTAAGGTAGATTTCTTACCTTAATTATTCCAAGTCTCTTTCCAATTCTCCTCCTCCTCATCTCCTTCTCCAATTCGGTCAAATAGGTGATGGAGTTACCAAACTCCATCCCAACATACAAATTACACAAAAAAGCACACAAATAAAATTCTAACCCTTAAGATAACACAAATCCAATGCAAGGTTTAGAACACCATGGTTAGGGTTTACCTTTTTGGAGCTTTTTAAGAGGGGTTTCTCACCCTTGAATCAAGAAGGGGATTATTCCACCATTGGAGGGTTGAAATGAAGCTCCAAAAAAAGAAGAAAACAAGACATGAGGATGGGAAAAATCGGCCCAACAAAGAGGAGGAGGAAAAATGAGTTTTTTATGAATATTTTTACCTTAGAGAGAGAGGAGACTCCAAGCTACCCATTGGTGCCATTTTCCTCTTTCAAATGGGGAAAACCCATGGAGATGAACTTCATTATTTTCGGATTTTGAAAAAGAGAGAAGTTAGAGCTTGAGGAGGAGAGGAAGAATATGTATTTTATTTTGCATTTGGAGCTTGAATGTGGCTAGAGCATGAGCTACAAACGAAGTAGCCATGGAAGGGGAGGAAAAAATCGGGCTTGCTGGGCAAATGGGGAAATGAACCAGAGAATCATGTAAGTTGAGCCTAATATTGTCAGAGGGGATTACCCATTAGAACATTGAACGTTAACTAACCCTTAGCCTTTTACTAGAGAGCGTTGTGGTTCTTAAGCCTTTATGTTACTTTTTGCACTTTTCTTTTTTTCGGCCACTTATTTAGCTCCATTCCCGAAGTAACATCCCAATATGAGAAAAATGAATCGGGGCAGTCTACATCCTAATGAAAACGCGTTTCTTCAACCCACTAACTCACATTAATCCAGAACTGATTCCAACTTTTATTCTCAATTACATCTTTTGTTACCAAAAACTCTTGCGTCCTATTCCTGTATTAAGGTCGAGTACTAGAATGGCTCAAAGAGCGAATAGAAAGAAACGAAAGAGCGATGTACACTCTAACCGTCTTGACCATGCGTTCTTTCACTCGAGACTTCCACACCTTGCTATTCTCTCTTTCTTTAATGGTTCTCAATTATTTCTACTTATTTTGTCATTTAATGGTCCCTAGGATAAGCTAAGTGAGGTGAACACCCCCATAGTGAGGTGGTTTGCTTTGTATTTGAATACATAATTTTAAAATATTCGTGGTTCCTATAGCTATACTGACTGTATATACAGTAATGAAAACCGGTTTTCCTTACTACTATAACACACTGGAGTGTTTTTCGTCTTTTACACAAAACGCTCGTTAATTTACGCTTTACGCGGTTTTAGCCTATCAAAACAAAACCGGGCCCGTTTTTCCGGAATTTTTCTCGTTTCTTTAATTTTAATGGTTTGGAGCTTCCATTAATGTTTATTTATAGTTATTTAATGAACTATATTGTGCTTACGGGTTCATAAACTGTTTAAAGTCACGTTCCGGGTTTTCCAAAAAAACACGTTTTAACTCTCCGTTAGCGTTTTAACGCATTATTGGATCCGTTTCCCCGAAATTTTTCCCACATGTTCTTATGGTAATAGGGTATAAAAATATATTATAACCCTGGTGAAGGTTATATACCTCCTAAATAATTAAATACGCGTTTTCACCTTTGTGACTTTACGCATTATCTTTTCTTTTTGGTACTTTCTTTTACCAATATTCCTAAGGACTTAATTAGCCTTATAAATTCATAATTACATAATTAATTAAGCATTAAGGTTTGGGTATTTCAATCTACCCCCCTTAAAAGAACTTTGTCCTCAAAGTTCACAACTTCCCATGCATCGTTTAATTAGAATATCGGGTTTACTTGCAAGGTATAAGTTCCAACTAAAACACACCTTTACATAACAACCTCGGACTTAACGGTCCGGGTAACTGTAACACCCCTACATTAATTCGATCATTACCTTCCAATCTCCTCGTGCTTCCCGAGTCACCGCAGTGGATACATACTTACATACATCGGGTGATACAATGCCGTTAGTCACCCACGTGACTAACAAGGCTACTACTTCTACATACAGCATCGGTCTGATGGACCGGAATCCCGAGTACTACACATCTACAATACATACTCCATTTACTAATAAATGCTACCATGTTCCATTCAATACTTTGCTCCTTTACAATACCATACAGTACAATGTACATAACGAGTTTAATAAATTCCTTATACAAATACAATGCTTCTCCCAAGTTCATGTGTACTCATTAAGAGTCTACATCTACCCATTCCTCACTACTACTTACTTCCTAAGTACAAGGGTGTGTCATTTAGTACACCTCTACATTCCACTTCTAACTATCCAAGTGTAGTCACCGGTCTCTCACCTTGACCACATCCGCTTCGGTACCTGCACACTAAAACGTTCCCCCGAGGGGGTCAGCTTTCGCTGAATATGATAACCGCATACCCCGCGTACTAGCGAGGGTACTCCGACCATTTGGTCGAATACATGCAATTCATTTTGCATTACATACATACATACTTTCATACATACATACATGCTTTATACAATACATTACAATACATTCATTTTACCAAGCATTACTACATACAATACATACAAGGAATACAATACAAGTCATTCATTCACACTTACCATAATCACCGCATCACGGAGATACAATTCTCCAATACATACAAGGTCTTGTTAGCCTTATTACACGCCCGGTTAATCGGGTGTTCAATACTTTTACTCCGGGTCAATGACTTACAATAGTCAAGACCAGTACAATACAATACTTCTTACATACTTTACTTCCAGTTAAGTCGGTATGACCTCCGGCAGGGAATACTACTTCCCACCACCGGGCTTTAGGGTGGCCCACTAATCCAGGACACTACCCATACAAAGGGAATTGGTCCAAGGAAAAGATCATAGCCAGGATTCGGTTCCAACCTCTTGTGGTTCCTTATCCTCACGCGTGGCCGAAACTATATCGGGCTTCTACTCATTCCATTTTACTCATTACTCATGTCAGGAGTTAGATTGTTAGGAATTAGTAGAAGTCAGTACTTCATTTCCATACATCCATACAATACACAAGTACTCATCCACATACATACACTTCATTCTCATCCGTACATTTCATGAATTATACAAACTAAATGTTCGAGCGAATACAGCAAGAACAAAATAGTCCAACACAATTAAGTGCGATAAAGTCCAATTCGTGCATTTATCTTATTTGAGTGATCACATAAGCACACAAATCGGGGTAACCAGGTTAGGATACAGAGCATGAAGAAATCTACCTTTTTACCGGAATTTACTTTACCATGTCACCTCACACTCCTCGGGTTGTTCTCGAACCACTGACAACATTTCAAGTGGTTCTATTAATATTAAGATACTATGGTATGTAAAACTAATACTCCCGTAATTAACCCCGTTATCCACTAACTTTAGTCTTACTCAAGTGTGCTTAACTTTCTTACCTTCATTACTTAGCACTAACGCCCTACTCATGCATATATATATGTTGTATATATATATTATATATATATATATATGTGTGTATATATGTAATGTATATATATATATATATGTATATATATGTATATATATATGTATATATGTACATATGTATTTATATATATTCATCTAATTAAATTTTAAATTTTTTTTTTTTTTACAAAGGCCGACCGACCCACTCTGGGTAGGTCGCCTGGGTAGGTCGCTGCAGAGAGCACCCGAGTTACAGAATTCAGCCCGACCGACCCAGTCTGGGGTAGTCGCCTGGGTGGGTAGGTCGGCTGCAGAAACCCCTTTTAATTATCTACTTTGGGCTCCAAATTCACCTCAATTCTCACCCAATCTTTTCCTACTCATTCCACATGTTTACTACATGTTTAAACACTAATTAAATCCTCTAATTCACCTAAGTTCATCCATCAAATTCATTTTTCACTTCTAAATCAACTTACACAATTTTTCTCACTTCATCTTCAACACATGCAACAGTTTTTGTTTCTCTTTTGCTACAGATTTTTAAAACTCAATCCTCCCATCCAATACTTCTACTACCAATACCATTACTAGCATCCCAAATACATTTCCAAGCAATTACAACATCTATACCCAAGTCCAACATTCATTTTACTAAGTCTCTGTACTCCCATTCTTCCTAATTCCTCCAATGAAATCCAATACCTCTTGCTACAGATTTTGTTTTCTTCTCTCTGCTACAGATTTTTCCCTCAACTCTTATACTCCAATACTCCTTGCATAGTGCTACTATTAGCATCTTAAATACCTTACTCATATCCTTGTTCCATCCTCTTCACAACCTCATATCCAAATCTGTTTCAAGATACTAAACACTCCTTTTAAACTCTCCAAATACACCTAGCTACCGTCTAGGTTACTTCCTCTTCTTAAAACACTTAAGTCCTCTCATTCCTACACAAAATTTGACATAGTCTCCCCTGTATTCTTACTTGCTCACACACTACTTCAGCTCACAATGGCTCATTTTCACAACCTGTTTATACCACACATTATACTCACATTTCAACTCCACTAAAACCATAAAATTCCTGCACATACACATTCTATACCCAATGTTTTCCCAAGTTTTTAAACATCATTTAAAAACTTCAAAAACTGTTATAATATCATTCCTCATTATACTACAACATACTTACTACTCATTACTCAATACATTACTCATTTTTACTACTCAAAAACTGTACAATACAATACACAAACCAACCCAAGGTAGGAGTATTTTACCTTGTCTTGTTAGTTTCTCTTTCTTTCCTTCCTTCTCTTCTTCCTTTTCTTTCTTCCTTGTTCTCGGTTTTGCTCAAGAATGGGCAATGCTACATCACCCCATACCAATACACACAACTACTTAGTACTCATTTTATACTAACCCTAGAATTTAGATGTTTTAGAGTTTAGAAAAGAGTATTACCTTCCCACCAATGAATGAAAGAAGTTCTTGTCTAGAGAGAGAGCAAGATTCTAGCCCTTAAGAGAAGCCAAAATCGGCTGGAATGCAAGAGCAAAGCAAGGCTTACTTTGATTTTCGTTTTGCAAATGAGGGCTAGAAAAAGATGGGTTTTCAAGAATGTTTTTACCTCAAAATGACAAGGAGGTGAAGGTGCTTCTAATGGTGGTACTCAAGCTCCAAATTCAGCACACCCATGGAGATGAAGTTGGTGTTTTCGATTTTTGAAAGGAGGAAAGTGTTCTCCTTTGCAAGGGGGATTCCAATGGTATAATTTTATTGAATTTGGACAAGATTTGAGTGCTCAAGAGAGGAGAGAAGGATGAAGTTGAGTTGGTTTCTTCCTTTTCCATGGCTGTCACAGGTGCAAAGAGGGAGTTCAGAAAATAGAGAAGAGAGGAAGGAGGGTACGTGAGAGGAGGAGGAGAAAGTGAGGAGAGAGACTATTTTTTTTTCTTTTATTTACTTTGCTTGTCTTTTAGCACATAAGAGAAAATAAAGAGAGGGGGAGGCTAATAAAATCGGGCCCACATGTGCACACACACTCACATTTTTTTATTTTTATTTGCAAAGTGGACACACTTAGTTTGTTTATTTGCATTCTCACCCCACAACTTACCGTTGGTACAGTTTTTATAACCGGTACCCGTTTTCCGGAATTTTCTCGTTTAATTAATTTTGTTGGTTCTAAGCTTCACTAATATTCACTAATGATTATTTAGTTGACCAAAAATGTTACGAGTCTATTGACCCGCTTAAAGTCGCGGTTTTCCCGGTTTTCCTCGAAAAACACGCTTTAAGGTTCGTTTACGCTTTTAATACATTATTTGGATCCGTTTTCTTCGGGATTTGTTCCCATATATTATGGTCTTATTAAACCTTTAGAATCCATATAATACGCTAACGAGGTCTCATGCCTCCCATGGTTATTTAACGCTTATTTAGCGTTCTCCGTTTTAAAGCGTTTATTTATTTCTTTTGGATTTATTTTTTTCCTTACCAATATTACTCTAGCATTATTAGGCTCTTAAATAAGGATTAGATTAACTTAACCACTATATTTAAGTTTGGGGTATTTCAATCTACCCCCCTGTGGAGGGGTGATTTTTCGGTATGAGTGGGGTCTATTAAAATACGAACTAGCTGAGAAGCCTAGATCCTAGAAATTGCCATTCTGTGGAGGGTGAAAAACCGTTATTCATGGCAGCCCTCAAATACCTACTACATCGTCCGTCTTTCCCAGAAAGCATAAAGGGGAATGCAAGTGTGCACTACACCCGCTCTCGATGGGCTCCACGCGGACTTATGCCTCTATAAGGCGGAATTGATTGACTAGAGTCGCCACCTAGTTTGACCTAAGGAACTAGGAAGGAAGGAGAAGGGTTCTAAGAACCGTTAATTGACTCTGAAATGGTTGCCTATGGGTTGAACTTATCTGGTCATACCAAAGATTCTGTGTGGGTTCGCACTGGGTACACCCCTTAGAAGTGGCAACGACCACGACTTCGGATTGGTGCCGAGGAAACCTCGGTCTCCAATTGTCGGGATTACCTTCTTTCAAAACCTTTTAGAGAGATTCATAAAAGCCAAGGATTGGATTAAAGAGGAGTAGGAAAGGATGAGTCCGAAGAGTTATGAATAGGCTGGTCTTGGAGTTGGTTTTGTTTGGGTGGAGTGTGAGAGGTTTTAATCGCTCTGAGAGATTTGAGATTGTTTCGGGCCTTCACGGAATCAAGAGGATGATGGGAGTTTTGGGGAGGTAAAGGGACATTTCGATCATTTTTGGTGGAGTCAAGGGGTAGTTGGATCGTTTGGCTGATTTGAGGAGTTTTGTTGTGTTTGGATTTTGAAATGGTCGGGTTCTTGAGGTGTTTTGGGGAATCGATGGGTTGAAGAGGAATTGGGTCGGTTTTGAGGATGATTGAGTATGGAAGAGGATATTTGGTTTACAAGTATTTGGGTTTGAAGATGTTTCAGGTTTCTGGGGGTTTTCAAGAATTGGAGTCCTATGTGACTTAGAGTTGGTTCAGAGGAGGGTTGAGAAGTGTTTATGGGTCCTAAAGCTCTAATGGAGATGTTGGATTGGGGTATTCAGAATGTCTCTCTTAAAGTTTTTAAAACCAGAAAAAAACATTTTTCGTTGTAAAAGGGCGGATAATCCCGAGGGATTACCCTATGTACCCCCTCAAACACGACACTTAATAATGGTAAGTGCCGAGGCTCGAAAGATGGGGCAATGGATTATGTCGAAAAAATAGGATTCAAGAGACATCATGAATGAGATGTTCTCGGTCGAACCCTAATAACGTCTCTAACTCCCGGGTTTTAAAACGCTAACTAAAAACCGAAAACATTGAAATCGAATGGAAGGGAGTTAGTCGATTCTAAAATCCCGGCTGCAACTAGGAAGGCCGTTACTTCCCTAGCGCCTGCCTTGTAGAAATCTAGGCTGCAATTAGGGGAGGTTGTCACCCTAATGCCCCGCTAAAGAGATCCAGACTGCGACAGGGATGTTATGACCCAGTGCCCGCCTCGGATTTTTATTTTGGAAGGGAGACAAGTGATGCCTAACTGGGGGGAGAAAACGTTCTTTGAAGATGTTGGACATCCCATGTTCCCCGAAAACAGTTTAATTTTGAGTTTGAAAACTGAGTTGGAAAATTTTTTGAAAGCTCGTTCGGAATCCTCGGTGAAGAAACACTAGTTTTGAGAAATGTTTTTAGGAGAAAAACTTTCTGTAGTGAGAAGAGAAGAACTATCTGCGTTTGAGAAGAGTTTTCTGTGGTGTGAGAATAGTTTTCCTTTAAAAATTTCACAAAAAGGTTTCTTTTGAATAAAATGATGGTTTGAAATTCTTTTTTTTTTTTTGGTTTGGGAATTTGAATGAAATTTACAGCTGAGTGTGGATTGGATTAAATGAATTTGGGTTTGAATTGAATTTGGTTTGAATGAATTGGGTTTGGATTGGAATGAAGTTCGGGTTGGGTCAAAGTCAGGCTAGGTCAAGGTTTTGGGTCAAAGGTCAAAGTTCGGGTCAAGGTCAAAGTTTGGGGTCCAGGTCAAAGTTTGGGTCAAGGTCAAAGCTCGGGTCCAAGTTAAAGTTCGGGTCAAGGTCAAAGTTCGGGTCCAAGTTTGATTCTTGTGGACTTGGCTCGATTTTTGTGGGTTTGGTTTGATTTTTTGTGGGTTTGGTTGATTTTGTGGTTTTTGATTTGATTTTGTGGGTTTGGACAATCATTGGTTTTTGGGCCGAATGGGCTTAATGTGCATTGGTTTGGACTTTTGGGCTGGGTCTTAGACCTGATTTGGTTTTGGGCTTGGGTAAATGGACCGAGTTTATGAACTTGGGCCGGGGTTATAAACTTGGGCCGGGGTTATGAACTTGGGCCGGGGTTATGAACTTGGGCCGGGGTTATGAACTTGGGCCGGGGTTGGATTATGAATTTGGGCCGGGGACATGAACTTGGGCCGGACTTTGGGCTTGATTGTGGGTTTTGGCTGGATTGTGGGCCGAGGGCTTTTGGGATGGGTGGGTTTTGGGCTGGATTGTGGGCCGAGGGCTTTTGGGCTTGGATTGTGGTTTTGGGCTGGTTTGGGCCGAGGACTTTTGGGATTGGATTGTGGGCCGAGGACTTTTGGGCTTGGGCTTTGTGGGATGTGGGCTTTTGGGCTGGATTGTGGGCCGGGCTTTGAGTTTGGATTAGGCTTCGGGAAGTTTGGATATTTAGGCGAGAGTGGTCTTGGGCCAAGTTGGGCATTTGGGTTTGGATCATGGGCTTCGGGCTAGGTTGGATATTTGGGCCCGAGATGGCTTAGGCCGGGTCGATATGTAATTGGGCCGGGTCGATATGTGATTGGGTCGTGTGGTTTAGAGCTTTGGGTCATGGATTTCGAGTTTTGGGCCACGAGTTTGGGTTCGGGCCGAGATGGTTTTGACTTCAAGTTTGGATTGGACTTAATGGGCCGGGTCAAGGCAATTGGGCCAGGCATAGACTGGGCCGAGATGGTTTGGGCCGAGAGTGGTCATGGGCCAAGTGGACTTGGGGCCGGTTTTTTTTTGGTGTGGTTGTGGGCTTGTTGGCTTGTATACGGGTTTTGGGCTGGATTGTGGGCCGAGGGCTTGCTTTGGGCTTGGATTGTGGGTTTTGGGCTGGATTGGGGGCCGAGGACTTTGGCTTGGGTTGTAGGATTTTGGGCTGGATTGTGGGCCGAGGACTTTTGGGCTTGGGTTGTAGGATGTGGCTTTTGGGCTGGATTGTGGGCCGAGGGCTTTGGGCTTGGATTATGGGCTTCGGGTCAAGTTTGGATATTTGGGCCGAGAGTGGTTCTTGGGCCAAGTGTGGGCATTTGGGTTTGGATCATGGGCTTCGGGCTAGGTTTGGATATTTGGGCCCGAGATGGCTTAGGCCGGGTCGATATGTAATTGGGCCGGGTCGATATGTGATTGGGTAGTGGGTTTAGAGCTTTGGGTCATGGATTTCGAGTTTTGGGCACGAGTTTGGGTTCGGGCCGAGATGGTTTTGACTTCAAGTTTGGATTGGACTTAATGGGCCGGGTCAAGGCAATTGGGCCAGGCATAGACTTGGGCCGAGATGGTTTGGGCGAGGAGAGTGGTCATGGGCCAAGTGGACTTGGGGCCGGTTTTTTTTTTGGTTGTGGGCCGTGGGCTTGTATACGGGTTTTGGGCTGGATGTGGCCGAGGACTTTTGGGCTTGGGCTTTGGGCCGGGTTTGGTGTTGTGGTAGTAGTGGGCCGGGCTTTGAGTTTGGGCTCGGTTTGGGTTGATGGTGGGCTTTGGCATTTGGTATTGGGCCGAATGAGTCATGGGCCGAACTTCGGGCTGAAGGGAGTATAGGGCCTGGGCTGAGGAGTGGTGGGCCGGGTTTGGGAAGTAGTGGGCCGGGTTTGGGAAGTAGTGGGCCGAAGCAAGGCAATTGGGCCAACTTGAAGAAATCAGAGAGAGTTTTTTTTTGTTGACTCAAAGTCAAAAAGAAGGAAAAGTTTGATGATACTAAAATAAATAAATAAAAAAAAAAGAGACAATTTGAATTTCCATTGGATAGAAAACTTTGAAAAGATGGGCCAGATCCTTAATCAAAAGGAGAATTTGAATTTGATGACTCATGTACTCTTTTTTTTGGACCCAACTGGATGTACAATTTTATCTTAATGAAGGGATGGTTTGGAAAGTCTTATAAATAGAAAGGTTGTTCTCACCGTCCGGACTCTACGGCCCGTTTGAGTGAGACAAACTCTTGATCCTAAAAGCTTTTCTAGAGTGGGCCTCAAGGGTCCACAAAGAGGGCAACCTAGTTGGCTTTCCTAGGGCCACCTGTTCTAGCCCGTTTGGCTAGTTATGGCACCAAGTCTGAAAAATGGATTTGGGCCGATGTTTATGCAAGCCCAAACAGAACCAGTCCATACAATAATCCACCGCAAATAACCAAAGTGCAGGCATGAATCTCAATAAGCCACATAAACCATATAACATATGCGCATGAATTTCAGAGACCATCCATAAATCATACATGCTCAGGGTTGAAGCTCAGAGGTTATTGAAGTAATGTATATGCGAGGATAAATCTCAAAAAACAGAGGACAAACCAGATTTAATTAATCCTAGAACTCTCAAGTAAAGCAACGATAAGGTGAACCCTAATGTATGGGTTGCTAATCAGTTATTATTCTCCACTATTTATTCATCTTTCCATGGCCACTCAAGGGTAGGTAAACAAACATTATGTACAAAATCTAGAATGAATTATGAAATGATTAGCAACTTAAAGCAAGGCTTAATCTAGACTAACGGTCCCGTAAAGAAACTAACATAATCGTTGGATCCTAATGTGGGGTTACTAACCGTTTTTTTTTTTTTTAGACTTTCTCAGACTTGCCATGCTCATACATTAATCAGACAAAATGCCAACTTTTTTTTTTTTGTCAAACCACATGACTCGGGATTAATCTGCTTCCCTAACTTCTTATATACACACAGAGAGTAACAAAGTCATTTGGAACTGAATAACAAAAAAAACCACGGCTATATAGGTCGTACACAAGCACCAGAACCAACATGATCAATTTTACTCATTCTATCACCACCAACTCGAAGGAAACAGATAGAGGAAACATCATTATATACAACTTAAACCAGGATAAATGCACATCCATGAACACAAACCCATCAGACAGAAGGAGACTGGGGTTAAGAGTTCGTGTACCAGGGAAATGAAGAATAAGCTTCCTGCGAAGTCAAGGCAAATAAAACAACCACACCAAGTCAGGATTAACCGAGAGAGATGAATACCAAACATAACGAATGAATGTGTAAAAAAAAAATGGAGAGGAAATGGAATGGAGTAACAGTCGGTTCATCTCGATAATGGGTCGGATTGATCTCCTGCGAAAGGGATGAGGGAAAACAAACCCTCTGGATAGCTCACAATAAGTCGAACAGATGAATTCCCACAGTAAGATGAGCATGCTTCTGAGGCAATTATAACAGTAGTGCAGAATCAAGGTACAACACATACAGAACTTTATCAAACCCTTTTGCCTAAATCAGAAGGTAGTAGGTACCGGGCACCGCTTATATTTCTCGAACCAGGGCCTCACTCATACGTAGGACAATATCGAAAAATTTTTAACGACAACTAGTACAATGTCGAACACCAGAGCCGTCTCTTCGTAAGCAAAGGTGTCAAAGACCATTAGAGGCCATAGGACACATTCGCGACAGACCAGAAGAATGAAGTCACAAAAGTAATCCACATGCAACTGAGAGAAGAATTTCTGGAGTTTGAAATCGCCTGACCATTGTGAACACACAGACCAAAGGCGGGTCTGGTTTTCGACAAGGCGCGCACGAAGTGGTAAAGCTAGATAAATACGAGAACAAACGAAAAAATAGCAACTGATCAACTGGTTAATGAGTGAAATCAAACCCACGGAATGGCGATTGCCGGCTTAGAGAAATGAGGTGAGGGGTAAACCCTGCGTCGATAGATTTCCCGACAAAATCATCCATTAGCCTTCACCCTGAATGGGTTCATCAGCAAGAAGAAATTTCAACAGCGCAAAATCAAAGCGGGGGGAAAAAAAGGGGCCACACTTCCTTCGAAATAGATTCCCGACCGAGTTTTCTTATCTCTTGCCATCATCGATATGTTTTCTCTCTCGGCGAGGACTGATTGCTCAAAAAAAAGAAAGGGAGGAAAAAAAACGAAAGCGGAATGGAGTGACCTTCGTGAGAGACTGAGAACTACCACTTACTCTGTCTTAGAACCAAAACGAAAGAGATGATATGGGGTAGCGAAGCCTCGGATGAAGGACGGTGATGGTGTCGAGTGCCGGGGGGTAGCGCTTCTTCGTGGTGACTCAAAGTGGGAAGAAAGGGAAGACGAAAGAAATTTCTGGGTTCTTAGTTCTTCAGTTTCGAAAATGGGAAACGAAGAATGATGACCGGGAGAATGAAAATCGGGATTGGTGTCTGCTGAGAGTGGTAAAAACGTGTCATACTGTAGGGTTTTTTGATTGTTTTTACTTGGAGGGGTAGACAGATGGCATACTAGGGTTTTGTTTTGAAACATGGGCTGGGTTTTGATTTTGGGTCCCTTGGGCTGTGTCTGGACCGATTAAAGGGAGAAAGGGAACAACAACAAAAAAATGGCAAGAATGCTACTACCGAGTTTTGAACTCGGATCCCCACGTTCGAACACTATACTTCTCCCAACTACACCAGGACAGAATTCGGTATTCCCATGCGAGAATATGCTACCTAATCCCCAATCGAAGCTGAGAGGAAAATAACGAGCAAAAACGCCCACGCCAGGATTCGAACGCAAGACCTATGGGTTCTGACTAATCTCTTACCAGTTACGCTATGTAGATTTTCAGTATATGCATGCGAGAAATGATACAAGATAATAACAAACCGTGAAATTGTTTTAGAACGAAAGCGACAAAAATATGTATAGGAAATGAAGTCAGTTAAAAACAGATTTCAATAAAAAGCTCGTGCTCCTTTTTCACAGGAATGTGAGGTTTAAATGTCGGTAAAAAAGAATTCCTTTGGTCGAAAACGGGGACGACCGCCTCGTTTCTAGAAGCATGCTTATTTTTGTATATTTGTTTCAAAACGAGATGGGTGAGAATTTTTGGTGTCTACAGATGGCTCCCCTTGATTCAATTCTGCAATAGAAGGCTTGCAGAATTGGATCAAGGTTGACGGGGCGCCAAAATTCTCACCATGGCATATGATTTGCTCTTATGGGCGCGGGTGCACGGGGACTTATGACGGGCCCCAGATTGCGGTGATTGATGGTATGAGGACTAATGACGGGCCTCAACTAGATCTCGGTGTCTAGCTCTAGGACTAATGACGGGCCTAGAATACGATCAATCAACCTATGCATGAGGACTAATGACGGGCCTCAACTAGAACTCGGTGTCTAGCTCTAGGACTTATGACGGGCCTAGAATGCATCTTCGAAATGTATGAGGACTAATGACGGGCCTCAACTAGATCTCGGTGTCTAGCTCTAGGACTAATGACGGCCTAGAATACAATCGGTATATGGGTTATGCATGAGGACTAATGACGGGCCTCAACTAGAACTCGGTGTCTAGCTCTAGGACTTATGACGGGCCTAGAATGCATCTTCGAAATGTATGAGGACTAATGACGGGCCTCAACTAGAACTCGGTGTCTAGCTCTAGGACTAATGACGGGCCTAGAATACAATCGGTATATGGGTTATGCATGAGGACTAATGACGGGCCTCAACTAGAACTCGGTGTCTAGCTCTAGGACTTATGACGGGCCTAGAATGCATCTTCGAAATGTATGAGGACTAATGACGGGCCTCAACTAGAACTCGGTGTCTAGCTCTAGGACTAATGACGGGCCTAGAATACAATCGGTATAAGGGTTATGCATGAGGACTAATGACGGGCCTCAACTAGAACTCGGTGTCTAGCTCTAGGACTTATGACGGGCCTAGAATGCATCTTCGAAATGTATGAGGACTAATGACGGGCCTCAACTAGAACTCGGTGTCTAGCTCTAGGACTAATGACGGGCCTAGAATACAATCGGTATAAGGGTTATGCATGAGGACTAATGACGGGCCTCAACTAGAACTCGGTGTCTAGCTCTAGGACTTATGACGGGCCTAGAATGCAATTGAAAGTACGAAACTCGTTGTTTTTTGAGGGGTCGATTGAGGATGACTTTGGTTGTGGGTTGATCCGGTTTGGGATGCTTTTCGGTCATTTTCGTGAGGGATGTGATGGTCGGATGTTGTCTGATGGTGTCGCCTTTGACTTGGTCAGTGTGGGACTTTTGTTTTGGTTCTGTTTTGACAGTCTCGCCTGATGCGCACTGTAGTTTCGGGATTGTGGTATGACTCTTGGCTCCGGTAGTTCGAGATGGCTCCGGTTTGATCTGTGACCCCCTGTTTTTTTGGATCAGCGACTCCGGGATGGTTGATGGGTTCGGGTTCGATATGATCTTGAGGGCTCCGGTATGATAGGATGGCTCCAGTTTGATCGGCTGGCTTTCGGTTCACGACTCTGAGGTGGCTCCGGTATGGTCTTGAGATGGCTCCGGTTTAGCCCGAGATGATCCTCTCGATTGAGGCGAATTTCTTCATAGTGATGGCGACGGCCTTGTGGTCGAGAGGGGAGAGGGTTTTGTTTGGGACGGGGTCGCACCCTGAGAGGGTTGCCTACGTACTCAACTCCCTGTTGAGATCAGACCTTACGTAGTTCATGTATTTTGGCGAGTGAGGAATTTGGCGGTGAGGGGGGATGTCTTGCGGGGCATTTTCCTTGAACAGCGCCCGAAGACTTTTGATCCTTTGTTTTGACGGTTGTGTGGTTCTGAGAATTGTTGTCGTGCCGGTTGGTGAAGGAGACAGGCTCTATGCTGTGGCTGCCCCCTTCTAAAGAGCATACTCATTTTTCTCTTTCCGTGGTGTAGGATATTATGTCCGAACCGATGGATGCAAATCTATTCTACATGCATTTTTTGAATTGGATATGATTGAATGCAACGAGGATGTTGTGTCAAGGTGAGCTCAGCCAAGAACTCTAGTTAAGTCAATTAGTCATTTCGAGTCACTTCTTTCTGAGTCTAAAAACTACCCGAAGGGGTCTCTCGGGATTTTCTTATACCTCTCCATTTCCTTTCTTAAGGTCAGTTAGGCTTTCTTTAATCGGGTGATGAACACTCGTTTTTTCTCTACCTTCCTGATCTCTTGACACTCGTTTGTGCACGATTGTATTGACAAGATCGGACGCGTTGTGGCCTTTCATGTTTCAAATTTGGTACTTTTCGAATCAAGCAAATACCATCTCTAAGTCGGAGGTCTTTCGATGGGTTACCGGGGCTGCAGGTATGTCATGGGGACCGGAGGATTGTTTGAGGATTGTGTAGCTTTGGTGCAACGGAGGATATGCTTCACCTTCGCCATGGATGAGTGATTTTCGGACTCTTTTCGCATTTGTGCGGATTGTCATGTGTTCTCGTTTTTTGATTTGGCACTTTCTTTGAGTAATCTATTTGCATTTCTTCGTATTTGATGTTTCTGGTCTCGTCTATTTATCAAGTGTGGAGATATCGAATGGTGTGACTTTCATTTCCTCTCTTTATTACTTTGAGCGTTTTGTGTCCCGCTTCTCTTGCTTTCATCCTCTTTGGGTACTCTTTCAAGCTTTCCTCCATGCTTTAAAAGGTGGGGAAGGAACCATGGCTCCAGCTCTTTTATCCTCTTTTGCGGGGGTGAATGGTTGCGTGATGTGGGGTGGTATATCGTGGAGCTGTTTTTGAAAAGATTCTCAATGAAAGGCTCAGCGGGTTCACTAAGGGATCGTTTTCAAGGTCAATAGGCTTTTGGCCTTGTGGAGGTTTTCTTCTCGATCCTAGGTGCCTCGTCATCCCTATCGGCAGATAATTGTTTCCTCTACTATTCCCAAATTTTGACATGAATGGTAACACGCTTTTCTCATCAATGTTTGGTTCCGTGATGGAGGACCCTCACATGGTGTTTTGAAATTTAAAATGCATTAAGCGCTCTGGGTCTTGCACGCTCTGTGTTTCTCTCATGCACTCAACTCTCACGGGAGGTTAGAGATCTTTTCGAGACTTCTTCGGGAAAATGATACAAGAATTCGGCGGCCTTTGATGACTTATTTGACTTTCCTAGAATTAAAGATCGAGATGCACCTCGACACTAGGGATATGCAAATGCAAATGCAATTAAGCTAAACCTAATGCAGATGATAATGATAACTTTTGCGTGGATGCGTTTTTTTTTTTTTGATGCATTTTTTGTGGATGCATTTTTTTTTCTGATTTTTGGATGAATGCGTGTGTTTTGGATTTTTATGACGGTTCAGACATATATCGTTTCATTCAGACAGTCAAGGTCAAGATTGACAAGACTTTGAAATTCCTCTCCGTCCAAATCTGTCAGTAATACCGCGCCGTGAGGGGTTATTTCTTTGACCAGATAAGGGCCCACCCAGTTCGGTCTAAACTTCCCCTCGTGGGTCTGGCAAGTCCTTTCTCAGCTCTTTTAGGACGAGGTCGCCCACTTGGATGTTTCGTTCTTTGACCCTTTTGTTGAACGCTCTAGCCATTCTCTTTTGATAACCCTGGATGTGATATAATGCCTGTAGGCGTTTTCATCAAGAAGAGCAAGACTGTCATAACGCTGTTGCAACCAATCACTTTCAACAATTTTCAGTTCGTTAGTGACCCGAAGGGTCGGAATTTCAAGCTCGATTGGCAAAACACATTCTGACCCATACACCAAGGAGTACGGGGTGGCTCCGGTTGCAGTTCTGACAGTAGTGCGGTAACCCCAGAGAGCATAGTGTAGCTTTTCCGGCCAATCTCTGTACGTTTCACGTTTCACACCATTTTTGCCAGTGCGCTTTTTACGGCTTTGTTGGCGGCTTCGACCGCTCCGTTAGTCTGAGGTCTGTATGGGGATGATCTGTGGTAACGGATGTCGTATTTTTCCATGACCCGGATAGTGTCTCCGTCAAATTGGGGACCGTTGTCTGATACGAACTCTGATGGAACTCCGTATCGGCATATGATGTCTCGCTCGATGAACTGGGCAACTTGCTTTGATCCGATGTTCGCAAACGACCGTGCCTCTACCCATTTGCTGAAATAATCTATCGCTACAAGGATGTAGCGGTGTCCATTTGAAGCTTTGGGGTGGATTTCTCCGATGATGTCGATTCCCCCCATATAGAGAACGGCCAAGGAGCCGCCATGGCTGTTAGGGGTAGAGGAGGCAGGTGTTGCAAGTTAGCATGGGTCTGACACTTGGCGCACTTTTTCACTTCACGAATTCGTGACAATCGGCTTCCATCGTTGTCCAGTAGTACCCTAGCCTGAGGATTTTTCGGGATAGGGAATGTCCTCCAGCATGGGTCCCGCATACTCCCTCGTGGGACGTCCTCGATGATCTTATCGCCTCTTTTCGGGTCACACACAAGTGTTGGATTCCATTCGGCATTCTCTTGTAGACCCTGGTTCCGCAGATCACATACTGATTTGACATTCTTCTTAGAGCGATGCGGTCCTGCTTAGTGGCTTCTGGCGGATACTCCCCTTCTAAGGAAATTCTCATGTCCACAAACCACTCATCCTCGACTTCCCTGCCTCGATGGCTCCAATCTCAAACGAGGGTGTATTAGTCATGGTTATCCACAAGGGGAAGTATAGTGAACCGGTTGGTACTTGGACTACTGAAGCCAAGGAGGCTAAAGAGTCAGCAAAGATGTTCTGGCTCCGGTTCACGTGCTTGAAGGTCACATTTCGAAAGCAGTGATCAAGTGTGAAAGGTAGTCATGGTAGGGGATCAATCGTTCTTCTCTGATCTCCCAAGTCTGGTTGACTTGCGAAATAACGAGATTAGAATCGCCAAAAACCTCAAACTCCTCCACTTGCAATTCTAATGCCATTTCAAGTCCCAGGATGCAGGCTTCGTATTCTGCCATGTTGTTAGTGACCGGATAATTGATTTTTACAGCAGCTGGAAGTAGATCCCCTCCGGGGATCAACAATTCCGACCCCTTTACCCTTATGGTTGACGGCACCATCGAAGTACAACCTCCAACGAGTTTTCCGTATGTCATGATTTGTTCATCAGGGAAATCGTCATTTCCGAAGAACTCGGATGCTACAGGGCATTCTGCTAGATGTTCGGCTATGGCACTCCCTTTGATTGATTTCTGAATTTTGAAAGTGATATCGAATTCAGACAATAATAGGGACCATCTGGATAAGCGGCCGTCAAGAATTGGCTTTTCCAGAAGGTACTTTATAGGTTCATGCGCGCAATCAGATGAACCTCTTGCCCTAACAAGTAGTGCCTTAGCTTCTTCGTAGCCCAGACCAAAGCAGCACAGAATTTGTGGATGTCAGAGTATCGTGTTTCCGCATCGACCCATTTCTTGCTGATATGGTAGATCGACTTTTCACGTGGTGGGGATCCTTGTTCCTGGGCTAGCATGGCGCCCATGGATGTTTCCCGAGCTGTCAGGTAAAGAATCATTGGCTTACCCTCCTGGGCGGTACCAAGACGGGCGTTTTTGCAAATAGGTTTTGATCTTCTCAAAGGCTTCCTGACACTGCTCATTCCAGACCTTAGATGCGTCTTTCTTCTTCAACGACGGAAGATAGGTTCACAGGTCTCAGTTAACTGCATGATGAATCTTCTGATGTATTGGACTCTGCCTAAGAAACCTCTGATTTCTTTTTCGGTCTTCGGAGGAGGCATTTCTTGAATGGCTTTTATCTTTATCTGGGTCTACCTCGATTCCTCGGGTAGTGATCATGAAGCCCAAAAGCTTTCCCCGGTCACTCCGAATGTACATTTCTCGGGGTTTAGCTTCATTTGGTATTTCCGCATCCGATCAAAGAACTTTCTCAGGTTTATCAAGTGGTCCTCCCGTTGGGCAGCTTTGACGATCATGTCGTCTACATATACCTCCACTTCCTTGTGAATCATATCATGCAATAAGGTAGTGGCAGCCCTTTGATACGTGGCTCCGGCATTTTTCAAGCCAAAGGGCATGTTCACGTAACAAAAGGTTCCCCACTGCGTAATAAAGATGTTTTTTCCTGATCTTCTACAGCCATTCGGATCTGGTTGTAACCCGAAAATCCATCCATGAATGACAGTAGTGCATGTTGGGCGGTGTTGTCAACAAGGATATCAATGTGGGGTAAGGGAAAGCTGTCTTTTGGGCTAGCCTTTAAGTCCCGAAATCGATGCATACTCGCACCTTCCCGTTTTTCTTTGGGACGGCTACATATTGGCCAGCCAGTCGGGGTAGTTAACGACCCGGATAAAACCGACACGTAACAATTTCTCAACCTCCTCCTTTCACTTTCAATTGGTGCTCGGGTTTCATTCTTCTTAACGCTGTTTCTTCTTAGGTTTGGCATTAGGATACAACGGTATTCGGTGTTGGACAATGTCGGGTCAATCCCCGGCATGTCCGCATAGCTCCAAGCAAAAACATCGACATATTCATTAGCAGGGAAGTCAAGTCACGTTTTTTTTCCGTTTCGCTCAGACCCAAACCGACTTGCAAGGTTTTAGGGTTATCGGGTGTTCCGATATTGATTGCTACCGTGTCTTCCACAATCTGGGTGTGGGTGGAATATTGTTCGATGGGAGGCATACTCTCCTCATCGTACTCCTCTTCTTCGGCCTCAAGATTTTGCGATGAATCAAACAATTGAGAAGACAGAAAAGACGAGAAATCTGAACGAACTGAATTTTCATTAATATCCGACGAGCTTGGCAGCTCAGAGATTGTAAGAAAATTGCCACCACTTTTACAAGTGAAAATAAGTGGTGGCGATCCATCCCTTAATCCGAATCTACTTGCATTGTCGACGTTCCTGATACAACTGTAACTACCACCATCACTAAAACTATCACCGTCACTATCACTATCGTTATCATCGCTACTCTGCTAACTAGGCTAACTAAGTAAGGCTCCCGGGGAATCAGCTCCCTTTCTTATGATAGACGACAAGACATGCTCCATGGCCATCTACCGAGGGTGCGGGGTCCTTGATGACTGGTTTGATCGTGACACTGCTCTCCGCTGCATCCTCGGGCATTCCTTGGTCGCATCTCTTGTCGCCATGGTCTTCAAGGCATGAGTAGAGGGGAAGTAAAGTGGTCGACCAGCTCTCCCACTCCATTGCCTCTCCTGACTTCCCTGAGCTCGAACTGCTTTCTGCTTATCACAACTCACAGATACACATGGTTCAAGGTTAACTGATAAGAAAGAATCTACGGGAATTCTTACATGTGAATCTGTCAACATCATACCTGGTATTTCTGTAAATCCTAACCCGGCTCCTCGACCTCCGATATATGCGGTTAGTGGCTCCGACGTGCCCTGTAGCTCCTTGCCTAGCCCACTCCCCTGTTTGTAGCCCATCCGAGACATCATGTGTTGTGATGCGGGGCTATAGACACTAGGGTCGAAGTAGAGAGGAGTGATGGAAGAAGTTTGACTTACCTGTGAATGTGGCCTCTCCACCGTGAAGCCCCCAAGTGTTAACTCTCGACCCCCCGGTGTATTAATCTCAAATAGCGGGGACTCAGCTCTGGCCTCTCCCAAAACCTCCACGATTCGCCCCTCGTGTTTGAATTTCAGCTTCTGGTGGACGACTGAGGGGACTCCTTTGATCTGATTGATGAACTCCCGTCCTAACAGAAGGTTGAAGGTGGAGGATATGTCTATGACCATTGCTTCGATGGTCAGGGAGACGTCCTCGATCAAGATTGGAAGTGACAGGGTTCCCAAAACCTTTCTATGACTGTTGTCATAGGCACTCAACGTCATATCCACCGGCTTGAAGTCGTTGAGTCCCATATGACGGGCTACGCGGAGCGGACAGACATTCACCTCAGCCCCATCATCAATCAAAGTCTTGGGGACTTGGAATCCCCCAGCCTTCACGGTTATGTAGAGGGCCTTTCCCGCCTGACGAGGGATCTCGTCATCAGTGAATGTTATGGAGAGGTCCGGGGTCCGAGACAAGTGGGCTACGATGCTTTCGACCGACGCCGGCCGCTTCTTATCCATTCTCAAGTGCCGAGCTACCGCATCTTTGTGCTCTTCAGATGTCAGCAGAGACCAAATTGTGATGGGTATGCTGGTTGTCTTCAGTTTTCTCAAGCAGTTCTTCTTCTCCCACCAATTTGTTCTCTGACTCATTCAGAGTAAGGTCGTGGACTCTCTGCTGCAGCATTTCTGCGGTTCTTCTTCTGCGGGCTCGGTGGGCTTGAGTGCTTCCTGAGCGGGTTAAGTGACTGATTTTCTCAAAGTCATCATCCCTTTTCCCTCGCCTGCTATCAGAAACGGTGCCTTAACAGGGGTGATAGCCGGTGAATCTTCTTCTTCGTCAGTAATCATGATGACGTTGCACTCAGCTTTCCTTCCTCGCCTTCCGACAATCTTCTGCCGGCACCATGCTTCTACACACCCCTCCAACACCTTCATGGTTTTATGCAGCTCCAAGGCTTCAAAGTTTAGCCCCACCAGTATCTCGAGATTCTTTTCCATATGTCGACTCACTACCAGCAGAGTGATTATGGACACCCTTCCTTGCCCTACTAGACGCTCAACTGTGTTTCGCATTTCATGCGTCATAGCTAGATACTCTCCCATCATGGGTTGAATGTCGTAATGAATCGCTGGACGGGGGGTTCGGAATGCATCGAGTACTGGTGACAACATGATTGGTGGGGGTGCGCTTTGAGTGGCCGGCTCAGAGGAACTCCCGATGGCATTTATTTTCACAATCCTTCCCAGATCTGATTCTCTTTCTTTCTCCTCCCTCACCAGACTTATCATGTTCAGATGTGATGGGATTGAGTTATTCTGAGTGTTGGGAGTGGTCTTAGGGAATTGAACTTCCCCTGCATCAATCAGATCCTGTACTGCATGACGCAACGCTCTACAATTGTCTACACTGTGACCCTTCATCTGGTGATAGTCACAGAAGCTGTTTAAATCAGACCCGAGTTGGGTGACCCCAGGCTTAGGGTTTGGATGCTTCAAGAGAAAACCATTTTCTCTTAACTTTTTGTATGCTTTGCTCAGGGGCATTCCTAAGGCCGAGTACTGACGTTGGGGTCGAGTCTGGTAATCACGAGGGGGAGGTGTTGCCCTGTAATTCTGGCCTGATCCTGAGGACTGTGCCTGGTAAATACCTACTCGGGGAGAGGTAGGAGGTGGGTAATCGGTGAGAACTCGGGGTTGTACTTGATTCACACTTGTGGTGTGGGGACAGTCTTGTTGTTGTGTGTGTTATTATTGTTGTTGTTTTGTGATTGTTGTTGCTATCACGGTTCTGACGGTTCTGATGTATGAAGTTCTGGGTCCCGATCCAGGGATTCAACCTTTTAACCTTCCAGCTAGTGCTAGTTCTTCGGCAGCCGAAGCAGCAGCTTTTAGGGTTTGAAATCACAAATCCCAAGGGACTTGAGATGATCTGCATAGGGATTCTCCAGGCATGAGGTGATTATTCTGATCTGCTCGTCTTCAGTGGGACGGTCGTCATCATCTGACCGGCTACCTCCCTCCATCGGGTGATAAATTCCATAACAGTTTCATCACTTCTCTGTCTCATTGTCTCAAGATCTCTGCGAGTGATTCCTAGGTGGGTGTTGTAACTGTACTGTTCCACAAACGCTTGATAAACATCCTCTAGTTTCTTCCCGGAGAAATCTAGTCTTGACACCCATGTCTGAGCAGCTCCTTCCAGATAGCTGGGAAAAAATGATCTTCATGTCATCGTCAAGGCCGTGCATAGTCATGACTCTGTCGAATTGAGCAAGATGGTGCCTAGGATCTCCTTTCCCAGCGTACTTGGAGATTTCTGGCAGCTTTAGGTTTTCAGGCAATTTGGAACTTGGCTTCAGTCGGAAATGACGGAAACCCAGCATTTTTGCTCGCTCTCCGAGCTGCATTTCTGCCAGTAATTCTTCCTTCAAGGACTTCTTCATTTGACCGAAGTCCATAGGAAGGTGTTCTGCAGGTGGGGCCTGGTTGTAGCCGTGAATCAACTGGCTAGACGGTTGTGGCAACAGTTGGGTCTGGGGAATCGCTTCCTCAAAACGGACAGCATGTCCGGGGTGGTGTGTACTGGTATTGGTTGAGTTGGATGGGGTCAGGGTGTGGTGAGTTGGGATGAATGAATTTTGGTTGCTTGGCTATATAGATGGGCTGTCTGGACAGTGGCTCCAGCGGGTGGGAACGGTGGTAGTCCGGGGAAGGTGGTTGGTACTGTAGGGACCGTGGTCATGATCGGAGGTGGCATAGGTGCTCCCGAAAGCAGGTCAGCTGTTTGGAATGTGGCGGTTACAGGGTGGATGACAGTACGTCCTTCCCTATGATCGGTTGTGGTATGGTGGTGTTGAACATGGGGTTTGATTGCTGAAACATCGGTTGTGGTGCGGGGAGTCCTCAATATAATCCTCGTCGGGGTCATCCGTAAGGTACGGGTCCTTTCCTTTGGCTGCCCTTTCTTGGCGCAGTTGCTCTTCTAGCCTTTCAACGGCCTGTTTCAGCATGTTTTCATTCTTTGTTGACTGCTCAAGCATACGGTAAAGAACACTTGGATCAGGAAGGTGCAAGCCACTGCCACCAGTTCCTAGGACTGCACTCGCGCTCGCCTCGATGGCTGAGGTGGCTGGGGCGTTTTCCGGGGCCGTTGGATTGATCAGGTTCTGGTCCATGGTTTCCGACGAGGTTTCAGTCGCGGTGTCACTGGCCAGCCTCCCACGGGAATCTCTTTTCCACAATCGAGTAATGTTGGTAAAACTGAAAGAGAACTCCTGACGCTCTGCTCTGCTCTGGTTGGTTTTTCTGCGATACCGGGGAATATGGAAGACGTAGAAGCCGTTAGTATAAAGCATGTTTAAAAAGATGTGAGAGAGGCGAGAGCATGGGAATAAAGGAGACGGTCGTTCCCGACTTTTTTAGGCAAAACACTTTTCAAAAAACACCCACTTTCCAAGTGAAAAGGCGCACAAGCCCGTTTTCATTTCCAATAAAGAGGAGCAGTGACCATACCGTCATTACATAATTAGAGATTACATCCTGGGAAAGGGAACACATCTCGATTCAAAAGGGCAAACAATAAAGAGCGTCAGTCCTAAAATAGGTAACTAAGCTACCTATCATTACATAATTTAGAGATTACATCCTGGGGGAAAAGGGAGTACATCTCAATTCAAAAGGGGAAACCCTACAGAGCATCAATCCTAAAATAAGGTAAATAAGCTACCATCGTTACATAACTAGAGATTACATCCTGGGGGAAAAGGGAGTACATCTCAATTCAAAAGGGGAACGAAAGAAAGATACGATATATTAGTTCTAAGATAACTCAATCCAATGAGAGAGGGGGAGCTGGTCGTCTCCCATCTACTGTCGCTTCTGCTTCTTCTTCTCGCTCTCTCCTGTCTCCTTTCTTGGCTGGCCGATAGAGGGGGCATCAAATTTATGACAATGGGTAAATCAGGATTTTGCATGACTACCCTGTGATTGAGAGAATACGGGGTGTTTATGATCCGGTCTATCCTCTTCTCTAACCAAAGTCTGTAAGAGTCATTCAGGTTGTAGTCCTGGTATGGAAGCTTCCGGACGGCCCACTTTGGCCCTGACCCATAGGCACTGATGATATGCCGAATGGTAGCTTCGGTAAATTGGTGGATCACAAGATCAGCTTCCATGGCACCTGGGATTATCTGTTCGCGACCGAACTGACGCATGGCTCTTAATGGGTATATCGTGACCAAGCGGTCCAAACCGTATAGAAGCAGACCATCATGTCCAGCTGACCCAAATGTTCCTCCTTGCTTGCACATTCCATCTATTATAACCCATTCAATGTGCATTTCATGGTAAATGTCTCTGAAGCAAGCTTGCCATCCTTCTTTGGGTGCTTCCTTCGGCTCTCTAGCTGACATGTAAGTGTCCATGTTGAAGACCGAGAAGGCTGCTGGTGGCAGAAGTTTGAGATGGTCGAACAACCAAATCTGTAGTAACAACGGGCTTCCTAAGAAGAAAGTTTCCAACTTTCCCGAATCTTTCCAACGGTCCAAGGATCTGACGATTTCAGCTGTGACTACCGTTCCAACACTCATTCCCTTTTCAAGGGCTTCTAACAAATAATAATTCGAGGATTGAATCTTAAAAATCGCTGTCGAAAGAGATACAGTCCCATCAGGCATAGGTCCATCACTCGTCTCTTAGTCTTCAACGAAAAGTATGGCCTTCGTCGAATCGCCCTAACAGGTCCTCTAACTCAATGCTCAGATTCCCAAAATCCTGCACATAGGCCTCTTCTACTTCTAAGAACTCCGCAGCAAATCTTGGGGTCTTCGCCCGATCTAAGGGATGAAAGGCATTGGCTGATGAGGTTTTATTTTTAAGAAAGCATCCATCTCGGCAGGCAAAGGTACCAGTTCGTGCATATTGAATCTGTAGAGATGATCAGTGGGGTCCCAATAAGAGAGTGAATCAAACAATGCTTCATACTCCACCACAGCACGACACATCTCAGCAAGGCCAAACAATAGAGGCTTGGTGTCATAGTCTGACTTGAAGCAGATGTCCTTAAGTCTGCGGAGAAGTTGACTTCCCTTTGGCGCTCCTCTTGATAAGCAGCGAGCTCGGATTGTCTCTCCCTAGCAGTTGTCTCTCTCGTTCCGCCCTGACTTCTTTAGCCTTCTCCTTCTCTCCCGGGACAGTTTGCAGCCTGTTCAGCATCGTTGTTCTCCTGTTGAAATAAAGGGAAAATGGGACAAGAAGAGGGTGTGAGAAATGGGAAATTAATTATGTAATTATGATATGGTCACCGCATCTCTTTTTTGGAAATGAAAACGTTGTTTTTGAGGTTCCGAACGTTTTGAGGAGAAAACAGAAAGGGAAATTGAGAAAAGTCCATCCTTTGCAGGAAAACAAATTTTGAAGAATGATTTTGAAGAATGGTTTTAATTTGGAAAAAGAAAATCCGAAAAAGACTTTGATCATTAAAGGAGATTTTTGGACGATGTTGATAAAACATTTGCACACAAAGTAGTTAGCTAGTTAGATCGTGGCTGATTTTTATGTGGAGCTATAAGCGTTAATGTTGGGATAATCACTTTCCAGGTCAATCGATGCTTCCATACCACCGGGGGAACCGTCGTCCCTTCACTGTTCATCTCTCGGGATTTATCTCTGTTATGCCTTGTGGGGCACGTCATCAAGAAAAACCGGAGTGCTTAAGTTCGAAAGGTCAGGATACCCGAAATGACTAGGAAACATACGCCACGGCCAGTGATGATCCGACAACACCCCACTTTTCGGGAAACTCGGGGAAGTATTGCATGGGAACGGGTCTCTCGTCGTCTGCACGGTCAGGTGTGTCTAAAGTCCAAATTATTCACTAACTACGTTGTGCCATGTATGGGTATCCGGTAAATACGGGATCCTCTATGGACGTGTAGCGTGACATTGGGCTTTAGAGACACCCGTGGTGCAGAGGAACAATGGAGAACTGAGCCCATGCAATCTTCAGGGTAAGGTAGAAGGGTGGTCAGACAGGCGGCATACAGGGGGCAACTACCCATAAACCCATCCTAGACACTGGATAAGGCAGCTGGACACTGAAGGCTCATAGCTTACTACATGCTGGCTTTGGACTCGAAAAGGTGTTTGAAAGGATCCTGAGTTGTTTCAAGGTGTAGACAACTACGGCCATACACCACCTCGTGGGTTTACTCCTTAACTACGAAGGACCCATACTCAGAGGGAATCAATTGTGGACCAATTGTTAATCCCGCCCGCAGATAGTAAAGGTGACACAGAGGAATGCATGCTCCTAAACTACCCGATGCAACAATGGGTTGGCTCCTTTCTACGAAGGCCCCATTTACAAAACCGTAAACAACAACAAGTTATATCATGAATGAAGGGCAGTAAACATAAGACAGTAAACACACAATAGTAAACAAGAGTGAAGCATGCAAAGCTCAAAAGCACACATGTGGCAATCAAAGTCAATTTTGAAACTCTAAACTTCATCCTAACTATCCTCAAAAGCAACTCTAGTGTGGAGTAGAGTAATCCTAAAAGGCTTGGAAATGAATCTCTTGAAGGTTTTGAAAGAAGTTGGGGATCCCGACAATTTTGAATGGAGTTCAGTCTTCCTTGACCAAGTTTATGAGAAAACTTACTCAAGTTTTCCCCAGCAGAGTCGCCATTCTGTGGAGGGTGATTTTTCGGTATGAGGGGGTCTATCCAAATGTTCTGAACCCCCGGATGTGAGTCTCTTCCTAATAGGCTAGCGTGGGCTCCCGGTCGAACTCGGCAACTTTCCCAGGCCTGGGGAGTCAGTTTCGTCATTTCAGGGGCGTTTTGGTATCATTTAAAGGCTCTAAGACCTCTCTAGTAAGCTTTCTCTCTCCTCCAAAGGGTGCCCAAATCAGCTCGAAATGCTTTGATATTTTAACAACCATTGATAGAGGATGACATTTTAAGCATAATGGCGTTGAATTTTGATTTTTTTCGAATTTCCAATAATTTTTCTAGCAATTTCTGATTGAATCTGAAGAGAATTCAATTTAAAAATGCTCCACCAGCATTTAAAAAATTTCGTTTTCCACCTCAGAAAATTCATAATATCCATCTTGACATGTGTTAAAATTTCATAGCAAAATTCCTTTGGGAAGTTACTTAGTTTAAATATCGAAAAATCTTACTTTTACTAGATTTCCTCTTTATCTTTAAGGAAGTCTATATAAGGGGATAGGTTTTTGGATAAAATCAGAACTTCACATGCTGAAGAACCCTAGAGAGTCAGAAAACACGGCCTCCTCTCTCTCTCTCACGTTTTCCAACACCCGGCCACCCAAATCATACCGAAAATCCCCCAAAATCACCATCTAAACACGTTTTCCAATCCCCAAAGCACCAATATCATCAAAACCCTCACAAAAACAACCACCAAAACGTGAAGAACAGCAAGAACACAACCAACAACCAGAAGCTTGGTTCGAAGTCCTCTCGGGTCTGCCATCAACGGAGCACTCGACGAATCCCGTGTGAAGAAACGTTGTGAATCCGAAGGTAAAACAGGTAGAAACTCTCAGTTTCCCTATTCTCCACGGTATTATCTGTCTTGCCCTCGAAATTTTGAGCTCAAACTAACCTTCGTAGGCTTCTGTATTGCTGTTTATTTAAGCCTCTGTCAGATAACTTGTTGCTAAGTTTCGTGCTTAATTCGAATTCAAATTGAAAACTTTCAATCACTAACGTCTTGTACATCTTTCAGGCTACACACCCATAAATTTGAGCTCAAAACACCCTCGGGAACCTTCTGAAAACCCCCTTCCGTGGGGTGGTCCGTGACCTCGGACCTATGGTTCCGGGACCTCGGACGCGTTGTCCGAGACCACGGACACCCACGGACGGCGGCGGGATTTAATTTCAAAATTAGGTTTTTTTCTAATAATGTCCGGGCCCACGGACGCCTGTTCCGTGGCCCCGGACCTTGAAATTTTTTGTTTTCCTTTAATTTCGACTTTTTTCTTTCTCTGCGTATTAGGTTAACTGGGGTCCGTGGGTTCGGACATTAGGTCCGTGGCCACGGACAGAAATGAAATTGACCTATTCTGCCCCCGAAACCCTAGTTTTAGGTAATTTCACTTTCACTTTTAATTTCTGTCAAAAAATGCTAAAAACACCAAAAAAACAGAAGCTTGCGCACTTAGTTTAAAACGACTCGTAATAAGCCGTAATAAACAAGTAGAGGAAAACGACCTAGAAGGGTAATGAAAGTAATTGAACCCTAATAAGTCGAATATCAAGCCCCGAACCCGAACTCTCCTTTCCTAATTTGATCTAGTTAAAATTAGGTGGCGACTCATAATAGGTTCCAGTGAGCTAGCTTAGGTTTTAATAATTATTGTTATATGACATAGTTATTAATCTTAGGTTATAAGTGGACCTAAAACCCGTTTAGATCCTAATCAGCTTTAATCAACATAGGATAGGGTTTAAAATCGAGGCTCACAGACTGGCGACTCTGCTGGACAAACTTCTTAATTTTAACTTGTTTAATTTTAAGAAAGAGGGCTTAACTTGAAAATTGTTTATTTATGGCTTTATTACTTTGTTTGTTTACTTTTGTGCGCACTTTAATTTTTGCACCCTTGCATCATATGAGACGAGGGTCCACGCAAACCAATTTCACCCGGGACCCGTTTGAGGGTCCCCTGTCAGGGACTCACACCTTTTAGGTGATGTGAAAATAAGCGAGGGAAAAGAGGAGGGTGTCGTCTAACCACACCCCCTTACTACCTGGGCCTTAGCCCCAGCGTTTTCCTGGCAGGTACCCTTACCAAGCCCAATGTTTGGTCATCAAAGACCCGACCGTAGACGCACACTTAACAGTGATGTGAAAAGTGGGGAAGCCAAAGAGAATAGCGTGCAAGCCCTATTCCTTTGTGGTAACCTGGGCCCAGCCCCAAGCACCTCTCGGATCGATCCATTCCCAAGTTGATTTAACGTCAAGTGAGGACATGTTGAATTTGTGTGGGCCTTGTTTGCTTGTATGATCGGCCCACTACCCCGCCTAGAGATTGATAGGAACTTCTCCTACATCAACCTAGCCCAACACGAATTGGCAACTCTATTTGTTTGCGGCCCAGAGGCCCTGTTTGGTTTAACATGTGAGTCGTTCGGGCTTCGGCCCAAAAGCCTAGACTTAGGTGATTTCTCTTCTGGCCCAATTTGAATTATCCAATTAGTTCTAGGCCCATAAAAAGAAATCCACCAGAACTGAAATAGCTCACAAATCCTGCAAGTAAAATCTTTGTCAGCTTAGCAACCATCTTCTCTGACCCAAAGAAAGTTAGGCCCATTTGTGATCTAGGGATCATTCCAGCTCATATGCTTTTCTTGCGGCCCAAACAATTTTTACCTAGAACTTCTTCACGGCCAGAATTTTAGCTCAGTCCACTGTTATTTTCCAACAGATAACCCGAATCCAAAGTATGGCAGAAGGAGGAAACCCAGTCAGCATGGAGGCCCAGTTTGCAGCCTTAGATCAAAGGTACATGGCTGCCTTGGACGCCATGGAACAGAAACATAGGTCCGCCACTAATGACATGGAGGCTAAGTATGTCACCATCATCGAGAGAGTTGAAAAGCAAATCAATTCCCTTGAGATTGGTCATCAGGAAAACATTTCAGGAAAGATAGCCGACTCTGGGAACGGGCGCGACTACATCGAAGTTAACTCCGTTGAGGCCCAGGATGCACAAGGATTTGTAGGGCAAGTCGTCCCGGACTAACAACTAGCCGCAGAATTCAAGAAGGCTCTGAAAGGATCGAGCGCATGGAAAAGGATAGCAAGCCGGTTGGCCTCGATTACCTTTCCATGACATCGTATCCCGAGGTTGATCTTCCGCCAAAGCTGAAGATGCCCACACTCGCTTTGTACAAGGGTTCCTCAGATCCACAGATTCATTTGGCTATGTTCGACCGGGAAATGTCCATCTTGGGGCTCAACGACATGCAAAAAGCCAAAGTTTTTGCTCGCTATCTAGACGAGACTCCTCAGCGTTGGTATCTCACTCAGAAGATGAATACCAAGACCTACGAGGAGGTTGCGAGGCTTTCCTAAATCATTTCGAGTATGCTAAGAACCTCGAGGTCACCAGAATCGATCTGGCAGGAACTCGACAGAAAGACGGTGAGTCCATGTCTGACTTCATCAAGCGTTGGAGGAGAAAGGCTGCAGCCATGCCTACCAGAATGGACGAGCAGGAGCAAATCCGCATGATAATTGAGAACATGCGAAAACAACTCACCCTGAGCTAAAATTTATGTACTTCCGAGTTTGGACATGTTGATGGGACAAGTCGGTATTCTAGAGGAAAGGATTCATAAGGAAGGTTTGGAGCTCGAGTGCTCAAGAAACTCCGGCAGTGGCTCCAAATTATCTAAGCCAGGACCAGAAAAGGCTTATCTTCAGACAGTAGCTTGCGCTCAAAGCAGTTTCCCAGAAGTGAATATGGTTCAACGACCTAGATCTCCGCATCAAAACCTTAGGACAATACCCTTTCCACGCCGAGACTCATCGCAAAGGGAATTCACCAACATTGGCCGAGCACCAAGTCAGGCGTTTGAAGAGCTTCAGAAGAGAAACCTGCTACAGCCCCTGGCCCCTCGGCCAGGAACCACTCACTTGGGGAGGCATCTTAATCAATTCTGCCACTACCATCAGTTGCCTGGCCATTATGCTGACAATTGTCGAGCATTGAAGCACAAGATTCAAGACCTCCTCGAGCAAGGAGTCCAATTTTTCTAAGTGTGCAGATCGTTTTCTTGCATCTTCAAATTTTCCTAGTAGCTTATTAGTTAGTTTTCAGTCACCTCTGATTGTAATCTTTACGTTCCTTTCATGATTCATAAATAAAATCATAGTTCCATTTTCACACTCCTGTACAAACCATTTTTCATTCATCGAAAAAAGAAGGAAAACAAAATAGTTTTTTTAAGGAAAAGGATCACGAAGCAATCATTTTCTGACTAAGCAATGGAACGGCTTGTCTCTTGTTTCTAAAAATTTGAACATGCCTAACCAAACACCACAACTCACCCCATAATATCCAAATACCCCAAAGAGGTTCAAAGTCCACATCTATCGAATTGTTGTCACAAACCCCAAACCAAAACTGGGGGCAATCTAAGTTTAAGTTCGTCGTCTTTATCTTTTGTCTAAATGTGCGAACGAGTTTCCAAGTGAAAATCTCACGAGAGTGTCTTGAGTGGGAAAACCATGAGTGAGCGAGCGTGTCATTTTTACACGACTCCGGTGAGTCCACATTCAAAGGTAGGGTAAACGGCATAACTCCGACCGAAGGAGATAATTTGTAAATTTACGCTTAGACCTGTGAAAAGTAACAAAGAATGGATACACACTATCAGGAATGACGAAGCACCTAGGTACAACACCACATAGCCAAAAGCTTGCGAACCCTGACGTTAAACCCTAGGCACCCCCGCTGAGCCTTTCATATATCCCCTTTTGATATTATGAACTCCAAAATAACCCGGCCAATGATGAATGTTCGACCCGGTGACCAAAGGAAGCGAGGAGCCCGACTCTCAGATAACATTCTCATCAGTCCAGAGAAGCAATGCCGCTATCAGCATGGCGAAGCGATCCGCAAATGGTCCCGAGGGACACAGGATCAAATGAGCTAACATCAAAAAACAGCTCTCAAAGTTCAAAACCGGGAAACACAAGAACCCGAAGGAAAAGTCAAGAAAGGATAAAACAAAAAGGCAATCCCGAAGTGCCTCGAAGAAATCCAAATGACAAAAAGAGAAATGGTGTAAAGGACAACTTCAAAAGTCCAAGTCCAGAAGCTCGAAAACAACATCGACATGAAGCAGCTAGACGACTTCAAGACAAGGAAGATGAATCTGAGAGAAGACACAAGTTGCAGCTTTGGTCACCCATTTAAGCTCCACATACCTCAAATATCCCTCCATGATCCTGTTGTCATTCATCACACCCTATGGCCATGTTATAAGCTTTAAAGACTTCCGACTTGATAGTTGTGTGTCTAATCACGTGAAAGTAACAGATCGAATGCGTAAATTCATCAAATATCGAATTCAATGGTCTAGAAGTTGTGACCGTGGGTGAGGAACGAGTGCAAAACACCAAACACGCCGAGTGTAGGTTAGGAAGCACCACGTAAAAACATAAGCCTTGACCCTGTGAGGACGAGACTCGTTCGCACGTTTAATAAAAGGAAATACTGGGGCATCGATCGTTCCGATCGATTGCCATGAACTCTAGCTCAGATTGTCTTAAGGGAAAATACTGGGGGCAATTGTTGGTTCCAACAATTGCTATGACAACGCCAATTGGAACCCAAAGCTCAAACATCACCACCACCATTCCACCACAGGCCCACATAAGCCCTTACCTCCACAACACCACTACACAGGCCCACAAAAGCCCTTACCTGCACATCAAACTACACAGGCCCACATAAGCCCTTACCTTTACATCATACACCATACCCCACCGATGGCATGTTCATCTCCTAGGAGATAATTGCAAGTCCGAAATCTATGGTCAGGAAATGATAATTTCACTTTCCTTTTCAGTAAACAAAATTTTCTTCAAACACTGCCACGTTTGGCACCTTTTCCAACAAATTCCTGTTCTGAACGAGTATCTTTCATATATTTTGATTGCATACATCTTATCATCATTGCCATGTTTGGCACTACAGTGATCAGTTTTTACCATTTGCACGAGACCATTATCCTCCTAACTTATTTTTAGTTCGAGACCCAAAATCGGTGAAAGGCCCTGCAGATTCCTCATTCAGTACGAGACCTAGCATCTTCATTCAGTACGAGGCCTAGAATCAGTGTGAGATCCAGCCATTCAGTACGAGACTTCAGTGTGGACCACCACTTCATTCAGTACGAGGCCTAGAATCAGTGTGAGATCCAGCCATTCAGTACGAGACTTCAGTGCGAGACCATGCATCTTCATCAGTGCGAGACCATCATATTCGTTAGTGCGAGACCCATCATCTTCAGTGCGAGACCCATCATCTTCTTCTGTGCGAGACCGAGCGTCATCATCCAGTGCGAGACCAGTACGAGACCTAGTATCATCTTCAGTGCAAGACCCATATCTTCTTTGTGCGAGAACCGGAGCATCATCATCCAGTGCGAGACCGTACGAGACCTAGTATCATCTTCAGTGCAAGACCCATCATCTTCTCTGTGCGAGACCGAGCGTCATCATCCAGTGCGAGACCAGTACGAGACCTAGTATCATCTTCAGTGCGAGATAGAGCGTGATCTAAGTTGGCGGGGCAGAGGCAAAGTCCCCATCTTCATGTCAACTTCTGGGAGAAACAACTAGTGGGCAGTGGCAATAAGTCCCCTTGGTAATCTAGAAGTTATCCCAGCACCCAGTTGGTGGGCAGAGGCAATAAGTCCCCATAGTATACCAACCAGGAGCATTGGAACGGGTTTCGGTCCCCAGAAGCATCCGAGCATCATCAAATCACCGGCATTATCATCAGCATCAGCATCATTTGCATCATTAGCATTTCAGCATTCTTGCATTTGCATGCCATCCAGTTTTTACATCCTAGGTAGTCAACGCCTTAGAAATAGCTTGACATCATTTTCATCATTTCAGGTAGTCAGCGCCTTAGAATAGCTTGACATCATTCATCATTCAGGTAGTCAACGCCTTAGAATAGCTTGACATCATTTTCATCATTTAGGTAGTCAACGCCTTAGAATAGCTTGACATCATTTTCATCATTTAGTAGTCAAGCCTTAGAATAGCTTGACATCATTTCATCATTCAGGTAGTCAACGCCTTAGAATAGCTTGACATCATTTCATCATTTTAGGTAGTCAGCGCCTTAGAATAGCTCGACAATGCTTTGTATTTTAGGTAGTCAGCACCTTAGAATAGCTTGACACATTTCATCATTTTAGGTAGTCAGCGCCTTAGAATAGCTCGACAATGCTTTGTAGCTTAGGTAGTAGCGCCTTAGAATAGCTCGACAATGCTTTGTAGCAGTAGTCAGCGCCTTAGAATAGCTCGACAATGCTTTGTAGCTTAGGTAGTCAGCGCTTAGAATAGCTCGACAATGCTTTGTAGCTTTGGTAGTTAGCGCCTCCGAGTAGCTGGGCATCGTTAACCCGGTTTCAACAACGTGGAGGATTCTGTGGGGTCCAAATTTTGGGGCACCACTCAAGCATCAACCAGACTTTTCACATTCGTTACAAAGTCCAGTTGACGGGGGGGCAATTTGTTATACCCAAAATTTGACCCCCCTGGTTAGGGTCTGCAAGGTTTGGTGTCGTGAGGGATATTTGATCGGGTAATGAGGGATTCCGGCTCGATCGGGTGTTCCAGGGCCTGGGAGCAGAGCAGTTTCGTCATTGTCAGGGGCGTTTCGTAATTTTTAAGGCTTCTGAGTTCTCCTATAGGCTTTCTCTCTCCTCCAGAGGGTGCCCAAATCAGCTCGGAATGCTTTGATATTTTAACCCCTGATAGAGGATGACATTTTAAGCATAATGGCGTTGGAATTTTGATTTTTCGAATTTCCAATAATTTTCTAGCAATTTCTGACTGATCTGATGAGAAATTCAATTTAAAAAATGCTCCAGCATTTAAAAAATTCGTTCCACCTCAGAAAATTCATAAATCCATTCTTGACATGTGGTTAAAATTCATAGCAAAATTCCTTTGGGAAGTTACTCAGTTAAATATCGAAAAATCTTACTTTTACAGATTCTCTTATCTTTAAGGAAGTCTATATAGGGATAGGTTTTTGGATAAAATCAGAACGTCACAGCTGAAGAACCCTAGAGAGTCAGAAAACACGGCCTCCTCTCTCTCTCTCACGTTTTCCAACATCCGGCCACCCAAATCATACTGAAAATCCCCCGAAATCACCATCTAACACGTTTTTCCAATCCCCAAAGCACCATAATCATCAAAACCTCACAAAAAACACCTCTAAAACGTGAAGAAACAGCAAGAACAATCAACAACCAGAAGCTTGGGTCGAAATCCTCTCGGGTCTGCATCAACGGAGCACTCGACGAGTCCGGGTGTGAAGAAACGTGTGTGAATCCGAAGGTAAAACAGGTAGAAACTCCACTTCCCTGATTCACCACGGTATTATCTGTCTTGCCTCAAAATTTGGCTCAACTAACCTTCGTAGGCTTCTGTATTGCGGTTTATTTAGGCCTCTGTCAGATAACTTGTTTGCTAAGTTCGTGCTTAATTCGAATTCAAATTGAAACTTTCAATCACTAAGTCTTGTACATCTTTCAGGCTACACACCCATAAAATTTGAGCTCAAAACACCCTTGGGAACCTTCTGAAAACCCCTGTCCGTGGGTGGTCCGTGACCTCGGACCTGTGGTCCGGACCTCGGACGCGGTGTGTCGAGACCACGGACGCCCACGGACGGCGGCGGGATTTTGAAAATTCAAAATTTAGGTTTTTCTAATGATGTCCGGGCCCACGGACAGCCTGTCCGTGGCCCCGGACTTTGCAAAATTTTCGTTTTCCTTTAATTTCGACTTTTCTGTATATTTAGGTTAACTGGGGTCCGTGGTCTCGGACATTAGGTCCGTGGCTACGGACGGAAACAAAATTTGACCTAATTCTGCCTCCGAAACCCTAGTTTAGGTAGCTTTCAATTTCACTTTAATTTTCTGTCAAAAAATGCTAAAAAACACAAAAAAACAGAAGCGCGCACTTAGGTTAAAAACGACCTCGTAATAAGCCGTAATTAAACTAAGTAGAGGAAAAACGACCTAGGAAGGGTAATGAAAGTAATTGAACCCTAAATAAGTCGAATATCAAGCCCCCGAACCCGAACTCTCCTTTCCTAATTTAATCTAGGTCAAAATTAGGTGGCGAATCATAATAGGTTCCAGTGAGCTAGCTTAGGTTTCAATAATTATTGTTATGGACATAGTTATTATCTTAGGTTATAAGTGGGACCTAAAACCCGTTAGGATCCTAATCAACTTAATCAACATTAGGATAGGGTTTTTAAAATCGAGGCTCACAAGACGTCAGCCGATTCAAATAGCGGAGGTTGATGGTGTCTGCCTTTTCGATGGACTCTAGCGTGATGTCGCCAGGGGTACCTGGAAGAATTTGAGAATTCGAGGCAGCCAGAACACATACCCCAGGGAGTGTTTCGGGGTGTCGACAGACTGGGCTAAGTGATGGAGAATGATGTGGGCCAGATTGATGGAATGACGGTTGATTATGCAGTACATTATAGTAAGGTCCAAGAAGTTGACCATGAGATTACCTTCTTTTCGGGGGATAATGTTTTTTATGACAAGGATGTGCAGAGGAGTTGGTGGAGGATTGAAAGATCGCCTCGGGGTATTGGGGGGCCTCTTTTTCTTTGAGGAGAAAAAATGGTAGATCTTATTTTGTGGGACCCCGGGGATTTCTGGAAGTAATCCTTTTTCATAAAAAGACAGGCCGGTATGAGGGACTCCTAGAACTTGAGACAGTTTTTCAAGATTAAAGAAAATGGGAGTGGAATTGACAAAAGATTGGGCTGCACCATTGCGGATAACGAGATTTTGATAAAAATCGACAGATTCTTGGGGGCACCACTCAGGTATCTCACAGAAAAGGGTTTCCACCCTTGAACCTCTAGCATAGTCACTAACTCCCATAGGTTTGAAGACAGAGTCCATGAGAAATCGAGGAACTTACACCTAATAATGTTTTGTTCTGAAGCGGGGTCACCGAGCATGTAGCGCTGGGTGAAGGGGTCTATCTTCACACATCTTCGTTGCGGCTTGGGAGGTTTCTAGACCCTGGTGGAGGTGGTGCTAGTAGAGGTATCGTGACTGTTGGTGGGCAATTCTTGAACTGGTGAAGATTCGCCAGAACCAGGGGGGCCTTGATAGAAGAACGAAGAACTCGTTTGGTTGTGGGTCGAGTGGATGTTTGAGCTTTTCTTTTTCGGGGTTTGGGTTTAGGAGATTTTGGAGGTGGTTGCAGATTTTTCGGGAGGTGCGGGTGGGGTTGGTGTGGGAAATTTTGTGGGTGGGGCTTGCGGTTGGTCAGTAGCTTGGGTTTCGGTAGTAGGGTTTTGGTCTTGAGGTGGTGGAGATGGTGGCAGGGTTTGTAGAGGGGTGACATCTTCGACATCCGTCTCAAGAACGTCGGTCTTGGCGGCAGAGGGTGGTGTTTGATGCGGTGATGTATCACGGGTGGTTGGTGGAGGTGTGGCAGAGGTGTGGGGGATGAGGTAGTAGTGGTTTTAGTGGGAGAGGGAGTGGTGGTGGTGGTGGTGGTGAGTGGAGATGGGTTTGGGTTGGCCATTGATTGAAGGTACGCCTGAAGGCGAATGCGATCTTGGAATATTTCGGCCGGGATGTTGATGTCGTAGAGAGTAATGCCTGCCATTAGGGATTGTCGTATGCTTTGGTGTAAAGTGGATGTAGGTGAGAGAGACGGAGTAGACGGGTAAGGGATTAAAGGCTGAAATGACTGCGGAAGTTGTAGGGATTACGTGTGTCAGGCGCGAAAGAAATCGGCAGGCGCGAGATTAAGGGCAAGGATTGAGGCGGAGCGGGTGTGGATGGATGACGTGGTTGCGTAGTGCCAGAATTATAGAGACGTTCTAAGCAATAAAACACATTTCACAGATTTAAGTGCAAACAAAGACAGACTCGATGAGACATGAGGGAGTACCTGCTGAAGATTGCGGTAGGGGCAAGGAGATGCTACCGTCTAGGTAGACGGAGAGTCAACCCGATTGCTGATCGCAGTGCTTCAAATCGTGCTGTAGACAAGGGTTTAGTAAAGATATCTACAAGTTGATCTTTGTGGGCACAAAGTCAAGTTGGATGAGCTTTTTCTCGACACAGTCTTTCAAGAAGTGAAAACGAATTTCAATATGTTTGGTTCTTGAGTGTTGGACTGGGTTTTCTGATATTTTGATTGTGCTTTTGTTGTCACAAAAGATTGGGATTTGTTCTTGGGTGACATGATAGTCTTGAAGTTGTTGTTTCATCCAAAGGAGTTGGAAGCAACAGGCTGCAGCAGAGACATACTCTGCCTCCGCTGTAGAGAGTGCGACGGAGTTCTGTTTTTTGGAGGACCATGAAACAAGGCAAAGACCCAAGAACTGCGCATTACCTGAAGTACTCTTTCGATCTTGGAGGGAACCAGCCCAATCAGAGTCACTATATCCAGATAGAGTGAAAGTAGGAGATCATGGATACCATAGATAGAGTGTACTTGTACCTTTAAGATATTGGAAATACATTGAATGCTTTGAGGTGGGACTGCTTTGGTGCTGCTTGGAAGCGAGCACAGAGGCAGACTGCGTGAAGAATGTCGGGGCGACTTGCAGTCAGGTACAAGATGGACCCTATCATTCCCCTATAGTCTGTGGCATTGACACCGACTCCGTCATCATCAAGATGAAGTTTGGCAGATGTACAACTGGTGTGGACATACTCTTGACATTTTTGAGATTGTACTAGTCAAGGAGTTCCTTGATGTACTTTTGTTGATGGATCTTAATCCCTTCCTTTTCCTGTTGAATTTGCAATCCTAAGAAGAACTTGAGCTCACCTAACTCATTCATGGAAAACTCTTACTTCATGAGGTTAGCAAAATGGTCGCAGAGGGTGTTACTTGTAGAGCCATAAATGATATCATCAACATAAATCTGTACTAAAAGTAAGTCATTTGATGAGTGAAGAAGAATAGTGCTTTATCTACGTTACCTCGAGAGAGAAACCATTTTGCAACAGATATGTAGACAGTCTTTCATACCAGACGCGCGGAGCTGTTTCAGTTCGTAAAGGGCCTTACACAGTTTGTAGACGTAGTCGGGATGGACGGAGTCTGTGAACCCTGGGGGTTGCTCGACGTAGAATTCTCTATCAATATAGCCATGGAGGAAGGCTGTCTTGACATCCATTTGATATAATGTGAAACCTTTGAATGCAGCAAACGCAATTAACATGCGAATCGCTTCAAGACGAGCTACAGGTGCAAAGGTTCATCATAGTCAATCCCTTCTTTATGATTGTAGCCATCCGAAACGCATGAGATGAATGAGACTTGGTTTACGTTGAGGAGTAGTTCATAGGGTGTCTTGTGAAGGAATGGATGAATCAACGCATGATTTAACACATAGCATGCTGTGTTAACAGCTTCTGCCCAGTATGATGAGGTTAGTGAACTGTCAATGAGCATGGTGCGTGCCATTTCAACCAAGGTTCTATTCTTTCGTTCAACCACTCCATTCTGTTCCGGAGTACGTGCGGATAAGATTGGTGATCGACTCCGTTGTCCTGCAAAACTCATCAAATGACTTGTTGCAAAATTCAGTACCCTGGTCTGTTCTCAGGGCTTTCAGCGTAAACGAAAATTGTTGATAAGCATTTTATGGAGTTTGACGAACTCCGTAAACGTTTCATCATTAGTAGATAGAAAAATGACCCAAGTCCACCTAGAATAGTCATCGACTATGACCAGAAATATACCTCTTACCACTTCTGCATTGTGTACGCATGGGGCCAACAAGATCAATGTGGAGCAATTCTAACGGAGAGCTAGTAGAGAGAGTCGACTTACTTTTGAAGGAAGACCGGGTGTGTTTACCTTTTATGCATGCTTCACAGATAGAGTCTGTGTCAAAGTGTGTGTCGGGTAAACCAATCACCAAGTCCTTGCTTTTGAGTTTGTTCAATAGCCTATGATTTACGTGACCAAGTCTAGAGTGCCACATCAATGAATTTTTGGAATGCACATTTAGACAGACTTGATAATCTGGATTGATGGGTAGTTTAAGCACATTTTGTAGAGATTTCATTCTCTGCGTCCCACAGCTTTTAGGTAACCTGTACGCTCATCATAAACCTTACAATCTGAAGAGGGAAAAGTACCAAATTGAATCTATCACAAATTTGAGAAATGCTTAATAAACTATGTGAAGTCCAGTGACCAGATGGACTCCATCAATTTTAAATTTTGGGGGGTTACCTACGGAGCCAACTCCCACGATTTCACCTTGGTTGTTGTTTCCAAAAGTAACCTTACCTCCTTGGTAGGATGAAAGCGAATTGAATTGATTTGGTCTCCAGTCATGTGACGGGAGCATCCACTGTCCAAGTACCAGTTGTCTCCATTTGCCTTCACCTACAAAGTAACAAATCATTTGTTAGATTTGGGAACCCAGATGTACTTGGGTTCCCTTTTCGAGCCAGACCTTTTCAATTCTTCTCGTGCGTCAAGTATCAATTTAACACGTTTGACATTAAATGAAAGATCTTTATTCAATTTATCACATGCACTGTCCCTATGTCCAAGACTCCCGCAGTAGCCACAATTTTGGTTGGAGGAAGATTGACTATTTCTGTTGTCCTTTTCACCAGGAGTCAAACCCTCCTTTTCTTGATATCGTTTGGCTCTGTTGTCGGATTTGGACATGTTTTTTGGGATATCGAACTTACCCTTGTGCCACTTGGGCTTTGATAGAGTGGATCGAAATCCAGATTGTAAATTCACAATCTCTTGAGAGAGTTGTTCTACTTTAGAGCGAAAATCATCTCGATCTTGGCTGACTTCTTGATCTTGGAGTTGGCCCACTCAAGTAGTTCAGAGGAGGTGACTTGTTTGGTAAATGAGACTGGCTTGAGAGAGAGAGAGCGTGCTCCTTTTCTTTCAGTTTTTAGTGAAGTTTTTGATAATGGTGTTAAGGACATGTTTTTGGATTCAAAAGCATTTAGATCATTTTGAACAGAGCAGCACTTATCTGTAAAGATGGTGAGGTCCCGTTTAGAGAGTCGATCAGGGTGAGAGACTCTTTCTGGTCGCCCTGCTAGATTGATTTTGTTCTAAGGTATCATGAAGTTCCTTTTGGAGGGAATCAACATGACGCCTTGATTCTTGCAGATCTAGTCTTAGAGAGCAAGAGATGGTCTTGTGTTCCTCAGCCTCATCTCTTAGGGCATACATAAGACCTCTTGAGATTTCGAGTTCCTCAGATAACTCGGTTATTTTTAGTGAGACTTGCTTTGAGGGAGTTAGTCTCGGAGACGATTTTAGCAATTAAGGTCATAAATCCCATAGGAGAAATACAGTAAAGGTCTGTTTCAAGGTGAGAACGAGTTACCTCATTGTCGGGAATCATGGATTCCGTCGTATCATGTGCCATGAGACACACCAGGCCGCTAGACTCTGTGTCCTGATCGTCGGAGTCTGAATCACCCCAACCAACAGCTGCCATCAGTGACCTCCCTTGGGATTTTCCATACTGGTTCTTGAGTAAGGGGCAGTCCTTCTTGAAGTGACCGGGTTTATTGCAGTTGAAAAGGTGACAGAGTTGAAGACTTGTTTGGAGGTGTTTGAGAACGACCGACTCTGTCGATTTGGTTAGTTACGCATGAATTTCCGGAAGTTCTTGACTATGAAGACAAAGTCTTCCATAGTCTTAGCCTCACTTTCTTCAACAATAGTATCCACCAGGTCAGCCTTAGCTTGTCTAATTTGAGTATCAGCGACATAGGCTCCTTCTTGAGTGTACTGAGTCTAATTAACCTGCAAGGTTTGGTCATTCAAAGTAGTAGTAATCTTACTAGAAGAAGGAGAAGATGTATTACCACACTTCTTTCGAACATTCTTCTTAAATTATCAACGAATTATAGATAGGAACCTAGGTCTTGACAGCTCCATTTGGATAAATCCTTGCATGCTTTGGTGAGATTACCGTTTTTGCCCAATCTTCTCTAAGACTGTCCAGAAGCTTGTGCAAGACACTCTCTCTATCCGGTAAGATGTTAACTTCCTGCATAGTAGTAGTTAGTAAATAGAAACAATCAAGCACTTCTTCCAGAGACTCATGGGTTTTGCAGAAAATTTTTATAGTCCATTCAAAGTTCTTGAGTTCAGTAACTCCTTAATGGGTAGCTTGAAGGAGTGTCCATATCTCATTTGCGGACTTACAGTGATTGACTCTCCTTTGTTCTGGGATGGACAGACAAGTGTATATTGCGTGTGATGCTTGTCGATTCAGCTCGTACCTTTTGCGATCTGCAGCAGTCCATGTGGATCGATCTGGATTGACTGCAAGATCTCCTCCAGTGACTATCTCCCAAAGCTCAGAGTTGACTGACTCAATGTGTTGCTCGATCTCATTTTTCCAATGGTCGTAGTTGGTGGAGGTGAGTCTGGGGTGCTCGAAGTGCATTTTGTTGTTTGATTGGCGAAGAGGTCTCGCCATTGCTTCGTTAATTGACCGTTAGCCTAAGTAAGGCTATGATACCACGTGTAGGATCGGGTGGCTAACTCAAACCAACCAAAGGTGTGAGTCTAAGAGTTGGTTCACTCAATCAGTCTTTGTGAGTGAGAAACACTCTATGATGTAGAGGCACTCAATCGAAAGATTAAGCAAAGGGTGTGGAAGACTTCGAAGTAATTGAAGCGAAATGATGCTAGAAAGATAGAAGGACTCTATGGAACTCAGCAAGATACACAAATAAGCTATTTCATTTCCTGGTCAAATAAAACAAATTACAAATGCCCACTAAGTAGAAAGGATCTATTTAGCGGGTTTTCACTCACTCACCCAATACACTTTCTGATCAGATCAATGGTAAGCGTAGCGAAACTAGGATCTTCCTAGGCAGAGTCTATCTAGATGCACTTACTAGCTTGGTACGTATTCTCTCTCTCTCTGGCTTACAAAGCAGTTCTTTCTCTCTCTCTAAGCTCTGAAATATTTCTCAATGAAAGCACACAAGAAACTAGCTATTACATAACCTATTTATACTAACATTACAACTGGCAGATCGAGGGAGTTAGTTCCGCAAATACCGGAACTAACTTAGTGGGTGACGTCCGACGTCTTTAAGTGGTCTTCTTACTTGGGCCGCGAACTTCGAGTGTGATGGGAGGAGTTTATGACCGTTGTGGCGTTGAAGCATTCCCGAGTCAACTCCTTATTATACGCAACGACACGGGAGAGTCTGTGAAATCTCCTTAGTTGCATGGACTCCATTGAAGTGGCTCACTCTTTATGTTTGACTAAGATGATTGACTCTGCCGAGGTGAATGGCTATCTCTGCAACACTCTGATGTCCCAACAGTTTCCCCCTTGTTGCTGATGATAGCAAACCTCCGTGAATCCCGATGGAGTCAATCCTGAAATGAAAAAAACAGAAACATAAAGAAGTAGGGGAACCGACCCTGTCAAAGTTCCCCCTTAATAGCAGCAGTAGTAATTGAGTTCAAAGACTCCGTTTAGGTTCCCCCTTAATCGTAGATGTTATAACCCAAAGTTCGTTACAATTTTATTTCGTGTAACGTTGTCTAATGTTGAGATATTTCATTATTCAGGACAAGGAGGTCCATTCTAATTAAGCTGGGAACGAGAAAGTCTTTTTGCCTTCCCATTTGATTTTCTGGTGAGAATAACATCCTTAACCTAATTTATTCCCATATCCTCTAATTACTCCTTTCTAATCACGTTCTCATGACTCGCCAGTACGCTCCTCTCTTCATTGTTCTCTCTCTCTTCTCTCTCAACGCCGCTTCTTCTCTCGATCAGTAAAGACTCCTTTGATTCTGCTGTCAAGATTCAACTGTGGATTGCTCCGCTATCGTGAATGCTGGTTTCTTCAGGTAGAGTTGTCAATTACTCTGTTAGTTAATTCTTCGGTCCATGAGTTCTCCCCATTCTGATCTCCTCTGCAATCTGATTGTGATTCAGCATTGGTTCCTGTGTCGATCAATTTCTTCCGCTGTTGGTCCCTCTGCGATTTCGTTGGCAGAATCAGGTAAGGATTTGAATTGCGTTCGTCAATGGCAGTTCCAGGGTTGTGAGTTCTCTGTTTTCTGAGTTGGGGTTGTCTCTGCTTTTGTTGTTGGTTCAGTGAATTGGAACTACGTTTCAATCTGCGTTTCGGTATGCGTTGGCTGGGTTCTGCTGCTTTAGATTGTGGGACTTCATCTCTGCTGTTAATCGAGGTAGGTGGCTTATGGATTCGGCTAGTGTGTTCAGCCTTGGGGTGTTTCAGATTCTGGTTTCATTGTGTGAATTGTCTCTGCGTTATGTTTATGAATCAGTCCGTTTGCGTTGTTTTGATAACTACAAACCCCAAAGGTTGTTTTATGCAAACTCATAATGTTTTGACATTGTTTTGGTGCTTCGACCTGTGTGAAATCGCCTGTTTTTCTGAGTTTTTTCGGCGCGTCCGAACTGCCGTCCGACCTTGGAAGCTCGGACACGCCCTTCTGCGCTTTGAATTTTCTGAAGTTTTGACGTGTCCGAACTTCCGTCCGAGCTTCGATGTTCGGACGGGGTGCGAGGACGAGTTCAACTTACAAGTCTCGAATGGTGTCCGAACTTGTAAGTCCGGACAGAAGTTCAGACACACCTATCTCCTTCTTCTGATTTTGCTTCGACTTGTGTCCGAGCTTTGTAGTTCGGACACATGTTTGGACACTACACGTAATTGGCTTCCGAAGAACGTCCGAACATCCGTCCGAGCTTTGATGTTCGGACACCTCTGTCTCTGCTTCTGTTTTAAGGTTCGACCTGTGTCCGAACATTGATGTCCGGACACATGATCGGACTTGGCTCTGTTTTGACCATATCTTGCTCGTTTGGGCTCCGTTTTGACTACCGTTTGCGGGGTTGGATTCCCCTTCTGATTTCCAAGCTACTTATGTGCTTTCTGGTGCCTTTGGCGCACATGTGCTTATCTGTTTTAAGCTTCTGTTTTGGGACCTAGTTATCTCTGTGTCTGAACCTTTGGATGGCTGGTCTCGCTGTCTCGTAGCGCGCTATGTAGGATCCTTCTGTTTCACGGGTGATGTTCCCCGTTTTGTTGATAGGTGTTCCACCTGTTCTGTTTACGAGTGAGGTTTCCTCGTTCTGTTCACGAGCTGGATGCTCGTTCTGTCTGTATGCTGTGATTAACTAGTGTCCCTCTGTTTTCTAATTCTGTCTGCTTATGACTCTGTTTAGTCATTTATCGTGTGGACTTCTGCTTCTATTTTCTGACATGTTTATGGACTTCTTGCGACTCCTTCTGATTTGTTAATATTCTTAAAATGTTTTGAGCATGCTGGTTGATGAAGTTGGTCATCTACTGGGCATAGTTGTTTACTCATTCCCCTACTCTATCTAACATTGCAGATTGATCAACAAGGGTCACTTTGCTCAGCTTCCGGAGTTTAGTTTGCTTTGTTATTTCGTTCTTTTTTGAGACATTGTATTTGACTTTGAGCCTTTGGGCCTCTTCAGTTAGCTTCCGCTTTTGACATTCGTTTGGTAGGTTTTGTAATGACTTTTGGGATGTTTCCACATCTCTTGGTTTATACTTTATGCAAGTATTCATTTTGGGCCTTGTTTGATTATTTGTTTAAGTTCGTTTATTAGAGCCTTGCGTTATTATGTAGTAATACGCGGCGTGTAATACCCCTAACTCCTAGGCCAGTGTTTGGGGGTGTTACATTTAGTGGTATCAGAGCTCTGGGTTCTAATCTGCTGGGATTTTAAGTTAGCCAGTCAGTCAGAAACGTCAGTGCTAGTGTCTGAGTCTAATTGCTTGCTGTTGGACTTTCAGAATGCCGCCAAGAAGAGCTACAGGAAATGTTGCTGATGCTGTTCAGCAGTTTATGACGCAGCTCATGCAGACCATGGCTGCAGGGGGTGGACCAGCTGGAGGAGGACCAGCTGGCGGAGCAGGCCCAGCTGGGGCTGATGTGGGAGGAAGGAATGTGAAGGCGCTTCAAGAGTTCATGAAGCTGAAGCCGCCATCGTTCGATGGGGCAGGAGACCCCCAGGAGGCCAGTCATTGGCTGTCAGAGGTGGAGGACTTGCTACGAGTCATGGGCTCCGAGGAGGAGCAGAAGGTGGACTTCGCCACCGTTCTTTTCAAGGCCGAGGCTAAGGAGTGGTGGAGGTCTATGATGGGGAAGTTCCCACAGCCTTAGACGTGGGACCAGTTCACTAGGGAGTTCAACAAACAGTTCTACCCCGACGTATATAAGGATCAGCGCATTCTGGAGTATAACCGACTATGCCAGGGTCGGGACATGAGTGTGGAGGAGTATGTCCATAAATTCATCAGTCTGTCTAAATTTGCACCTGATCCGGATGAGCATAGGAAGGCCAGGAAGTTTGAGAGCGGCTTGAGGCCGGATATTCGCTCTGCTGCGACGCCCCTGCGTCACAAGACCTTCAGGGACATTGCTGATGTCGCCCTGTTGGTAGAGGCTGATTTGAGGGGCCGCCAGTATGGAGGGAAGGACCAGAAGAGGAAGTAGAGGTCCGACGAGAGCGACAGGAGGGATCAGTCTGCTTCTCAGATGAAGCAGTTTACTGGAGACCGAGCTGGAGACCGCCCTGGAGACCGTTCGAGAGATAGAGGTGGTTCGTCTTCGTTAGCTCCCGCTCCGAAGTGCCAGGTCTGCGACAAGTTTCACCGAGGTCAGGACTGCTACAGGAAGTCCGGAGCCTGCTTCAAGTGTGGATCCTTGGAGCATAGGATCGCTGACTGCCCTCAGGCCGAGAGGAGCAAAGGTAGCTCTAGAGGTAGAGCTGGAGGATCTGTATCTGAGTCCAGAGATCGAGACCGGGCTGAGCAGAAGAAGCCCCAGGTCAGGCCAGAGTGTACTCGATGGCTGGAGAGAGAGACTGATCGACTAACAGAGTTGTCACAGGTATTCTCCAGCTGTCTTCTCGTTCTGTTTTCTGCTTGTTTGACTCTGGAGCCACCCACTCTTTTATTTCTGCTGAGTTGGTGGGAGGTGCTGTTTGCTCGGTTTGCCTGTTGTGCTCTGGGTGTTGATTGTGTGTGCATTCCATTAGTTAGGGACTCTTCTATGCTTCTGAATTCCATTTGTAAAGATAGTCCTGTGTTAGTTAGAGATAGGACTTTGTGTGCTAACCTCATCCCGATGGAGATGACAAATTTTGATGTGATTCTGGGCATGGATTGGCTTGCTGCGCACCATGCCCACATTGATTGTGCTGCTTCGAGAGTCACTTTTGAGGAGCTGGGTCAGCCCCGCCTAGTTGTAGCAGGGAATGAACTCCCGTGCTCGCCGCCAGTGATTTCAGTGATGCAGGCGTTTCGCTTTCTGAGGAAAGGATGCGAGGGATATATGTGCTACATCCCTGAGGTTCGCAAGGACGCGAAGTTGGAGGAGATTCCAGTGGTCAGAGACTTCCCAGATGTGTTCCAGGATGATGTACCTGGGCTTCCCCCTGTCAGAGAGGTGAAGTTCTCGATCGAGCTCGCACCTGAGACTCAGCCCATTTCTAAGGCCCCATACCGTATGGCGCCTGCTGAGCTCAAGGAGTTGAAGGTTCAGTTGCAGGAGTTGTTGGACAAGGGCTTCATTCGCCCTAGTGTGTCACCTTGGGGCGCCAGTGTTATTTGTTAAGAAGAAGGACGGTAGCATGCGTTTGTGCATTGACTACAGGGAGCTCAACAAGGTTACCATTAAGAATAGGTATCCTCTCCCGCGCATAGATGACTTGTTCGACCAGCTAGCAGGAGCTAAGGTGTTCTCGAAGATCGATCTGAGGTCGGGTTATCATCAGCTGAGGATTAAGGTAGACGATGTGCCTAAGTCCGCCTTCAGGACTCGTTATGGACACTACGAGTTCCTAGTGATGCCATTCGGGCTGACGAATGCGCCTTCTGTGTTTATGGATATGATGAACCGGGTGTTCAAGCAGTTTCTGGACCAGTTCGTCGTAGTATTTATTGATGATATCTTGGTGTATTCCAAGAGTGCTGAGGAGCACGAGGAGCATTTGAGGACCGTTCTCCAGACTCTGAGGGAGAAGGAGCTGTATGCGAAGCTGAAGAAGTGCGAGTTCTGGTTGGACCAGGTGGTATTCTTGGGACGTTGTCTCCAAGGATGGTATCTCTGTGGATCCGTAGAAGATTAGAGCTATTACTGAGTGGGCCAGGCCTACTAATGTTGGTGAGATTCGTAGCTTCCTTGGATTAGCGGGCTACTATCGTAAGTTTGTGGAGGGCTTCTCCAAGCTAGTGATCCCTTTGACTCGTCTACTGCAGAAGGATGTGAAGTTCGAGTGGAGTGAGGCCTGTGAGCTGTGTTTCCAGGAGTTGAAGAAGAGGTTGACGTCTGCGCTGATTCTGACTCTTCCAGAGGGGACTGAGGGTCTAGAGGTGTTCTGTGATGCGTCCCATAAGGGACTTGGGTGTGTTCTGATGCAGCATGGGAAGGTGGTTACATATGGCTCTCGTCAGCATAAGCCATATGAGAAGAACTATCCACCCACGACCTGGAGTTAGCTGCTGTGGTGTTTGCTCTGAAGATTTGGAGGCACTATCTCTATGGAGCTGCGTGCAAGGTGTATACGGACCATAAGAGCCTCAAGTACCTGTTCACTCAGAAGGAGTTGAACTTGAGGTAGAGGAGGTGGCTAGAGTTGCTACACGATTATGATTTGGAGATCCTCTACCATCCGGGTAGGGCGAATGTGGTTGCTGATGCGCTCAGTAGGAGGGGTCCGTCTGGGTCCGCTTGTGCCTTGTCTGGGGTGCAGAGGACTGCTCTCGAGTTGCAGTGTATGGGTATCTGGGTCGTCCGTCCAGAGAGGTCTGGGGTGTTAGCAGTGTTGCAGATTCAACCTACCTTGATCGACCGGATCAAGGCGAGTCAGGAGCTCGACGCTGGTTGAGTAAGATCAGGGATGGGATTGCTTCTGGTTAGGAGTCTGAGTTAGAGTTGTAGAGGATGGCTGCCTGAGGTTCAGAGACCGTGTTTGTGTGCCTGCAGACGACGCTTTGAGGCGAGAGATTATGCAGGAGGCCCATGGAGCCCCGTACTCGGTACACCCAGGAGGTGTGAAGATGTACCGGGACCTCCGAGAGACATTCTGGTGGAACAACATGGAGAGGGACATTTCAGACTTTGTATCCAGATGTCGGACCTGTCAGCAGGTCAAAGCCGAGCATCAGAGACCAGCTGGTTTGCTTCAGCCTCTTCCCGTTCCGGAGTGGAAGTGGGAGAGCGTCGGTATGGATTTTGTCATGGGACTGCCTAAGACTCCGAGGGGTTTCGATGCGGTTTGGGTAATTGTGCAAGCTCACAAAGAGCGCTCTCATTTCTTGCCAGTCAGGAAGACTTTCGGTTTGCATCGCTTGGCTCAGTTGTATATGGACGAGATCGTACGCCTTCATGGAGTTCCTGCTTCTATTGTGTCTGATAGAGACCCGCGCTTCGTATCCAGATTCTGGCAAAGTTTGCATCAGGCTATGGGGACGAAGTTGTCGTTCAGCTCAGCGTATCATCCTCAGTCAGACGGGCAGACAGAGAGGACAAATCAGGTCCTTGAGGACATGCTCAGAGCATGTGTACTTGACTTTGGAGGCAGCTGGGATCAGCACGTGGCGCTGATAGAGTTTGCGTATAATAACAGCTTCCAGACTAGTATCGGGATGGCCCCGTTTGAGGCTTTGTATGGCAGGAGGTGCAGATCACCCATCTGTTGGGATGATCTGAAGGAGAGGGCAGTTGTTGGGCCGGACTTGGTCGAGGATGCTGTGAGTAAGATTCAGTCCATCAGGGAGCGTCTGCTTGTAGCTCAGAGTCGTCAGAAGAGTTACGCCAATCAAGGAGACGACCTCTAGAGTTTGAGGTAGGAGACAACGTTTATCTGAAGGTTTCTCCCGTCCGTGGAGTAGTCCGGTTTGGGAAGAGAGGCAAGCTTAGCCCTCGCTTTGTGGGTCCTTTTGAGATCCTGGAGAGGATCGGACCGGTTGCCTACCGTTTAGCTTTGTCACCCTCGTTGGCTGGTGTCCACAGTGTGTTCCACGTGTCTATGCTGAGGAAGTATGTTCCAGACCCGTCGCATGTGATCGACTTCAGTCCGCTTCAGTTGAGGGAGGACTTCACGTTCGAGGCAGTTCCTTTGAGGGTTTTAGCTCGGGATGTTCGCAAGCTCAGGAGTAAGACCATGCCCTTGGTGAAGGTGCAGTGGTCGGGTCAGTTAGAGGAAGAGGCGACCTAGGAGGTCGAAAGCGAAGTGCGTTCTAAGTTTCCCGCCCTCATCGGGCAGTAGGTACGTTTAATTTCGAGGACGAAATTCTTTTAAGGGGGGGTGATGTTATAACCCAAAGTCCGTTACAATTTTATTTCGTGTAACATTGTCTTATGTTGAGATATTTCATTATTCAGGACAAGGAGGTCCATTCTAATTAAGCTGGGGACGAGAAAGTCTTTTTCCCTTCCCATTTGATTTTCTGGTGAGAATAACATCCTTAACCTAATTTATTCCCATATCCTCTTAATTACTCCTTTCTAATCACGTTCTCACGACTCGCCAGTACGCTCCTCTCTTCATTGTTCTCTCTCTCTTCTCTCTCAACGCCGCTTCTTCTCTCGATCAGTCAAGACTCCTTTGATTCTGCTGTCAAGATTCAACTGTGGATTGCTCCGCCATCGCGAATTGCTGGTTTATTCGAGGTAGAGTTGTCAATTACTCTGTTAGTTAATTCTTCGGTCCATGAGTTCTCACCATTCTGATCTCCTCTGCAATTTGATTGTGATTCAGCGTTGGTTCCTGTGCTGATCAATTTCTTCTGCTGTTGGTCCCTCTGCGATTTCACTGGCAGAATCAGGTAAGGATTTGAATTGCGTTCGTTAATGGCAGTTCCAGGGTTATGAGTTCTCTGTTTTCTGAGTTGGGGTTGTCTCTGCTTTTGTTGTTGGTTCAGTGAATTGGAACTACGTTTCGATCTACGTTTCGGTCTGCGTTGGATGGGTTCTGCTACTTTAGATTGTGGGACATCGTCTCTACTGTTAATCGAGGTAGGTGGCTTATGGATTCGGCTAGTGTGTTCAGCCTTGGGGTGTTTCAGATTCTGGTTTCATTGTGTGAATTGTCTCTGCGTTATGTTTATGAATCATAATATTTTGACATTGTTTTTTGTGCTTCGACCTGTGTGAAATCGCCTCTGTTTTCTGAGTTTTTTCGGCGCGTCCGAACTGCCGTCCGACCTTGGAAGCTCGGACACGCCCTTCTGCGCTTTGAATTTTCTGAAGTTTTGACGTGTCCGAACTTCCGTCCGAGCTTCGATGTTCGGACGGGGTGCGAGGACGAGTCCGACTTACATGTCTCGAATGGTGTCCGAACTTGTAAGTCCGGACAAAAGTTCAGACACACCTATCTCCTTCTTCTGATTTTGCTTCGACTTGTGTTCGAGCTTCGTAGTTCGGACACATGTTCGGACACTACATGTAATTGGTTTCCGAAGAACGTCCGAACATCCGTCCGAGCTTTGATGTTCGGACACCTCTGTCTCTGCTTCTGTTTTAAGGTTCGACCTGTGTCCGAACATTGATGTCTGGACACATGATCGGACTTGGCTCTGTTTTGACCATATCTTGCTCGTTTGGGCTCCGTTTTGACTACCGTTTACGGGGTTGGATTCCCCTTATGATTTCCAAGATACTTATGTGCTTTCTGGTGCCTTTGGCGCACATGTTTTCTGTTTTAAGCTTCTGTTTTGGGACCTAGTTATCTCTATGTCTGAACCTTTGGATGGCTGGTCTCGCTGTCTCGTAGCGCGCTATGTAGGATCCTTCTGTTTCACGGGTGATGTTCCCGTTCTGTTCACAGGTGTTCCACCTGTTCTGTTTACGAGTGAGGTTTCCTCGTTCTGTTCACGAGCTGGTTGCTCGTTCTGTCTGTATGCTGTGATTAACTAGTGTCCCGCTCTGTTTTCTGATTCTGTCTGCTTCTGACTCTGTTTCGTCCTTTATCGTGTGGACTTCTGCTTCTATTTTCTGACATGTTTATGGACTCCTTGCGACTCCTTCTTATTTGTTAATATTCTTAAAATGTTTTGAGCATGCTGGTTGATGAAGTTGGTCATCTAATGGGCATAGTTGTTTGTTCATTCCCCTACTCTATCTAACATTGCAGATTGATCAACAAGGGTCACTTTGCTCAGCTTCCGGAGTTTAGTTTGCTTTGTTATTTCGGTTCTTTTTGAGACATTGAATTTGACTTTGAGCCGTTGGGCCTCTTCAGTTAGCTTCCGCTTTTGACATTCATTTGGTGGGTTTTGTAATGACTTTTGGGATGTTTCCACATCTCTTGGTTTATACTTTATGCAAGTATTCGTTTTGGGCCTTGTTTGATTATTTGTTTAAGTTCGTTTATTAGAGCCTTGCGTTATTATGTAATAATACGCGGCGTGTATTACCCCTAACTCCTAGGCCAGTGTTTGGGGTGTTACAGTAGAGGGACTCCAGGCAAGCAAATATTGAATAGGTAGTGTAACAGGCATGATAAGGCATAATATTTAGAGCAGATATAGTACTAGGCCACACGGTCCAGCAGCAAAATACAAAAGCAGTTTTAAAGCAACAACAGAGTCACCCGTACACCAGACGGGATTCACCGCTTCCCCCTTTTGCTTTCATCAGAGGGAAGCCCATAGTCACGAAAGAGTTAGTCCAAAATTCACACACAAGCCAGCAAAAGTGTTTAGAACTTAAAAATAGCCTAAGTCCTAACACTACACACACACACGTCAAGGCTAAGGGGTTGGGGTCAGGGAGGCTTGGATATCAAGGAGTTATTCTTGCAATGCTGTCACAGTCGTCTCGATCCCAGCGAGTCTGTCCATCATCCGCGATTGGCCCTGAATCAGCTCTGCTGCCTGTGCGAGGAGGCACTCCACTTTCTCCAGAAGGGGTAGGAGAGTATCTTGAGGGTCTGCCTCGTGAGAAGTGGAAGTGCCCGCCGTTGTTGGAGTGGATGGAGGGGGCAGCAGCTTGGATTTGTCGAAAGACGTCAGCCGATTCAAATAGCGGAGGTTGATGATGTCTGCCACTTCGATGAACTCTGGCGTGGATGTCGCCAGGGGTACCTGAAAGAATTTGATAATTCGAGGCAGCCAAATATATACCCCAGGGAGTGTTTTGGGGTGTCGACAGACTGGGCTAAGTGATGGAGAATGATGTGGGCCAGATTGATGGAATGACGGTTGATTATGCAATACATTATAGTAAGGTCCAAGAAGTTGACCATGAGATTACCTTCTTTTCGAGGGATAATGTTTTTTATGACAAGGATGTGCAGGAGTTGGTGGAGGATTGAAAGATCGCCTCGGGGTATTGGGGAGCCCACTTTTTTCTATGAGGAGAAAAAGCGGTAGATCTTATTTTGTGGGACCCCGAGAATTTCTGGAAGTACTCCTTTTTCATAAAAAGACAGACCGGTATGAGGGACTCCTAGAACTTGAGACAGTTTTTCAAGATTAAAGAAAATGGGAGTGGAATTGACAAAAAATTGGGCTGCACCATTGCGGATAACGAGATTTTGATAAAAATCGACAGATTCTTGGGGGTACCACTCAGGTATCTCACATAAAAGGTGTTTCCACCCTTGAACCTCTAGCATAGTCACTAACTCCCCTAGGTTTGAAGACAGAGCCCATGAGAAATCAAGGAACTTACCCCTGACAATGTTTCGTTCTGAAGCGGGGTCACCAAGCATGTAGCGCTGAGTGAAGGGGTCTATCTTCGCACATCTTTGTTGCGGCTTAGGAGGTTTCTGGACCCTGGTGGAGGTGGCGCCAGTAGAGGTATCGTGACTGTTGGTGGGCAATTCTTGAACTGGTGAAGATTCGCCGAAACCAGAGGAGACTGGGTGGGCCTTCACAGAAGAACGGAGAACTCGTTTGGCTGTGGGTCGAGTGGAGGTTTGAGCTTTTCTTTTTCGGGGTTGGGTTTAGGAGATTTTGGAGGTGTTGCGGATTTATCGGGAGATGCGGGTGGGGTTGGTGTGGGAGATTTTGTGGTGGGGCTTGCGGTTGGTCAGTAGCTTGGGTTCGGTTGTAGGGTTTTGGTCTTGAGGTGGTGGAGATGGTGGCAGGGTTTGTAGAGGGTGACATCTTCGACATCCGTCTCAAGAACGTCGGTCTTGGCGGCAGAGGGTGGTGTTTGATGGGGGTGATGTATCACGGGTGGTTGTGGTGGTGTGGCAGAGTGTGTGGGGGATGAGGTAGCAGTGGTTTTAGTGGGAGAGGGAGTGGTGGTGGTGGTGGTGAGTGAAGATGGGTTTGGGTTGGCCATTGATTGAAGGTACGCCTGAGGCGAATGGGATCTGGGATATTTCGCCCGGGATGTTGATGTCGTTGAGAGTAATGCCTGTCATTAGGGATTGTAGTATGCTTGGGAATAATGGATTAGGTGAGAGCGAGTAGAGGTGAGGGTTATGGCTGCGGAGTTGTAGGGATTACGTGTGTCAGACGCGAATTAGGGCGCGAGATTGGGCAAGTTGATGAGTGCGGAGGTGATGGCGATTAGAGGTGGAGTAGATAGCGTGAGTTCTGGAGGCTGTAAGTGTGCATGGTTGTATGCATTGTGGTGTGTAGAGTGTGACGAGGCAGAGGATTAGGGAGTGTGATGGGTGGTGCATGGAGTGTGAGAGCTGGAGCGTTATAGTCAGGGATCGTTGGATGCATGGAAGTTGACGTGTTAGAGATGTCAGGGATTAGCTGACAGATGTTGAGCTGAGTGTAGGATGCATTTGACAGATGATAGTGTCGACTCAGACAAGACAGAGTAGACGATGATTGGAGATTGGAGTGCTACCTTGTTGAAGATGCACATTGTTAGACAGGAGATTGTAGTACAGTATAGGGTAGGTCAGTCTGAAGACGTGGTGTGGAGTTTGGATGCGTGTGCTGTAACAGAATGTCTTGTAGACAAGTTAGTAAAAATAAATATTTCAAGTATCAAGTGTATGTGACAGAGTCTAGGTGATGGATGACGTGATGCGTAGTTCCAGAATTATAGAGACTTCTAAGCATAAACACATTTCACAATGTGCAAGACAACTCGTGAGACATGAGGGAGTACCTGCTGAGATTGCTACAGATGCGACCGTCTAGGTAGACGGAGTCACCCGATTGCTGATCGCAGTGCTTCAATCGTGTTGTAGACAGGTTTAGTAAAGATTCTGCAAGTTGTCTTCTGTGGGCACAAAGTCAAGTTGGAGAGCTTTTTCTCGACACAGTCTTTCAAGAAGTGAAAACGAATTTCAATATTTTGGTTCTTGAGTGTTGGACTGGGTTTTCTGATATTTTGATTGTGCTTTTTTTGTCACAAAAGATTGGGATTTGTTCTTGGGTGACATGATAGTCTTGAAGTTGTTGTTTCATCCAAAGGAGGGAGCAACAGGCTGCAGCAAAGACATACTCTGCCTCCGCTGTAGAGAGTGCTACGGAGTTCTATTTTTTGGAGGACCATGAAACAAGGCAAAGACCCAAGAACTGTGCATTACCTGAAGTACTCTTTCGATCTTGGAGGGAACCAGGCCAATCAGAGTCACTATATCCAGATACAGTGAAAGTAGGAGATCGTGGATACCATAGATAGAGTGTACTTGTACCTTTAAGATATCGACAAATACGTTTGACTGCTTTGAGGTGGGACTGCTTTGGTGCTACTTGGAAGCGAGCACAGAGATAGACTGCGTGAAGAATGTTGGGGCAACAGGCAGTCAGGTACAAGAGGGACCCTATCATTCCCCTATAGTCTAAGGCATTGACATTGACTCCGTCATCATCAAGATGAAGTTTGGCAGATGGACAACTTGGTGTGGACATACTCTTGACATTTTTAAGATTGTACTTGTCAAGGAGTTCCTTGATGTACTTTTGTTGATGGATCTTAATCCCTTCCTTTTCCTATTGAATTTACAATCCTAAGAAGAACTTGAGCTCACTTAATTCATTCATGGAAAACTCTTGCTTCATGAGGTTAGCAAAATGGTCACAGAGGGTGTTACTTGTAGAGCCATAAATGATATCATCAACATAAATCTGTACTAGAAGTAAGTCATGCGATGAGTGAAGAATGAATAGTGTTTTATCTACGTTACCTCGAGAGAAACCATTTTGCAACAGATATGTAGACAGTCTTTCATACCAGGTGCTGAGCCTGTTTCAGTCCGTAAAGGGCCTTACACAGTTTGTAGACGTAGTCGGGATGGACGGAGTCTGTGAACCCTGGGGGTTGCTCGACGTGGAATTCTCTATCAATATAGCCGTGGAGGAAGGCTGTCTTGACATCCATTTGATATAATGTGAAACCTTTGAATGCAGCAAACGCAATTAACATGCGAATTGCTTCAAGACGAGCTACAGGTGTGAAGGTTTCATCATAGTCAATCCCTTCTTTATGATTGTAGCCATCCGAAACGCCGGAGATGAATGAGACTTGGTTTACGTTGACGGAGTAGTTCATAGGGTGTCTTGTGAAGGAATGGATGAATCAACGCACGATTTAACACATAGCATGTTGTGTTAACAGCTTCTGTCCAGTATGATGTGGTTAGTGAACTGTCAATCTTGAGCATGGTGCGTGCCATTTCAACCAAGGTTCTATTCTTTCGTTCAACCACTCCGTTCTGTTCCGGAGTACGTGCGGATGAGATTTGGTGATCGACTCCGTTGTCCCAGCAAAACTCATCAAACGAAAATTGTTGATAAGCATTTTATGGAGTTTGACGAACTCCGTAAAAGTTTCATCCTTAGTAGATAGAAAAATGACCCAAGTCCACCTAGAATAGTCATCGACTATGACCAGAATATACCTCTTACCACTTCTGCTTTGTGTAGGCATGGGGCCAACAAGATTCATGTGGAGCAATTCTAACTGAGAGCTAGTAGAGAGAGTCGACTTACTTTTGAAGGAAGACCGGGTGTGTTTACCTTTTATGCATGCGTCACAGACAGATTCTGTGTCAAAGTGTGTGTCGGGTAAACCAATCACCAAGTTCTTGCTTTTGAGTTTGTTCAACAGCCTGTGATTTGCGTGACCAAGTCTAGATTCCACAGCAATGAATTTTTGGAATGCACATTTAGACAGACTTGATCATCTGGATTGATGGAGTTTAAGCACATTTTGTAGAGATTTCCATCTCTGCGTCCCACAGCTTTTAGGTAACATGTACGCTCATCATAAACCTTACAATCCGAAGAGGAGAAAAGTACCAAATTGAATCTATCACAAATTTGAGAAATGCTTAATAAACTATGTTGAAGTCCAGTGACTAGATCCACTCCATCAATTTTAAATTTTGAGGGGTTACCTATGGAGCCAACTCCCACGATTTCAGCTTGGTTGTTGTTCCAAAAGTAACCTTACCTCCTTGGTAGGATGAAAGCGAATTGAATTGATTTGGATCTCCAGTCATGTAACGGGAGCATCCACTGTCCAAGTACCAGCTGTCTCCATTCGGCTTCACCTACAAAGTAACAGATCATTTGTTAGATTTGGGAACCCAGATGTACTTGGGTTCCCTTTTGGAGCTAGATCTTTTCAATTCTTCTTGTGCGTCAAGTATCAATTTAACACGTTTGACATTAAATGAAAGATCTTTATTCAATTTATCACATGCACTGTCCCTATGTCCAAGACTCCCGTAGTAGCCACAAATTTTGGTTGGAGGAAGATTGACGTATTTCTGTTGTCGACTTGGACATGTTTTTTGGGATATCGAACATACCCTTGTGCCACTTAGGCTTTGATTGTGTGGATCTAACTCCGGATTGTGTAAATTCACAATCTCTTGAGAGAGTTGTTCTACTTTAGAGCGAAGATCATCTCGATCTTGGCTGACTTCCTTGATTTTGGAGTTGGCCACTCAGGTAGTTCGGAGGAGGTGACTTGTTTGATAAATGTGACTGGCTTGAGAGAGAGAGCGTGCTCCTTTTCTTTCAGTTTTTGAGTGAGGTTTTTGATAGTGGTGTTTAAGGACATGTTTTGGATTCAGAAGCATTTAGATCATTTTGAGGAGAGCAGCACTTATCAGTAAAGATGGTGAGGTCCCGTTTTAGAGAGTCGATCAGGGTGAGAGACTCTTTCTGGTCGCCCTGGCTAGATTGATTTCGTTCTAAGGTATCATGAAGTTCCTTTTGGGGGAATCAACATGACGCCTTGATTCTTGTAGATCTAGTCTAAGAGAGCAAGAGATGGTCTTGTGTTCCTCAGCTTCATCTCTTAGGGCATACATAAGACCTCTTGAGATTTCGAGTTCCTCAGATAACTCGGTTATTTTGCTGGTGAGACTTGCTTTAAGGGAGTTAGTCTCGGAGACGATTTTAGCAATTAAGGTCATAAATCCCATAGGAGAAATACGGTAAAGGTCTGTTTCAAGGTAAGAACGAGTTACCTCATTGTCGGGAATCATGGATTCCGTCGTATCATGTGTCATGAGACACACCAGGCCGCTAGACTCTGTGTCCTGATCGTCGGAGTCTGAATCACCCCAACCAACAGCTGCCATCAGCGACCTCCCTTGGGATTTTCCATACTGGTTCTTGAGTAAGGGGCAGTCCTTCTTGAAGTGACCGGGTTTATTGCAGTTGAAACAGGTGACAGAGTTGAAGACTTGTTTGGAGGTGTTTGAGAACGACCGACTCTGTCGATTTGGTTGGTTACACATGAATTTCCGGAAGTTCTTGACTATGAAGACAAAGTCTTCCATAGTCTCAGCCTCACATTCTTCATCAATAATATCCACCAGCTCAGCCTTAGCTTGTCTGATTTGAGTATCAGCGACATAGGCTCCTTCTTGAGTGTACTGAGTCGAATTAACCTGCAAGGCTTAGTCATTCAAAGTAGTAATCTTATTAGAAGAAGGAGAAGATGTATTACCACATCTTTCGAACATTCTTCTTATATTTATCTACGGATTGTAGATAGGAACCTAGGTCTTGACAGCTCCATTTGGATAAATCCTTGCATGCTTTAGTAGAGATTACCGTTTCTGCCCAATCTTCTCTAAGACTGTCCAGCAGCTTGTGCGAGTCACTCTCTCTATCCGGTAAGATGTTAACTTCCTGCATAGTAGTAGTTAGTAAATAGAAACGATCAAGCACTTCTTCCAGAGACTCACCAGGTTTTCGCAGAAAACTTTCGTAGTCCATTTAAAGTTCTTGAGCTTTGCATTTCTTGAGTTCAGTAACTCCTTCATGGGTAGCTTGAATGAGTGTCCATATCTCATTTGCGGACTTACAGTGATTGACTCTCCTTTGTTCTGGGATGGACAGGCAAGTGTATATTGCGTGTGATGCTTGTCGATTCAGCTCGTACCTTTTGCGATCTGCAGTAGTCCATGTGGATCGATCTGGATTAACTGCAAGATCTCCTCCAGTGACTATCTCCCAAAGCTCAGAGTTGACTGACTCAATGTGTTGCTCGATCTCATTTTTCCAATGGTCATAGTTGGTGGAGGTGAGTCTGGGGTGCTCGAAGTGCATTTTATTGTTTTGATTGGCGAAGAGGTCTGCCATTGCTTCATTAATTGACCATTAGCCTAAGCAAGGCTCTGATACCACATGTAGGATCGGGTGGCTAACTCAAACCAACCAAAGGTGTGAGTCTAAGAGTTGGTTTGACTCAATCAGTCTTTGTGAGTGAGAAACACTCTATGATGTAGAGGCACTCAATCGAAAGATTAAGCAAAGGGTACGGAAGACTTCGAAGTAATTGAAACAAAATGATGCTAGAAAGATAGAAGGACTCTGTGGAACTCAAAAAGATACACAAATAAGCTATTTCATTTCCTGGTCAAATAAAACAACTTACAAATTCCACTAAGTAGAAAGGATCTACTTAGCGGTTTTTCACTCACTCACCCAATACACTTTCTGATCAGATCAATGGTAAGTGTAGCGAAACTAGGATCTTCCTAGGTAGAGTCTATCTAGATGCACTAACTAGCTTGGTACGTATTCTCTCTCTCTGGCTTACAAAGCAGTTCTTTCTCTCTCTCTCTAAGCTCTGAAATATTTCTCAATGAAAGCACACAAGAAACTAGCTATTACATAACCTATTTATACTAGCATTACAACGGCAGATCGAGGGAGTTAGTTCCACAAATACCGGAACTAACTTAGTGGGTGACATCCAACGCCTTTAAGTGGTCTTCTTACTTGGGCCGTGAACTTCAGGTGTGATGGGAGGAGTTTATGACCGTTGTGGCGTTGAAGCATTCCCGAGTCAACTCTTATATTATTTGCAACGACACGAAAGAGTCTGTGAAATCTCCTTAGTTGCATGGACTCCATTGAAGTGGCTCGCTCTTTGTGTCTGACTAAGGATGATTGACTCTGTCGAGGTGATTGGCTATCTCTGCAACACTCTGATGTCCCACCAGTTTCCCCCTTGTTGCTGATGATAGCAAACCTCCGTGAATCCCGATGGAGTCAATCCTGAAATGTAAAAGCAGACACACAAAGAACTAGGGGAACCGACCCTGTCAAAGTTCCCCCTTAATAGCAGCAGTAGTAATTGAGTTCAAAGACTCCATTTAGGTTCCCCCTTAATCGTAGAGGGACTCCAGGCAAGCAAATATTGAATAGGTAGTGTAACAGGCATGATAAGGCATAATATTTAGAGCAGATATAGTACTAGACCACACGGTCCAGCAGTAAAAATCCAAAAGTAGTTTCAAAGCAACAACAGAGTCACCCGTACACCAGACGGGATTCACCGCTTCCCCCTTTTGCTTTCATCAGAGGGAAGCCCATAGTCACGAAAGAGTTAGTCCAAAAATTTAGACACAAACCAGCAAAAAGTGTTTAGAACTTAAAATCAGCCTAAGTCCTAACACTACACACACACGTCAAGGATAAAGGGTTGGGGTCAGGGAGGCTTGGATATCAAGGAGTTATTCTTGCAAGGCCGTCACAGTCGTCTCGATCCCAACGAGTTGTCCATCATCCGCGATTGGCCTTGAATCAGCTCTGCTGCCTGTGCGAGGAGGCGCTCCACTTTCTCCAGAAGGGGTAGGAGAGTATCTTGAGGGACTGCCTCGTGAGAAGTGGAAGTGCCCGTCGTTGTTGGAGTGGATGGAGGGGGCAGCAGCTTGGATTTGTCGATAGACGTCAGCCGATTCAAATAGCGGAGGTTGATGGTGTCTGCCTCTTCGATGGACTCTGGCTTGGATGTCGCCAGGGGTACCTGAAAGAATTTGAGAATTCAAGGCAGCCAGAAAAACATACCCCAGGGATGTTTCGGGGGTGTCGATAGACTGGGCTAAGTGATGGAGAATGATGTGGGCCAAATTGATGGAATGACGGTTGATTATGTAGTACATTATAGTAAGGTCCAATCAGTTGACCATGAGATTACCTTCTTTTCATGGGACAATGTTTTTTATGACAAGGATGTGCAGGAGTTAGTGGAGGATTGAAAGATCACCTCGGGGTATTGGGGAGCCCACTTTTTTCTTTGAGGAGAAAAAACGGTAGATCTTATTTTGTGGGACCCCGGGGATTTCTGGAAGTGCTCCTTTTTCATAAAAAGACAGACCGGTATGAGGGACTCCTAGAACTTGAGACAGTTTTTCAAGATTAAAGAAAATGGGAGTGGAATTGAAAAAAGATTGGGCTGCACCATTGCGGATAACGAGATTTTGATAAAAATCGACAGATTCTTGGGGGTACCACTGAGGTATCTCACATAAAAGGTGTTTCCACCCTTGAACCTCTAGCATAGTCACTAACTCCCCTAGGTTTGAAGACAGAGCCCATGAGAGATCGAGGAACTTACCCCTGACAATGTTTCGTTCTGAAGCGGGGTCACCGAGCATGTAGCGCTGAGTGAAGGGGTCTATCTTCACACATCTTTGTTGCGGCTTGGGAGGTTTCTGGACCCTGGTGGAGGTGGCGCCAGTAGAGGTATCGTGACTGTTGGTGGGTAATTCTTGAACTGGTGAAGATTCGCCGAAACCAGAGGAGACTAGGTGGGCCTTGACAGAAGAATGGAGAACTCGTTTGGCTGTGGGTCGAGTAGAGGTTTGAGCTTTTCTTTTTCGGGGTTTGGGTTTAGGAGATTTTGGAGGTGTTGCGGATTTTGGGAGATGAGGTGGGGGTGGGGTTGGTGTGGGGAGATTTTGTGGTGGGGCTTGCGCTTGGTCAGTAGCTTGGGTTTCGGTAGTAGGGTTTTGGTCTTGAGGTGGTGAAGATGGTGGCAGGGTTTGTAGAGGGGTGACATCTTCGACATCCGTCTCAAGAACGTCGGTCTTGGCGGCAGAGGGTGGTGTTTGATGGGGTAATGTATCACAGGTGCTTGGTGGTGGTGTGCCAGAGTGTGTGGGGGATGGGGGATGTAGTGGTTAGCAGTGTTTTAGTGGGAGAGGGAGTGGTGGTGGTGGTGGTGGTGAGTGGAGATGGGTTTGGGTTGGCCATTGATTGAAGTTACGCCTGAAGGAGAATGGGATCTTGGAATATTTCGACCGGGATGTTGATGCCGTTGAGAGTAATGCCTGCCATTAGGGATTGTAGTATGCTTGGGTGTAAAGTGGATGTAGGTGAGAGAGACGGAGTAGACGGGTGAGGGATATAAAGGGTGAAATGACTACGGAAGTTGCAGGGATTACGTGTGTCAGGCGTGAAGAAATCGGCAGGCACGAGATTAAGGGCAAGGATTGAGGCGGAGCGGGTGTGGATGGATGACGTGGATGTGTAGTTCTAGAATTATAGAGACATCTAAGCAATAAAACACATATCACAGATTCAAGTGCAAACAAAGACAGACTCGATGAGACATGAGAGGGAGTACCTGCTGAAGATTGTAGTAGGGGCAAGGAGATGCGACCGTCTAGGTAGACGAAGTCAACTCGATTGCTGATCGCAGTGCTTCAAATCGTGCTGTAGACAATGGTTTAGTAAAGATATCTGCAAGTTGATCTTCTGTGGGCACAAAGTCAAGTTGGATGAGCTTTTTCTCGACACAGTCTTTCAAGAAGTGAAAACGAATTTTAATATGTTTGGTTCTTGAGTGTTGGACTGGGTTTTCTGATATTTTGATTGTGCTTTTGTTGTCACAAAAGATTGGGATTTGTTCTTGGGTGACATGATAGTCTTGAAGTTGTTGTTTCATCCAAAGGAGTTGGAGAGCAACAGGCTGCAGCAGAGACATACTCTGCCTCCGTTGTAGAGAGTGCTACGGAGTTCTGTTTTTGGAGGACCATGAAACAAGGCAAAGACCCAAGACCTGCACATTACCTGAAGTACTCTTTCGATCTTGGAGGGAACCAGCCCAATCAGAGTCACTATATCCAGATAGAGTGAAAGTAGGAGATCGTGGATACCATAGATAGAGTGTACTTGTACCTTTAAGATATCAGAAAATACGTTTGGCTACTTTGAGGTGGGACTGCTTTGGTGCTGCTTGGAAGCGAGCACAGAGACAGACTGCGTGAAGAATGTCGGGGCGACAGGCAGTCAGGTACAAGAGGGACCCTATCATTCCCCTATAGTCTGTGGCGTTGACACCGACTCCGTCATCATTAAGATGAAGTTTGGCAGATGTACAACTTGGTGTGGACATACTCTTGACATTTTTTAGATTGTACTTGTCAAGGAGTTCCTTGATGTACTTTTGTTGATGGATCTTAATCCCTTCCTTTTCCTGTTGAATTTGCAATCCTAAGAAGAACTTGAGCTCACCTAACACATTCATGGAAAACTCTTGCTTCATGAGGTTAGCAAAATGGTCACAGAGGGTGTTACTTGTAGAGCCATAAATGATATCATCAACATAAATCTGTACTAGAAGTAAGTCATGCTATGAGTGAAGAATGAATAGTGTTTTATCTACGTTACCTCGAGAGAAACCATTTTGCAACAGATATGTAGACAGTCTTTCATACCAGGCGCGCGGAGCCTGTTTCAGTCCGTAAAGGGCCGTACACAATTTGTAGACGTAGTCGGGATGGACGGAGTCTGTGAACCCTGGGGGTTGCTCGTCGTAGACTTCTCTATCAATATAGCCATGGAGGAAGGCTGTCTTGACATCCATTTGATATAATGTGAAACCTTTGAATGCAGCAAACGCAATTAACATGCGAATTGCTTCAAGACGAGCTACAGATGCGAAGGTTTCATCATAGTCAATCCCTTCTTTATGATTGTAGCCATCCGAAACACCTGAGATGAATGAGACTTGGTTTACGTTGACGGAGTAGTTCATAGGGTGTCTTGTGAAGGAATGGATGAATCAACGCATGATTTAACACATAGCATGCTGTGTTAACAGCTTCTGCCCAGTATGATGAGGTTAGTGAACTGTCAATGAGCATGGTGCGTGCCATTTCAACCAAGGTTCTATTCTTTCGTTCAACCACTCCGTTCTGTTCCGGAGAACGTGCGGATGAGATTTGGTGATCGACTCCGATGTCCCTGCAAAACTCATCAAACGACTTGTTGCAAAATTCAGTACCCTGGTCGGTTCTTAGGGTTTTCAGTGTAAATGAAAATTTGTTTGATAAGCATTTTATGGAGTTTGACGAACTCCGTAAAAGTTTCATCCTTAGTAGATAGAAAAATGACCCAAGTCCACCTAGAATAGTCATCGACTATGACCAGAATATAACTCTTACCACTTCTGCTTTTTGTACCCATGGGGCCAACAAGATCCATGTGGAGCAATTTTATCAGACAGCTAGTAGAGAGAGTCGACTTACTTTTGAAGGAAGACCGGGTGTGTTTACCTTTTATGCATGCTTTACATACAGAGTCTGTGTCAAAGTGTGTGTCGGGTAAACCAATCACCAAGTTCTTGCTTTTGAGTTTGTTCAACAGCCTGTGATTTGCGTGACCAAGTCTAGAGTGCCACAGCAATGAATTTTTGGAATGCACATTTACACAGACTTGATCATCTGGATTGATGGAGTTTAAGCACATTTTGTAGAGATTTCCTTCTCTGCGTCCCACAGCTTTTAGGTAACCTGTACGCTCATCATAAACCTTACAATCCGAAGAGGAGAAAAGTACCAAATTGAATCTATCACAAATTTGAGAAATGCTTAATAAACTATGTTGAAGTCCAGTGACCAGATGGACTCCATCAATTTTAAATTTTGAGGGGTTACCTACTGAGCCAACTCCCACGATTTCACCTTGGTTGTTTCCAAAAGTAACCTTACCTCCTTGGTAGGATGAAAGCGAATTGAATTGATTTGGATCTCCAGTCATGTGACGGGAGCATCCACTGTCCAAGTACCACCTGTCTCTATTCGCCTTTGGGAACCTAGCTGTACTTGGGTTCCCTTTTCGAGCCAGATCTTTTCAATACTTCTCGTGCGTCAAGTATCAATTTAACACGTTTGACATTAAATGAAAGATCTTTATTCAATTTATCACATGCACTGTCCCTATGTCCAAGACTCCCGCAGTAGCCACAAATTTTGGTTGGAGGAAGATTGACGTATTTCTGTTGTCCTTTCCACCAGGAGTCAAACTTCTCATTTTCTTGATATTGTTTGGCTCTGTTGTCGGACTTGGACATGTTTTTTGGGATATCAAACTTACCCTTGTGCCACTTGGGCTTTGATTGAGTGGATCGAACTCCGGATTATAAATTCACAATCTCTTGAGAGAGTTGTTCTACTTTAGAGTGAAGATCATCTCGATCTTGGCTGACTTCCTTGATCTTGGATTTGGCCCACTCAGGTAGTTCGGAGGAGGTGACTTGTTTAATAAATGTGACTGGCTTGAGAGAGAGAGAGCGTGCTCCTTTTCTTTCAGTTTTTGAGTGTGGTTTTTGATAGTGGTGTTTAAGGACATGTTTTTGGATTCAGAAGCATTTAGATCATTTTGAAGAGAGCAGCACTTGTCAGTAAAGATTAGGAGGTCCCGTTTGAGAGAGTCGATCAGGGTGAGAGACTCTTTCTGGTTGCCTTGGCTAGATTGATTTCGTTCTAAGGTATCATGAAGTTCCTTTTGTAGGGAATCAACATGACGCCTTTATTCTTGTAGATCTAGTCTAAGAGAGCAAGAGATGGTCTTGTGTTCCTCAGCTTCATCTCTTAGGGCATACATAAGACCTCTTGAGATTTCGAGTTCCTCAGATAACTCGGTTATTTTGCTTGTGAGACTTGCTTTGAGGGAGTTAGTCTCGGAGACGATTTTAGCAATTAAGGTCATAAATCCCATAGGAGAAATACGGTAAAGGTCTGTTTCAAGGTGAGAATGAGTTACCTCATTGTCGGGAATCATGGATTCCATCGTATCATGTGCCATGAGACACACCAGGATGCTAGACTCTGTGTCCTGATCGTCGGAGTCTGAATCACCCCAACCAACAGCTGCCATCAGCGACCTCCCTTGGGATTTTCCATACTGGTTCTTGAGTAAGGGGCAGTCCTTCTTGAAGTGACCGGGTTTATTGCAGTTGAAACAGGTGACAGAGTTGAAGACTTGTTTGGAGGTGTTTGAGAACGAACGACTCTGTCGGTTTGGTTGGTTACGCATGAATTTCCGGAAGTTCTTGACTATGAAGACAAAGTCTTCCATAGTCTCAGCCTCACTTTCTTCAACAATACTATCCAGCTCAGCCTTAGCTTGTCTGATTTGAGTATCAACGACATAGGCTCCTTCTTGAGTTTACTGAGTCGAATTAACCTGCAAGGCTTGGTCATTCAAAGTAGTAATCTTACTAGAAGAAGGAGAAGATGTATTACCACAGTTCTTTCGAACATTTTTCTTATATTATTTACGGATTGTAGATAGGAACCTAGGTCTTGACAGCTCCATTTGGATAAATCCTTGCATGCTTTGGTAGAGATTACCGTTTCTGCCCAATCTTCTCTCAGACTGTCCAGCAGCTTGTGCCAGACACTCTCTCTATCCAGTAAGATGTTAACTTCCTGCATAGTAATAGTTAGTTAATGGAAACGATCAAGCACTTCTTCCAGAGACTCACCTGGTTTTTGCAGAAAATTTTCATAGTACATTCGAAGTTCTTGAGCTTTGCATTTCTTGAGTTCAGTAACTCCTTCATGGGTAGCTTGAAGGAGTGTCCATACCTCATTTGCGGACTTACAGTGATTGACTCTCCTTTGTTCTGGGATGGACAGGCAAGTGTATATTGCGTGTGATGCTTGTCGATTCAGCTCGTACCTTTTGCGATCTGCAGCAGTCCATGTGGATCGATCTGGATTGACTGCAAGATCTCCTCCAAGGACTATCTCCCAAAGCTCAGAGTTGACTGACTCATTGTGTTGCTCGATCTCATTTTTCCAATGGTCGTAGTTGGTGGAGGTGAGTCTGGGGTGCTCGAAGTGCATTTTGTTGTTTTGATTGGCGAAGAGGTCTGCCATTGCTTCGTTAATTGACCGTTAGCCTAAGCAAGGCTCTGATACCACGTGTAGGATCGGGTGGCTAACTCAAACCAACCAAAGGTGTGAGCCTAAGAGTTGGTTTGACTCAATCAGTCTATGTGAGTGAGAAACACTCTATGATGTAGAGGCACTCAATCGAAAGATTAAGCAAAGGGTGCGGAAAACGTCAAAGTAATTGAAACGAAATGATGCTAGAAAGATAGAAGGACTCTGTGGAACTCAGCAAGATACACAATAAGCTATTTCATTTCCTGGTCAAATAAAACAACTTACAAATGCCCACTAAGTAGAAAGGATCTACTTAGCAGTTTTTCACTCACTCACCCAATACACTTTCTGATCAGATCAATGGTAAGCGTAGCGAAACTAGGATCTTCCAAGGCAGAGTCTATCTAGATGCACTAACTAGCTTGGTACGTATTCTCTCTCTCTGGCTTACAAAGTAGTTCTTTCTCTCTCTCTAAGCTCTGAAATATTTCTCAATGAAAGCACACAAGAAACTAGCTATTACATAACCTATTTATACTAGCATTACAACCGGCAGGTCGAGGGAGTTAGTTCCGCAAATACCGGAACTAACTTAGTGGGCGACGTCCAACGTCTTTAAGTGGTCTTCTTACTTGGGCCACGAAATTCAGGTGTGATGGGAGGAGTTTATGACCGTTGTGGCGTTGAAGCATTCCCGAGTCAACTCCTTATTATTCGCAACGGCATGGGAGAGTCTGTGAAATCTCCTTAGTTGCATGGACTCCATTGAAGTGGCTCGCTCTTTGTGTCTGACTAAGGATGATTGACTCTGTCGAGGTGATTGGCTATCTCTGCAACACTTTGATGTCCCAACAGTTCCCCCTTGTTGCTGATGATAGCAAACCTCCGTGAATCCCAATGGAGTCAATCCTGAAATGAAAAAACAGAAACACAAAGAACTAGGGGAACCAACCCTGGCAAAGTTCCCCCTTAATAGCAGCAGTAGTAATTGAGTTCAAAGACTCCATTTAGGTTCCCCCTTAATCGTAGAGGGACTCCAGGCAAGCAAATATTGAATAGGTAGTGTAACAGGCATGATAAGGCATGATATTTAGAGCAGATATAGTACTAGACCACACGGTCCAGCAGCAAAAATCCAAAAGCAGTTTCAAAGCAAAACAGTCACCCGTACACCAGACGGGATTCACCGCTTCCCCCTTTTGCTTTCATCAGAGGGAAGCCCATAGTCACGAAAGAGTTAGTCCAAAAATTCACACACAAACCAGCAAAAAGTGTTTAGAACTTAAAAACAGCCTAAGTCTTAACACTACACACACACGTCAAGGCTAAGGGGTTGGGGTCAGGGAGGCTTGGATATCAAGGAGTTGTTCTTGCAAGGCCGTCACAGTCGTCTCGATCCCAGCGAGTCTGTCCATCATCCGCGATTGGCCCTGAATCAGCTCTGCTGCCTGTGCGAGGAGGCGCTCCACTTTCTCTAGAAGGGGTAGGAGAGTATCTTGAGGACTGCCTCGTGAGAAGTGGAAGTGCCCACCGTTGTTGGAGTGGATGGAGGGGGTAGCAGCTTGGATTTGTCGATAGACGTCACAGACCATTTGGGCTTGAAAACTAGCCACCTTAAGCTCTTTATCCTCACTTGGGCCCAAAAATGGAAGGTCTTGTTGTTGTCGTCAACTCATATGTATCCTTATAAACCACTTACATTACATTCATATCCCAATGTGGGATGGGGTATTTCATTATCTATCATCCTATGTTGATGCGGATTGAAAGCAAAAGATTGACAACAAGGTACTATATATTTTTTTTGGAGCAAACAGTGCTCTGTTGTAATACCCTTGAGGTTTTCCTCCCACATCGATTAGAGGGAAGAACGAACCACTCCTTATATGGGTGGGGATACCTCTCCTTGTTGTGAGGCCTTTTGGGGCTAGGAAACCCCAGGAACAAAGCCGTATGGCCTGCGTGCCAAAGCGGACAATATCACAACAGTGGGATACTGGGCTGTTACAGTTGGTATCAGAGCTAGACCCAGGTCGGTGTGCCAGTGTGGCCCGCGAGGGCGCTGGGCTCCCAAGGGGGGTGGAGTGTAATACCCTTGAGGTTTACCTCCCACATCGATTGGAGGGGAGAACGAACCACTCCTTATATGGGTGGGGATACCTCTCCTTGTTGTGAGGCCTTTTAGGGCTAGGAAACCCCAGGAACAAAGCCGTGCGGCCTGCGTGCCAAAGCGGACAATATCACAACAGTGGGATACTGGGTTACATCTGTATTTTCTTGGGAACCAAATACCCTAACATTAAAAACCGATGATGGCCAGATGTGCCAACAAAATTGACTACCGCTCTATATAGTGAATGCAACAAGCGAAACGATACGTACGAATTCAATAATGGAGCATAAATATGTTACTATCTCTACCTAGGCAGTGTACTTGTCATTTTGCGGGTATAGTAAATGAGTGGGTTGTCAATCTCAAGGACCTCGTTCAATTAACTGACAACTTCTAAATCTAATCAAGAAAACTAACCTAATTAATAAAATGAGAAAAATATCACTTTTGAGGAGAAATTTATTAACATAAGAAAGATTAAAATATTAACGGAATCAAAGAGGATAATTTAACTAAACAAAGCAAACACAACACAATTAACGGTTGATACTCTAATAATTAAAAGGTGCACCCTGAGTTGTTCTACTCACCTATTTCTTCATATTTTATTAATAAACTCTTCCTCTAACTTTCTGCAAATTACTCAGAAACTATAAACAATTCACCAACGGTTAAGTATAAAAAATCATAACCAGTTGCTAGAACTAGCAACAGACTAATGCTTTAACCTGACACAACTGATTACATAAAGAACAGTTTCTATTGGAGTCCGATTAACCTATAGGCAGGATCATGCTTCTAGTTGCTAATCATGTTCCACTTCCTACGTCTTGTTAACTATCTTAGCTCTCGTATGTCGATTAAAAAACTACAAGGATTGCTCTATTTATTAGCCAGATAATTAAAACACTTGAAAGTGCAGGAATTGAACTTATTGCATTAATAAAAATAACCGGAAGAGTCACATAACAAAACTTCATGAAATAGGCTCACTTTCCAACTCGGGAAGCTAATGTTAACTACTCACTCATGGTTTTAGAAACATAAATGACATTAAAACAAAAATTAAACTATTTGCAATAAAAGAAAAAGAGAATTCTAGTTCAAGAATTTCACTCTAGGTTCTCTGATTACCTTAGTCTTATGCCCGTGCTGGTCGAGTCTCTATTTTCCACCTGGTGCCGAAGGTTGCTGCTCTCCAAGCCTAGCTTGTCTAGTTTGGTGTTGAAGCATGGTTGGATGGTGGTGGGGTGCGAAAGGGAAAGGAAGGCTGGGAAGATGAATTTTGGTGATGATGAATATGATGAAGGTGATGGGTGTTGGATGGTGATGGTGGGCAAGTCTGCAGAGAACGGCGTGAGGTGGTGGCTTATTTTCATTTTGATCAAGTAATTCAGAATAATCTTTAATGGAACAGTAATCTCGTGGCTAGCATCTGCTGCTACTTCTCGATCTTCTTGTTTTAATCTGACTTTTTTTGTCTTTTTCTGCAATACTGCGTTCGAGGGACCGACCTTCAAGTTGCTTCCGGACTTGCGTCCGGCCATGCAGTGTCAGATGCCACTATTTTTGACTGCTTGATAGAGTCCGTGCGAGGAGTGCTTGTGAGACGTCCAGACGGATGTCCGAACATCATCATCTCATCATGTGTCTAGCTCATTCTAGTCCAGAAAGTTGTCTTGACAGGAATATACTTTGCGTTCAACTCTCAGCTTATGTCTAGACATGCAAATCCGACGTAAGTCTGGACAAGGCTCGTTTTGCTCTTGGCTTTTGTCCGACTCTACTCGTCCGGACGTAAGTTTGGACAACACTCCAACATGCCCCGAATTCTCAGTTCTTGCGCGATTCACTCCCCGTTTGTATTGTTGCACTCCTGAAATCTAAACTTTGCATTACTTATGCTTTTTTTCCTGCTTTTAATCATAAATACACATCATTTCTCAATAAACAAGAATCATAGGTGTAACACCCCATCCAACATTAACACACTTAACAATAAACTGCAGCGGAAAACTTCCTTCATCACATTACTTAACTCGTTGGTGTTACACGCCGTTAACCACCCACGTGGCTAACAAGGCTATTACACATACATTGTATCGGTCTGATGGACTAGATTCCTGAGCGACTACACATTGCTATCCCTTTTTCATTAACAACAAACATACACATACCTTCCAACTGTACCGAGTATTCACAAAACTAATGCCGATAACAATTTCGGTCTTACTACACCTACTGAATATATATACAACTTAAATGGTTACCTATGTACAACGACTACCCCGTCCTACTCTCGAACGGCTTCCAGCTCCTTGTACCTGAAATAGGAAAGAGAAGAGAAAGGGTGGCCCCCAAGGGGCTCAGCACCTTTGCTGGTATAGTAATCCTGCAGCCCACATGCTACCGGGCCACGCACAACTAATTGTCGTTTTAACATGCAGTTGGTTATATTTGAATCATGCATGTAAACCATAAACACACAACGCATAACATTCCACCACATTGGGCCCAACAAACAGATAACACATCCTTACTTGATAAGTCACTCATTGTGTTCATCAACCCTAGAGTGTTTCTCCTCTAATGGAGCTACTTCCTTAATAGACGATACTTACCCATTAATCGGGTTATCCTTAAACGCCTCTTATCATAAACTGGGATTCATATCCATGATCCACATACTCCACATTTACAACATATAACATACACCACATAACAACAACTTTTCACGTTTCACCATGCACATAACAACATCGCAATGGGATTTCATTACAACAACAACACATAACATAACGGGAACGGTTCTCTTAGGAACCGACCCAACATAGTTAATTCACTGGTGAGCCTAGAGAATGATGTCACCCTCATGATAAACTCGTTATACAACACTCATTACTCTCCTAATAGTCGGATGAGTAACTTAAGTTAAGATGGTTCGGATATGGTGACCCGAACACACCACATTAACACATGTTCCCCCTAAACTGATCATAAGTCAGAATAGCTAAGCTTTGGAGTAAGCTAATGGGAGATCATAACCCGTGAGGGAAACAACCATAACAGAGAGGAGGGTAAGGCTAAAAAGGATACCCACTCCCAAACAAAGCGCGACCGGCCTAACCGGATTCCTCACCCCTGTTAGTACATACTTACTTTTAGATATTAGTTAGAGCCCCACTATGGAGTCTATCACATCCACACGCCATACAGTATTACAACCGGGTTAAACATACGAGGGAGGTCTGTGAGCCTCGATTTTAAACCCTATCCTATGTGGATTAAGTTGATTGGGATCTAGTCGGGTTTTAGGTCCACTTATAACCTAAGATTAATAATTATGTCATAAAAACAATAATTATTAAAACCTAAGCTAGCTCACTGGAACCTATTATGAGTCGCCACCTAATTTTAACCTAGATCAAATTAGGAAAGGAGAGTTCGGGTTCGGGGGCTTGATATTCGACTTATTTAGGGTTCAATTACTTTCATTACCCTTCCTAGGTCGTTTTTCCTCTACTTGGTTTATTTACGGCTTATTACGAGTCGTTTTAACCTAAGTGCGCGAGCTTCTGTTTTTTTTATGTTTTTTAGCATTTTTGACAGAAAATTAAAGTGAACTTAAAAGCTACCTAAACTAGGGTTTCGGAGGCAGAATTAGGTCGAATTTTGCTTACGTCCGTAGCCACGGACCCCATGTCCGAGACCACGGACCCCAGTTAACCTAATTATACAGAAGAGTCGAAATTAAAGGAAAACAAAAATTTGCAAAGTCCGGGGCCACGGACAGGCTGTCCGTGGGCCCGGACATTATTAGAAAAAACCTAAATTTTGAATTTTTTAAAATCCGCCGCCGTCCGTGGGTGTCCGGGCATACGGACAGGGAGTCCGGGACCCCGACATGACGTCCGTGGGTGCGGACCGCCCTCGGACGGCGGCGTTGAGGCTGTTCCCGAAGGTGTTTTTTGACTCAAATTTTATGGGTGTGTAGCCTGAAAGATGTACAAGACGTTAGTGATTGAAAGAATTCAATTTGAAGTCAAAATTAATACGAAACATAGTTAACAAGTTATTAGACAGAAACACAAACAAACCTTAATTCAGAAGCAATAAAAAGTCAATTCGATTAGAAATTTCACACATAAGTGTATTCTGATCAGAGGGGTTAAGGAAGTCAAATTCCAACCTGTTTTGACTTCGGGATTTGATTGTTCCTTCACATCGGGAATCTTCGAGAGCTTCGTTGATGGCCAATCCGGTTTGACTTTGACCCAAGCTTCTGGCTCCTTATTCCTTGTGTTGTTAGCCACGGTTTTCTTCTGTTTTTGTGTTTTGGTGCTAGGAATCTCAATGGGAGAAGAAGGAATGTGTTTTTTTTGGTGATTTCGGGATGATTTCGGTATAGATTCGAGGCTCGGGGTTGCAAAAACGTTGGAAGTAGGTTGACGGCTGAGTTCTCTGACTTTGGGGATGATCTCCTCTGCCCTAGGTCGTTTTTGGAGGTCCTTTTATAGAAAGAGTAAGGCCATGTTGATTGATAGAACAAGATTTTTATCTAAAACCCTGATTTTGTGCTCTAAGGGAATCTGATTTTTTAAAATATGTTTCAGGCCGATAAAAATTATGAAATTTTAACTGAAGATAAAGGATGATGTTTAAGAATTGTGAGAGTTGGAATCGGGTATTTGGATAAATAACCGAGTAGATAAAAATCTCACAATCTGGAATCTCCCATAATTCATAACTTATTATTGGAAAGTCGAAATAACAAAATTCCAACGGCATTAGTCTCTAATAATCATCATCTATCTTGTGTTAAAATTTCACGACGTTTTGTTTTGATTTCGGTATTTTCCATAGGAGAGAGAAAATTGCAAAAATGATTGAATTGCTCTTTTAAATTTTGGGTTAAGGTTCCAAATAAAATAATTTCATGTTTATGACTGTATGTAGTCATGCTAACCATGTGACAATTTTATTTTAATTTTGGAAACCTTTTATTATTTCTATTTGAGGTTATTTCATGTGTTAATTAAAGAAATTAGCTTATAATATGAATTAAAAGCTAAATTTCCAGAATAAATATTATCAGAAAATCATGAAATACCTTTCATAATGACTATGATATTTGGAAGTGTTTGGAGATAATGAACAAGTCATATGAAAATAGAAAATCCCGATAATGTCATTGGAAAATCCCGCCTTGGTGCTTTTTGACCCCTTTTGCCCTTTGTAACACGTATGCCTTAGAGACTACTCCGGGGGGGTTGAAATTTTGGGTATAACAGATTGCCCCCCGTCAACTAGGCTTTGTAATGAAGATGAAAAGACTAGTTGATGCCAGAGTGACACCCCAAATTTTGGGATCTTAAAAGACCCTGTATGTGGATTGTGTCGAGCTATTCTAAGGCGCTGACTACCTAAAAGTAAGAAACAAAATGAAATAATGTCAAGCGGTTCTAAGGCGTTGACTACCTATAAGCGAAGATGAAGTTATGTCGAGCTATTCGAAGGCGTCGACTACCTATAAGCGAAGATGAAGTTATGTCGAGCTATTCGAAGGCGTCGACTACCTAAACCGAATGAAAAGATGTCAAGCTATTCTAAGGCGTTGACTACCTAAAATGATGATGAAAATGAAATATGTGTAGATGCAGGAATGCTAATATGCTAGTGATGCTTATTATGTTGATGATGTTGATGATGCTGATGTTGATGATGCTGATGCTGATGATGCGGATGCGGATGATGTGATGCTGATGATGCGGAGATGATGGGACCACCCTAACCCAAAACCTTAGATCTAGGTGCCATCTGTTAGGCCCAACCAAAATCACTCGGCCCAAATTCCAGTTCACATATAGAGCAATCATTCTGGCCCAAGTACCACACTCATAACTCATTCCATTTGAGCCCATAGACCAATTCATAGTTTTGGCCCATGAGCTTCGCTCTCAATCCAGAATTTCGGCCCATAAAACATTTGAATCCAAGATAGTTTGCATAATTCGTTCATTCCAGTTTCCGGCTTCAAGGCCCAACAAGAGCATCAAACAAATCTAGACTTCAAGGATTATCCCTCGGCCCAGTGGCCCATTCACGGTCCGTGTGATTTCTTTCAGCTTCTTTGCTCAATTTCTGGATTCAGGCCTACATGTCCGTTCCAGTCTAGGAATCACTCTAATCTATGCACTTCACTCTCAGTTTGGCGAAGACTCAGGCCCAGTTACTTCCTACATAACCCATGGGCATTCCTAGTTCAGACATTTTACAGGGCCTACTCGAAGCTGGAAGGAAGACAATCATGGTCAATGGCGCCCCGACGGTCAACAGCTCCAGTCTTCAACATGTTGGCATCAGACTGTTCAACATCACTATTTCAGAAGTTTTCTCGATTTAGTAGTTTTCTTTTCTTAATCATTCTTCTAACTTTTATGGTAGTTAGCTTCCTTTATCATTTTAGATTACAACTTTTGATGTTATCTTTCCATTCGTGAATAAGAGCATAGTTCGATTTTCGTTATTTTTGTGCATTCATTCAACAAAAAAAATCACAAAAATTTGTTTTCTTTTTAAGGATCACAGAGTAATCATTTCCCGACTATGGAATAAAATGACTTGTCTTTTGGGTGAACATGTCGTCCTCACACCATAGACTATCCCATAATATCCACGAAGCATTCCAAAATCCGCATCTATTTAAGTGTTGTCATAAACCCCAGATCAATACTGGGGGCAATCTGAGTTCAGGATCGTCATCTTTAATCTTTCGTTTAACCGTGTGAACTAGTCTCTAAGTGAAATTCACGAGAGTGTCTTGAGCGGAAAAACATGAGTGAACGAGCGTGTCATTTTTACACGACTCCGGTGAGACCATATACAAAAGAAAAGGTAAATGACATAACTCCGACCGAAGGAGATAATTTGCAAATTTACTCTTAGACCTGCGAAAAGTAACAAAGAACAGATACACAACTATCAGGGATGACGAAGCACCTAGGTACAGCACTACATAGCCAAAAGCTTGCAAACCTTGTCATTAAACCCTAGGCACCCCCGCTGAGCCTGTCATATATCCCTTTTCGATATTATGAGCTCCACAAAATAACCCAGCCAATGATGAAT